>CM075005.1:18160863-18199669 GCA_037576675.1 Pangasius sanitwongsei
GTTATTTCCATCAAGAGGTGCATCAATTTTTGGTCAAGATCTTGTACTGACAATGAAAGAGGTGAGCACTCTGTAACGTCTCGTCCAGCACATCCCAAAGACTTCCACTGAGGTCACACACGTCTCTATGTTTTGAATAGGATTTGTCAAGATTTGTTTATGTGTGAGAGGATGTGTGTCCATTTCTGCATACTCCTGACCATATGCAAGAACCACTGGAGGTAGAAAAGTGTAATAGGAGGTAAACTGATTATGCAGAGCTTCTATATCACTTACTGTCAGTCATTTCAGCATAACTGAAATAGTAATTACTGATTTCGGTGTTCACAAGTTGCAGATGGATGACACAGACGGAATGTAACGTAAAATCGTATAAAAGGAAACAGACAGCACAGTGAGCAGGCTACTGTGCTTTTTAAAGGAAAGTTGTTTACGATATATGGCAAACTCGAGGGCTTTTCTTTATGCAAATGATTGTGGCTGTGCACGAGCACATCTATTTACAATGTGTGGAATTTATCCATGGCCACTGCGTACAGCTGTACATGTGATAAATATGTACATGTGATAAATACCAATGCACACTTAGATAAATGAGGCTCCTGGTGACCAAGCATTATTTAAGCAAATCAGACAGTGACTGTGTATTAAATGTATCAAACCCAATATATTTGTAACCACATGAAGACGTGTTAAAATGTAAAATGTTTTCAGAACTTTATTTCACACCCCTGTCATGGGAGAGCAGGGGGCTACAGATTAAGAATGTGTGCTGAGAACAGGAGTGGCTCATGTTGTACCTTACACACACGGGCCACACGGGCCACCCTGCTGTAGCTGGAGTACAGACTGTGTTCCTGACTCTTCTCCGTGAAGAAGAAATAGATTTTATCGTCATCTCCGACAGAGCTATTCACACTCTCCTTCACCAGCGCTGACTCCACAAAATCAGCCTCTGCACAGGACCGAACATTTCTCTGTTAATATGATGTGTGTTCAATGTGGAGAAAATGACCTTAATCCCCACTGGAGAAACTTATGGAAAACATCACTATATAAATCCATGGAAAGCCATTAAACTGGAAAGTATCAGTCTATAAATACACTGATAATAACTGCAGAGCAGATGTGTTTTCCATGTGCTGTAACGCACTAACCATAAAGCCAGCGAGTGGGGGCTTCCTCTGTTCTCAGCATGGGGTTCGGAGAGTTCCTACGAATGTCTGGAGAACTCCAGAACTCATACTGAGAAGCCGTGTACATTTGGCCATCTGAGAAAAAGAAGAGGATTATGATTATGCGTGAAAGGTTTATGACCATACAAGATACCACAGAAAGGATATTTTCACCACACCAGTAGTTACATTTTATTATTTATCAGTAACATGTTATTCTATAAAAATCAACCTGAAACTATTGCCGTGTGTTCACACTAGCAAGTTAAGTGACTGGTGCTGCTCCAGGTTTCTCTCTGTGGCTGTGAAAATTACAGTGGCCCACATGTGTGCAACATGTATACAATTACTGTGTAATTTCTACACAATTCCATGTTATTTTTTGTTTAAAATGTATTTTAGCATTGGAATAAACCCCATTAAAAGATCATTTTGTCATTCATTTTTCAGTTCCAAATACTGTTGTTTCTGAACTAATCCCAAGTAGGAAGTGAAGTATAGAAAATTGGGCAAACAGTGAACATCCTGCACTATAGACTCATTCTAACAGCCAATCTTTCTGATTAGCAGCTTTACTACTAATAACTAATTTCCATAAAACATAAAAGGTCTATGTTGCTGTAGTTGCAGCTCCACCTCCCAAACGATTTGTGGTTGTCTCCTACTAGTGTGAATGTAGGGTTACGCTAAGACTTTACAGTATACAGTGGTGCAGATTATTTCCTTACCAATAAGCAGGCCTGTGTAGCCTTTAGCAGGGTCATAAGGGCACCTTTCTCGACCCTCCTCAAACACTGTAGACATTTTAAACTCCCTACTATCCTGCAAAAACACAAGAGAAAATAGCCACTTCAAACAAACTATAAAGCTATGAAGACAAAAGTTGTAAGCATCAAACAAAAATATGAAACCTAAGGTGTGGACTTCTAGAGCTTTTTCAGTATTTTACTCACAATATATGCACACTGTGGGCTAAATGCATGAGTTCCACAAGTATATAAGTGGGTGCTGTTGAATCTCTGCAGAAATCGGATGTGGTTAAAACATTCAGTCTGTAATAGGGAATAAATGTGTCAGTAAACTGGACCAGGATAAAAAGATATTTGTCTAGATGTGTAAGGATGATATTAACCTTGTTATCTTTCCCTTTGTTCAGACAGAGCTGCTTCCGGTCTTCAGGTGCCTCCCAATCAATCTGTACGAGGAAAAGATCAACACGCTTATTTTACAGGCAAAGTGTCTTTCATTTACGCCGAGATATCTACATTCACCATACACTTGAATAAAAACACCTGTACACCTGCTCATTCAAGCAATTACCCAATCAGCCAATCATGTTCCAGCAGCGCAATGCATAATACTATGCGGATACGTCAAGAGCTTCAGTTAATGTTCACATCAAAGATCTGAATGAGGAAAAACGTGAGCAGTGACTTTGGCAGTGGCATGATTGTTGGTGCCAGACTGGGCTGGTTTGAGTATTTCAGAAATCTCCTGGGATTGCCACACATAACAGTCCTTACACAGAACGGTGCGAAAAACAAAAAGCATCCAGCGGTAGCGGCAGTTCTGTGTGTGCGGTAACACCTTGATGATGAGAGGTGTCAGAGGAGAATGGTCAGACTGGTTCGAGCTGACATGAAAGCTACGGTAACTCAAACAACCACGCTTTACAACAGAGTACAGGCGTTCCTAATAAGGTGAATGTATATACTGTTTGGTAACTGCAATTTTTTTCTATTCTGACAGCAGGAAATCTACAAGGCTGTTTTTTTCACTACACTGTTTTCTCATATAGGTGATCTTAAAACAAAAATCTGTGATGTGCCAGTGGAGTACTCACTGTGTGACTGGAGCTGGAGATATTAGAGGCCTTCAGGGCATACAACGCTCCTCTAGCTCCCACATACAGCAAGCCTGGCTCCTCCTCCAGCAGCAGGGTGCTGTAGTTCAGAGCAGAGCCAGTGAAGCGTCTGCACCCCCACAACTCTGATGTACACAACACACACACACACACACACACACACAGGTCATACTAAACCCTCAAACTGGTATAATATTCCAATTATTGATTTAATTTGAGTGTGTACCAAAGATTTTACACAAAAAGTATGTACGTGCAAGGAAACTATTAAAGGAGCAAACAATAACATTGCCAGTCCAGTGGCTGTAAGGTGAAACACACTAACAATAACCTTCCATCACCGCCCATGCACACAAAGCAAAATTAATAATTAAAAAAAAAAAAATGAAGAGGAAATAAAAGCTGAGGTGTTTGTTTACAGCTTATGGCTATGTGCAGTCAGAGCAGCCCATCCTCCACTTATACAGCGGCATTTCTTTTGTCATAATTGCATGATTTTTCCTATTAGTCTTAATTTGGGGGTTTGTGTTGGCTGGCTTTCTTTATTTTTTCATATTCTTTAAATATATTATAGCCAATAATATCAAATTATGGTTTGCACAAAGTTTTCTCAATGGTATTCTTAGTCCTTGACCCAGTGAACTAGCATTAGAATGTGTTTTTGACAGAGACTCCAAAGCACTTCTGTAGGTCGCTCTGGATAAGGGCGTCTGCTAAATGCTGTAAACGTAATAAAAACTTGACGGTACATTCCATATATAAAAGTGCAGTAATCCATGCAAATTATATGATTTGAAGTTGTTCAAGTTGAGGTTTACAAGTTGTTCCGAATTTCCAGGGTTCTCATGGTTTACGAAGAAATCCATTCGTACCCAGCTTGCTGAATGGGGGTATAACAGTTAAGCAGACTGCTTACACTGCTTGCTTTATTAGAAAATGGTGATGGCATGCTTATGTGGTACTGTTTTTCCATTGATACTGTACACCACGTAGCAACATGAACAGACAAACACACACTACACAGTTCTTTTCTCCTGTGTGTCTCCTGGGTGTCTCTGGCAGGAAGAGCTTTAGAGGCAGTAACGGGAAAGATTGTATGCTCCTTTAGGAATGCTTTAGCAATCAACTGGAGGGACACAGATGTCAAACAAAGCCAGAGAGTGACAGAGTGGAGTTAGTTTCAGAGAAAGAGAGAGAGCAATCACTGTGCTTTATGACTCCCTGCTGATGCTGCTCCCTACTTTACCTATGAATCACTTGACACAAACACATTATTCCTGTTTCTGTCTCAGTAAAGACAGTCTTATTGTTATCTCTCAAACAGGGTGCGTATGTGTGTTAGTGTATACCCCAATCAGCCATAACATTAAAACCACTGACAGGTGAAGTGAATAACGTTGATTATCTTGTTACAATAGCACCTGTCAAGGGGTGGGATATATTAGGTGGCAAGTGAACAGTCAGTTCTCGAAGTTGATGTGTTGGAAGCAGGAAAAATGGGCAAGCGCAAGGCTCTGAGTGACTCTGACAAGGGCCAAATTGTGATGGCTAGACGACTGGGTCAGAGCATCTCCAAAACAGCAGGTCTTGTGGGGTGTTTCCGGTATGCAGTGGTTAGTACCTACCAAAGGTGGTCCAAGGAAGGACAACAGTTGAACTGGTGACAGGGTCATGGGCACCCAAGGCTCATTGATGTGCGTAGGGAGCAAAGGCTAGCCATCTGGTCCGATCCCACAGAAGAGATACTGTAGCACAGATTGCTGAAAAAGTTAAAAGTTAATGCTGGCTATGATAGAAAGGGGTCAGAACACACAGTGCAGCTTGCTGCGTATGGGGCTGCGTAGCTGCAGACCGGTCAGAGTGCCTATGCTGACCTCTGTCCACCGCCGAAAGCACCTACAATGGGCACATCAGCATCAGAACTGGACCATGGTACTGTTTTTCCATTGATACTGTACACCTTGTAGCAACATGAACAAACACTCACACACACTACACAGTTCTTTTCTCCTGTGTGGGTGTCTCTGGCAGGAAGAGCTTTAGAGCAATGGAAGAAGGTGGCCTGGTCTGATGAATCATGTTTTATTTTACATCAATGTGGACGACCGGGTGCGTGTGTCGCATACCTAGGGAAGAGATGGCACCAGATGCACTGTGGGAAGAAGGCAAGCCAGCAGAGACAACTTACAGGACTTAAAGGATCTGCTGCTAAAGTCTTGGTGCCAGATACCACAGCACACCTTCAGAGGTCTTGTGGAGTCCATGCCTTGACGGCTCAGAGCTGTTTTGGTGGCACAAGGGGGACCTACACAATATTAGGCAGCTGGTTTTAATGTTATGGCTGATCAGTGTATGTGTGTACCTTATCTACAGAAAACTGGGTCAAATATTTAAACTACTGAAAAGTGCTTTAAGTTTACAAAGTGTCTTGTCTTTACAAGTGTCCAGCCTCTGAATCCTTCAATACATCCAAACACATATACAAACACCATCACATACACACACACACACACGCACGCAGACAAAGCAGCACACCTCACTTGTACAAAACACGTCAGAAAAGTGAGTCAGCAACACAATCTCCAACCAACGCTCAGGAATTCAAAGTTCACGACTATCATATCACACCACATGGGCAAAGACTAGACATGTGACGTGTCTCAGTTCATTCCCTCTTTACCATACAGTGCATTATTTATGGTGCAGACATTCTGTAATCTTCTCCGATTTCTGGGTACAAATAATACTGCCAGGATCGATCACTACGTTATCGCCTGTAGTGCACCATAAACCCTGCGCACAACCAATGCTCACTACTTACATCATCACTAAAGTAGCAGAATACATAGCGATTTCTTTCAGCACAAATTTTTCAGGTCAGGATGGATACAGGCACAAACAACCTCATATATAAAAACTGTTGTTTAACCACCCTTGAAGGCACTTGTTAGTTGTTTATTTAATACAGAAAACATTATAACTGTCTTTTTTTGGTTTCAGTTCATTGGGTTATTTGTAACTTCTACATTGTTTATGTAAGGGTTGGTGATGAGGATGTGTTTCCAATGCACTCACTAGGAAGTGCCTGAATTCAGTCCCTCACTGCTGCCTTATATAGTGCTGTTTACAGAACAGTCTAGGGGTGTAACACAATGATCTTTATGCATCTGTGCTCAAAATATTTGTATCTGTAGCAGTATCAAGATTTGGAACACACTGTAAAAACCCAGGGGCAAAAATGCACTGTCTGTGAATTCTGGCTCTGACAGTTCTTTCACACTCAAGTTCATATCTCAAATTCATAACTAGGAAACTGCTCACAGAGTTATTACTTTTGTTTGTACATGCCCATAATATTTTCTAGCTAATTTAGTTAGAAATCTATTTCCCCAATATATAAACATACTAGTAGCATAATCTAAAGCACTGCGTCCCTGACCAGGCAACCAGATGCCCTGTAAACCTTTCTGGCATGTTTTATTAAAAAAATAATAATTAAATAACACAAAAATGACAACAAAAAAAACAACAACAAACTATCAAAGGAATAATGCACCTCCTATTCATATCTATTCAATCTGAATATTCATATATGGTTACATTCCTAAAACCGTCTATATAATAAATAGTAACAAACACAGGAGTGGCTTTAAAGAGTATCACCCAAAGTAGTGCTTATTTCCTTATTCTCTGTGTGATAGACACATTTTTGGTAGGCCATAATCAGGGGAAAACATAGGTATGACTAATGTTAAGAATGGTGGACTGTGGCCTTGACAGTGCCAGTAATGAGATAACTCATTTCCTTGAGTCTTGAAGTAGAGTAATACAATTGTGAGCCCTATCCTTGTAGGGGCAGTCTCCCTCTCTCTCTCTCTCTCTCTCTCTCTCGTGTGTTTTCAGTCATGCAGTTACTTTGTAATATCCTATAGTAATAAATCAAGCCAAGCTGGCTTGTAGTATAATCTTTATACCTTTAATCTTTAGTATAATCTTCCGATCCACTTGCTACTGCAGGAATTATGCATGTACTGTATATACATGCTCACATATACCTCCATCCATACTTTCCCACAGCTACATAACAACATGCCCACACTTGTGGCCATCCATTACAGATCCTTTATTAGTGGAACACACAGACAGGTATGTCGCATGCAGGCTGCCCAGACCTGGATTCAGTAAATTCATCATATAAGCTGTGCTTAAATCTGTTACACGAATTCCAAACCGAGGTTATCCGAATCAGACTCTGATAACAAGAGAAAAAGTCAGTGGCTTCCACAATATCACCACCCTGAAGAGGGCAAGGCAAAACAAGCAGTGAGTACAAACAAGCACGGAAAAAGGTGAAAAAACACACACCCAAACCAACCACAACAACAACTACAGCACACACACACACACACACACACACACACAAACACACACAAGGCAGCCCAGGCAAGTCTATTCTCAGAACTGCTCCTGAACATCTGGCTTTCAGTCACCTTAGTGAAGAACTTATGACTCACATTCATAGCAGGGACATGAGAAAAAGAGCAGCAAACACACAATACAATATTTCTCTCATTAGCAGCGTGGATTATAGAATGCTTTTCATTTCATAACCCATTCTAGTCGAAAGTAACATAAAGACCAGAGGAACTCCCTCTACCTTTATTCTGACAAGTAGCTTCATCATCAAAACTGCAAATATGGTGTTTAGTGACACCCATGCAAAAGTCCATGTGCAAAGACATTTATTTTCCCTGACGTTAGGATGACTGTGCTAAACCACAGTGCCGGCTTCAGCATGGACTCAGAGGTACACTCTGGCTCTGTAACACTCATGAGCATTGAAAAAAAATAAGGGCTGTGGAACTGAAGCTACCACACTGCAAGTGTTACGACAGTGTTACACGGCATAACATTTTGGGAAGATTCGGAAAAAAAATGACAAGTGATGACACGTTTGACACATTTTCTGCCACCCATCCATACACACACTGTGACAGTCCTGCCTGCTGAATTCCAATGAGAGCCAAGATCACTGAGCAGACAGCTGCGAGTTAATGTGTGTACTTGTAGGATAGAAAGAGAGGTACTGAAGTAAAATAAAAGCAAATGCTGACTAATGCTTTCTATCCAAATTGATCATTATATAAATCAACAACAGAGAGTCAGAGACAGACAGAGAGAGAGAGATAGAAAGATAGCAGAGAGTGTGTGTCGCCACAAAGGAATGTTTTCTGAGTAAACATCTTTGAAGGTCTCATGGGGACCAGAACAGGGCAGAACACAGCGCTCACTGCGACATTTTCTTTTCCATCATCTCGAAACTGATATTTGAGGAATTACTGAGTGCACATCAGATTGTATACGTGCTGTGCTGAACCATGTATTCAGCTGGCATTGCTCTGATTGCTAGTGTGACTATCTTCTGAGTGTGCCAGATGAACTCTTGCCCATTCAGTCTTGCGTAACAGTTAACTTTAGCCACAAATGGTGCTGTTCAGCCCTGCCTATTAATTACTACACCCAGAACAAAGTTTCTTCCCACAATGACTCACTGTTAGCAAAAGCTTTGTGTAAAGATGAAGGTTTCTGCTGGAAAAACCAGGAAGACAAAACAGTAAACAGCCTGAATTTTCTCTCATATTAATAACTGTCACTCCCTCCCACACGACTCTGCTAGTCCTGAATATCAAAAGCACCCAAAATTATTATCTGGTTACAGTACAAGTAATCTACATTTTTATACAGACTCGTCATCTCTTTCATCAAGCCATCATTTGGTCACTTTTAGATACTTTTAACCCATGACAATCATTCCAACCTTCATCATGATACTGACCTCATTTTGCTCGTTTCTTGTACATCAAATGACCACAATGGTATGTTATGGTATGGTAGTGCTACAAGATGTGTGTGTGTGTGTGTGCACGTAGGTTTTACTATGCGGAGGAGAGCTGAGTGATGATGACATCCATCTACAGCTGCTTTGCCAGTTTTGTTCCAGCTAAAGTAATTACACATACTAAAAGAAACCCACACAGGTGCCCTTGGTAAACCCACACAAATGATCTTTCCATCTTAAATGTGTTGTCTTTTTTTTTATTCCAAATACAGGTTTATCTCCCTTAAAACTCATTTCTTCATTCTCTGCTCAACAATCCAATATTCTACCCCCTTATCCTCTATGCCATTTTTCACATTATTGGTACAAATGTCCAAAATACAAGTCTGACAAAGGATTTAAATTAGTTGTAGTTAACAAGGGTGCAGAAAAAAATGAATAAACGAAAACAGCCGCAGTATAGGTTATAGAGTCAATAATATGACAAAAAGCTGTCACCTTGTATCCACTGGATTTTTTTTCTCCCTTTCACTGGGAGTTAACAGAATCTCTAATGTGCTCATTAGATTAAAACAATGTCATCTTAAGCACACAGCGTCTCGTATCTAAGCACGCAGTGTGACTAAATGAAATGATTAAATGGGTGAGATAGAGAGAGACCTGTGTACCATCTGATACTTTTATATACTGAACAAGTTGCTAAGAGACTCAGTGAATAGATTTCTCTAAGTTAGTGACTGATATAAAAAGACCAGATACATGCGTCAGGAGGAGGTGAGAGAGAGTAGAGGGGAAAAAAAAAAAAGGCATAGCATGTGGGTGGATAGAAGATGAATGATGGGGAGATAGGATTACATGCACGTACTTGCACAATATGAGTACACACTTCAGTTGCGTCAGCACTAGCGTCACTCGTTTCCAGCAATTTAAAAACATGCAGTTTAGTTCAGCTTTGCCTGCCTGTTTGCTAAACCTTCTGGTCATCAAACCAATAGGTCATCCTTAAGCATGTCAGAAATAGAAGTGAGCTCCTCTGCGTGGCTACAGAGTCCGAGCTGTTGTGCACTGCGTTCTTTCTGCTCTGAGGAGTGCTGAAACCCTCTGGACTGTTGCTCCAGGGCTGATCATGGCAGGCCTGGGAAAGATTTATTCTCATCATATGTTTTCAAATTAAACATGTGCCTTGGGACTTTTGGCAACCATGCTCGCTTAAATCCAAATAGGAGATGAAAGGAGAGCCCGAGATGGTTCGAGTGACTCTGCTCTATACACCATGTGCAAAAGAGTGCGGTCAACCTGACAGCCCTGCTCTCTGACTAGGAAAGATGACATTCCTCACCATCCGAGTAACAGCAGCCAATCTTAAGCATCTAGCGCTCTCCTCTAAGCATAACATGCATGAAAAGATTTTAAAAGATGCCTTGGTGCTTGGTGGGCCTCGCATGTCTCAGAGGAATCATGCAATAGTCTCCTCCCTTCCAGAGAGGAATTTGCAGTAAGGGAGAATATTCTTGTGCTACTTGGTGATACTTGCAAAACTAAATTGAGAGGAAAGGATATAAAAAAAACACACCAAAAAAAAAAGCACACTTCTCTACATGTAACCCTGGAAATCCATTCATTTGTGTCTGCCTCTGATGCTTCATGCATTACTACTAAAAGTAAAGCATGACTGAATAAGAACATCCAATATAATTACAGGAAAAAGATGTCGTATGTAGCATTGTCGCGTACTTCAGTTGTTCCGAGTGTAAATGTGAGTGAGGTGTTAGAGGATGTGGCTCATACCATTGAAAAGGACGGTAGTTCTGGGAATGACATCCAGGTCCAGAGGAGGTGTGAAGGGATAAGCCCTCAGTGAAGACATAGCACACAGCAGTTGCAGGCAGGACAGCCACGCCACGTTGCTTCTCATCCTCATCGCCACTCGTTTCGCCCAGGAGAGGTGAGCACTTCAAATCCACACTCTCCCCCTTCAGCAGAACAGGACAACACTCTCGCACAAATACGCACTCAGTAATCTTGTATCCTGCCTCCACAACAAGGTCCCAGCAATCCTAACTACCTCATCATCCTTCTGGACACTTGACCTAAAAACAAACACAAAAACAAATGGTTAGAGGAGGCAGCAAAATACGGAGAAAAAAAAATTGCTGAGGCTGTGGTAGAAACAGAAAAAAAGTCACAGTAGGATTCACAAAAATAGCCAGCTGAGATTTTCAACCAGAGTTGTCAAGTGAGAACGTTAAAAACACATCCCTGCAGAAAATGCTGCAACGTCCCTGAATGTTGTGCTCTGTCTGATCTACCTGTTTTTAAGAAATATAATGGATGGTTAATAGATGACAGATACTCAGTGGGAGCTACAAGACTTCAGATACCTCACTTCATCTCCACTACAAACACCAGACGTATTCAAACGTGCTCCCCATGAGGTGCACTCCCCGGTTTTTTTGAGAACTTGAGCCCCCGAACCCACATTATCTATATACTTTAATGATGCCTAAATGGAGCATATCCTAAAGGCTGACATGTCTGATAGTCATTTTCAATCTTTAATTTGTGGTATTTTCCACTACACCCCTCACTGGTGCCTCCCCTGCAATTCCTTCACAGTTCGAATACCTCTGACATAGACGATCAGCCCAGCATCTGCTGCACATTCTTTGTAAATATTAAAAATCTTTCTACACGTCTACTTCCATGACATCCCTCAGTTGAATACATCCATCATCTGATACAAAGTCAGTTTTGCAGTTTTTTCAGGTGTACTTAAAATGGAATTATTCCTGGGTTTGTGTTCAAAACAGATTCTACTACAGTTCTTAGATTTGTTAAACTTAAACTTAAAAAAAAAAACAGTACATTTATTCCATTTTCTAAATAATAAAGTCAAAATGCACATATTCAAGTCTACTAGTGACCACTATAAAACTTCGAAGCAAAAGTTTAAATCAAGTACTTGATGATTTTAGCATGCATGATGTCCAACGGTGGTCATAAAATTTCCTATAATAGGAAGGAAGAGGTTAGAGGCAAAAATGGCACAGTGAGATACTACAGCTTCACACTGTGTAGCAATACATTAAACCCAGTCAGTGACTCTGTGGGGTGTCATGGTTAAAGACTGACCTGCATTCACTTGACCAATACAAATTTTTCCTTTAATTGTACCAATGCCACTATTTACCAAACAGCAGAAAATTTAAATAAATGAAATTGGTTAGAATCGTCAGCAAATTATAAAGTCATTTACATCAGTATTGTAAAGGCCAATATTACGATTACCAAATGATATACTGTGCAGCTCTAGGAGGAATGAATTTAATATCCATGCAACATGAAAGAAATGATATATATGCCACTAGGTTATGATAATACCTTTTAAGTATTAAGATGAATGTTTTTTTTTTTAATAGTAGAATATTTAGTATTTTTTGATGCTACACACAGTATATAATAATTAACATAAAGAGAAAGTGTAAAGACCAAGTTCTATTAACAAAGAATAAATCTGATTTAATTCATCAAGCAGCCGGAGGCTACACTAAATTGATCAAACCCACACAGAATTGCTTGAATACGAACATGCTTGCCTTATTGAGAACAGTGCTGCTTCTTCCTCGACCATGCCGATTAATCTCATGCAGGTACATATTTACATAGAATCCAAGGTCCCGAATGACACAACATCTAAACAGTAATGACACCAACGGTGTAGTGACATACTCTTTAGTATAATAGCAAGTTTGTGTGGCCCAAGTAATCACGCCTCATGACTGCTCAGCATTATAGATATGTTATAAGGATAAAACCTGCACATCACTGTGACTGTGATTGTGACTGAGTATCAGATGAAAGAGCAAAACCCTCAATAAGAGCCTATCTTTTATTTGTCCACAGCTAGGTTACTGTGACTGCCTGAGTAAGCAGCAGTGTCCATGCATCAACAACCTGCTGCAGTGTAACTTTGCTCATTCTGTGGGATCATAAACAGAACATATCCTAGAGAATGATCTTGTCACCTAGCTAGCTAGCAACGAGCAGATATCTTCCCTGCTCAGCAAGAAAACGCCGAAAACGCCATCAGTTCTGAATCCTTTCTCCCTTATAGTGTAGTATCAGTCTCCCTCTCACTCCCATTTGCCTTGTTTTCATTCTCAAGTGACCTCACAAACTCTCTCATCTGACTGGCTGAGGCTCCTGCCAATCATCATGTAGTCAGACTTCTTTCGTGCCTGAAGTTAGGGCATGATTATGTATGGCATATGCATATAAATTTCTGGCTACTTCCAACCTGACACCCATGACACAGCTCTGACTACGAGTTACTGTTCAGGATTGTCAGGGCGACTCACAGCAGCTCAGGAATATTCAATGAGAGGATTTTTTTTTTTTAAACCTCTGATTCATTCATCATGGTTGTTTTCATTTTTGACAAAAGAAATCCCATGTAATTTAGCTTTTAAAAGGACTAGAGTTACTACAGTACACAAGCTCTGTAAAACACACACACGCACACACACGTCCTGCACGATGTGATTTAGAGGGACAGTTGTTCTACACTCCCACTGTTCCCTTCACCTCTCTCCCCATCGTTCTTACACACTCTGTCCTTCCCTTCTATAAACAGTCCAGAACACTCCCTCTCTGTCTAAGATAAACATGCGCTTGTTCCCATTAAACAAGCTTACGCACCAGATGAGAGCTGTTTTCTTTTCCTTCCTAACCCCTATTGCTCCCTAAGAGGCCATGCACCCAGTACCCTCTTAGTCTCTTTCTCCCGAAATCCCACACAACTAAATGCCAGGATCTGTGTCTCTCTCTCTCTCTCTCTCTCTCTCTCTCTCACACACACACACACACACACACAGCTGCTGCATTACAGGAATCAGCAATACACAACGCTGAACAGTTATGTTGGTTCAGCATCGGCTGCTGTGTGTCTCCATGACTACCGTTGGGCTGTCACAGCTGGTTGTGAGTGTGGCGTACAGGTGCAGTGTAGCCGACTTTTAATAACAAGCTGTTGCACAAGCAAAACAGGATGTGACAGGAGCTCAGGAATTTCTAGCACAAGTACAACCACTGCCAAAATAACATCTAATCCCTTACTAGAAAGAGCAACCAGAACTGCAGGAACTTGCACGTCTGCTGCAGACAAACAACTAGGCATTCGTGACAGCAATTAGCTTATCCACTGTGCAAACATTTGTACATCTTTGCATCTTATTCTAAGGCCTCTGAATGTTGTGCTTGACAAGCATGGATTTTTCACACAAAGCCAAAGCATAGTTATAGCCATAATGACTAGACTAGTTCTAATGACTAGGACATATTGTCACTGCTGTAAGAAAAAACTTTAAGGAAAGAAATAGATGTTTACGAAGAAGAAGTAGATGTTCTGGTTTTTCCTTTTCAAAATACTGTACAAAATTTCAATCTGCAGGGTGTCTGAAATGTCAGGAAGCAATGGGAATATATTGAGAAGAATACGCTGATACGGATATGTTGAGAAAATCCGCAAAATCATCGTACAGCAGCTGAGAAAATGCGTACCGTGTAAGGAGGAAAAGCATACGTTGTAAAAAATAAATAAAAAAAAGTTAAGCATATGTAGTTTTACTTTCATTTCTTCCTGACTTTTTGGACATCCTGTATTTGCAGTTATGTAACAAAACATGTTTCAATAGAATTAAAACGTTTTCACATATCATCGCATTGTAGGTTTCGACTGATACATTTCAAAACTGCTGCTGGTTTAGGACATGACAACAAATCGATTTTTCTTTCTTTTCTTTTTTCCTTCCAATGACGTTGAAATTAAATTTGATCTCGTTACAAATCACTAGCTGTGAAAGGCTTGACAGACAGATTTCATAGCCAGATTTTTATGGCCTTACTTTTTAATTCCAAAATGGTAAGCATTAGAGCATTTCTCCCTGTCCATTAATAATTAAATATTCACACAATATAAAAGACAGCTTGCATTTTCAACTAAAAAAAAAGGAGTTTTGAAGCTTTCATTAAACTACTGTAAGGTTTTTTCATGCTGGCTCAGTATTTACTCACAGCTCCTGAGACAACATATCCACAGAACAAAAATAGTTGTTGCGGTGTGAAACATAAGCGAAGGTATAAAGAATCTAAGAGGCTTCAAAACGAGCTATGTGAATAAAATACGGCAATATTTTGCACTTACAGTTTGTTTAGAGACGTCTTTATAGAAGTCAGTCCAGAAAATCTAAACGCAGCACCTAGCAGTTATATCTCACACGCCACACTCTCAAACAATCCTAAAGTGAGTTAAAGGAGATATAAATAGGGTGGAGGAGGAAAAAGAAATCCAATTGTCAGTATTACAAAAGTTACCCACATTGGGTTTCACGCCCACAGCAATATCCCTTCAGCACATGCCCCCCGAAAAGGTACAAAACAGAATGATTTGGAAACCTCAACTCCTCTAACACTTCTAATGTATTCAAATCTGACATTTCTGATTGCATAGAAAGATATATCCATCTTTCTACATCTGAGAACTTGAAAACCTGAGAACCTGATAATATTCCACAGAATTCTACCCCAAGTCAGATTTAGCCCAATTTTAGATGGTCATAAAATACCAGTTTATCACACCATCATCAACTGAGCTGCATTATTTAACATTTTATAAGCCTCACAAAGCATCCAGGTTAATCATGGAAACAACAACTTTGCATAGCATGAACTTGAATGTAGCATGTGGGGTCTGTTGGCAGCTCAGCTGGGATGAGAAGCCGCATGTATGTTTAACCAGCTGTCTGTCACACTGAATACATACATCCTCACTTCTAAAAGGTCAGTCTTCCATCAGCCACTCATACACAAAGAGCTCATATTAACCACAGCTCCCTTCAGATTGTCACTACACCAACATGTTGAATAGAAGCAGTCGATTAGTACACTGTAGTAAATTGCTGTGAATTGGGGTTGCCAGTAAAGTACTGTAAACTTTACAGTAAGCAACTGTAAAATATATTTACAGTTAAGTACTGTAATATCTTAATGTTGTATAAAATGACACATAACCCAGCACACTTGCTCATTTGGCTGATGCAGGATACAATTGAGTTGAAGGCTATGGGTCTTACCCAACCATGACAGCTGAGCAGTACTGGAATTTCAACACACAACCTTCTGAGCGGTGACTCCGCAACTAGCTTGCATTGATGGGTAGTCGTGGCCTAATGGTTAGAGAGCCGGAAGGTCGTGGGTATCCTGAAGGTTGTGGGTTCGAGTCTCAGGTCCAGCAGGGATTGTAGGTGGGGGGAGTGAATGACCAGCGCTCTCTTCCACCCTCAATACCACGACTGAGGTGAGACCCTTGAGCAAGGCACCGAACCCCCAACTACTCCCCGGGCGCCGCAGCAAAAAAGGCTGCTCACTGCTCCGGGTGTGTGTTCACGGTGTGCGTGTGCACTTGGATGGGTTAAATGCAGAGCACAAATTCCGAGTATGGGTCACCATACTTGGCCACATGTCACTTCCCTTCACTTGATTCGACTAATTCTAGCACTGAATTGATGGCACTAAAGGATTGCAGTGAATCAGTGCAAGCTAGTTGTGCTAGCTGTGGTAGCTCAGTGGTTACGGCTTCAAGCTGCAGATAAGAAGGTCATGTGTTCAAATCCCAGCACCACCAAACTGCCTTTATTGCATCCTTGAGCAAGACCCTTCAGCTCAGCTGTATCCTGCATCAACATACTGTGTTATTTTACACTATGTATGATATTACAGTACTTTACTGTAAATATGTTTTAAGGGTCCCTGGAAGACTAATGGTTATGCCACAGCGCGCTCACCGCTGCAGCCCGGGTTCGATTCCCAGCCAGGGAACCGACCCCAGCCACTGGGGGTGCGTGCAACAGTGCGCTATCAGTGCCAGTCACAAGCCCAGGAAGGACATCTGGTGTAAAAACTGTGTCAAATCAAACATGCGGACCAACAATCCACGGTGGTGACCCCTAACGAGGCCAGCCGAAAGAGAAACAACAACTGTAAATGTGTTTTACAGTTGTTTACTGTAAATTTTACAATACTTTATTGGCAATCCAGGTACTGTAAAGTCTACAGTAAGTTTTTACAGTGTAACTGTATTTCATTAATGAAATCTTTTCGATAATGCTAACAATTTAAACGAACTAAAGTCTATTGTAGCAGTATAATTTAGTTAAATTCTGATACTCTAATACTAATACTCTACGTAAAGCCATGTTGCCAAATAATAATTTTAAAAAAACCAAAAAAACAAAAAACAAAAACAGAATCATCTATGATGAATACAATGATGACTGACATTATTAACAAGGGTGGCTTTGACATGTTATAACCGCAACATTACTGATTAATAAAGCCTTTCTTCGTTAGTTAGTTAGTATTGTGTTTTAATGAAAGCTCAATGTCTCTACAGAATCTTTTCTTGCACATAAAAAATGCCTGACTGAAAATAAGGCACTGTGTTTGCTGGTCTTTATACAAAATGATCCATGCTTATTTATTGACTCGAGGAGGCTGGGAAGCCTTGTCCTTTTCCCATAAAGGAGAGAAGAGGGACTCTGGTGAGCTACATAAGGAATTAATGGAGACAAAGTGGTCACATTAGCAGTTCTTTGGCAAAAAGAAGAAGAAGAAGAAGAAGAAGAAGAATGATGTCTTTCTGTTTTTTTCTATGGTTCTCTCATAGGCTAAAACAATTACTCCCCAACCATAGAGCTCTATTTTTTAACTTTAACTGGTAATTATATTTTGGCCATTTTGCCACATTATGTAGTCCCATGAAGTCCCCTATGTTTAAAAACTCAATAGCTTTTTATTTATTTATTTTAAAGTAGAAAGTAAAGTAGAGCCTATAACTAGCGGCAGTGTTAGCATGATTAAGCCTTGTTCTGTGCAGTTTAAAAAGGGATGACAGATTTGTTGTTTTATGAAGTTATTACGCTTCAGATGACAAGCTTCTATTTTGAGCAGCATCCGTATAAAGCGAGACAGAAGGGCTGCTTCACATCAGTGTTGGAGCATGTTGAGTTTAACAAGTCAGGATGCATGAAGGAATATTTAGTCAGAGAAACCTAGAACCTGATAAATTTATCCTCTAGGTCTGGTGTGAAGCTCGACCGCACACCAGGAAAACGTAGCAGCGCTGTTTGATAGTTAACGTTTTTCATAAATTACCTACAAAAAAATGGCACAAGTAAAACCTAAATTGTGTCAAGTCAGAACACTTATATATAGTCACTTAAACAAGGTTTAGGTGTTAATTAAATTAAATATTTTCCAGTAGTGTTTCAAAATGCTTTTTATATTGAATTGCAGTGTAAGTAAATTCAATTCTTTCTAAAAGCTTTCCATCACTGCCAGAATAATAATGTCATTACAGCGACTATCCTTCCCTGGTCCTGTAGACAAACAGCTCTGCAGTTTAGTATTGGATTGCCTACTATTATGCAGTAAGTACATTTACCACACCTGATTTAACTCATCACCTATTACCAAGCCCGTTGTGAGGTCAACTAGGTGTGCTAGAGCAAAGAAAACACAACGCATATCCGGTACTGTGTTTGGGAACAATTCCTCTACCTCATGCCAGCACTGGCCAGGCTGAACTGCACATGCCTCATCTGATATGAATGCACTGTCCACACGACACACTGACCATCAGTATACTTAAAATTGCAAGCGTTCCATGGCATATCATAAACTGTCATTCATAAATGGCAAAGAGGGAAAAAAAAAAAAAAAAAAAATCAAGTACAATTCCAAACATTCTATCTCATAATATCTGTCTTATACAAGTGTGATTAAAAGTTATATTTCAACATTTTTGCTCGGAAAGAAACTAGGACTGTAACGTATTCTGGGAAAGAGATGAAAGGTGTCAGAGTAAGTTTAGTTTTGTACCAGAAAGAAAAGTGTCGACTTTATATCAAGGCCAGCACAATGGCACAGCAGGTAGTGTTGTGGGTCGCAGGTTCGAACCTGAGCTCGGGTTACTGTCTGTGTGGAGTATCACATGTTCTCTCTGTGTCCGTGTGGATTTCCTCTGGGAGCTCTGATTTCCTCCCACCTGCAGTGGTAACTCTAATTTGAACAGTTGGGGTGTGCGTGTGCGTGTGTGCGCGCGCGGTGCCCTGTGATGGACTGGTGTCCTCGTATTCCCTCCTCTCCCCTGGGAAGTGTTCCTGGGATAGTCTCTGGATCCACTAAAACCCTGACCAGTATTAAGTAGCAACTGAACATAGATGGATGAAGGTACTTTGAAAAGATTCAAGTTAGTTTACATGCATTAAAAAAAAAAAAGGAAAATCCAGACAAAAAAAAATGCAAAAGTGGTGTAAAGTACTTTGCTGAAACTGCTTAGTAGTTCACAGGGTATACGCCAATAGCCAGAAGGTTCTAGGTTCAAATCCTAGAACTGCCAAAAAACCACTGCTAGAAGCTTAAATCACCTGTTCGGCTCAGTGATTGGATTGTATTCCAGCTCACATGAACATAGCTTTGTAGAAACCTTTCTGCTAAATCAGTAATAACCGCAGGAAACCCTGCCAGTCCGTTCTTCCTCTCCATGCTGCTCAGTGCACATGCAAGTCTCTGTAATGTTGTGACCTGATGCTCATCAGACCCACACCAGAGGCAGATCTAACATGTCCAGTGGAAATAATGTCATCATCAACTGCAGTCTGCTTGGGAATCATTTACCAAATCGAACAAGCTAGAGCTGATCTAAAAAATACTAAAATATATATATATATATTAATTAACTAATGCAACTAACACAAAGTTAGCACTGCAAAATTCCTACACTTCAAGTGTAATTACAGTAATCATTACAGCCTACATTATCCATCATGTGCACAATGCTCTGTGTGCACTGCAGTGTTGCTGTGTTTGAGCTGCAATCCAGTCGCATCGAGAAGGTAAATAAGATTAAACCCAGTTACTGAATCAGTCAGCTATGACTATCTACCTGCCATTAATAATTAACCAAGTCTCTCACTGGGATTACAGGGTAAAGGGCTTGATCGATCATTAACATGAAGGGGGAAAAAAAGGTAGCTCTACATTCATTTTCAGTTGATTCAAGAGTTTATAGGACGTATATACAGTTTGATCATCAACCCAAGGCTAGAAAAAGCACTTTTCTGTTTTAGGACCTGTGGGAAATTCCAGTTACACTACAGAGCAGCTACATTTTAATGAATTACCACAACAACGTTAAAAAAAAGTTCATTTAATTCGAAAACTATGAATTATTAACTGTGACGTTTAGAAAATATTTAAAACCCCTGTTCAACTTACCTTGCTGTGGTTCAGTTTTGTTTTCACTCTTGAATTCTGTAGCAAAAAAACAGTCCACACTAAAATAAAGCTCCTGAGATTTGAACAGAGAAACTCAAAGTGCGATGCGTCTCAGGCTGAAGCTCTCCTCTCTCTCTCTCTCTCTCTCTCTCTCTCTCAAACCCAAACGCCTTCCTATTGGACGCAAAGTGCGCTATCTAGTGAGACCATTATTTTTCACAAGCGATACTGTACACAGAAAGGAGATCCTATTGACTAGGAGTAGTTTAGCTTCAGGCGTGGACGTTTACTCGCGCAGGTAAATAAGCCACGCCCTCCTACGCAAAGGCCACTTCCGCAACCGGTTTTAAATAAAGCAGGTGCTCGTTCAAAAGCTTCCCGCGTAAACAGACTCACAGCAAAAAGTTATGGCCGTAAAGAAAACAAAACAAAACAAAAAACATTGACACAAGAAAGGAAAAGATTCTCAGATCAAACAGATGTACTGAGACGGACATACTGAAGATAGTTAGCTTAGTGATAAACCTTGTTGGAATAACTTTACAGGTAGGAGGCGGAACCTTTCACAGGGAAGAACAGAAACCTACTATAACAGTCTCACAGAACACGCAGAAAAAAATCTACACCGGTCCTTGTCGTTGAGGTGATACCCTTATCTGTGACAGTATTTTTTTTCACCTGTGGATATAGTGTACCTTTAAAATGAGGTACACAAATGGTACCTAATTAATTTTTAGAAGTAAAGCTTTAATTAAAAGGTACACTACATGCACCTTTCTAGGTAAGATACATACTAACGGTACAAAAGATGTACCCTTCAGGGTATCGCCCCAGCACAAAGGAAAGGTACAGTTTAGTACATTTTTCTGAGTGTGCATACAAGGTGATATTAACTGTAACATTTGTACAATGCTTGTCATATAGTGCATTGCAATAAATATACATACACAGTCTACTTTATTAGGAGCACCAGTACACCTGCATATTCATAAAGTTATCTAATCAGCCAATCATGCAGACACAGGTCAAGAGCTTCAGTTCACATCAACCATCAGAATGGAGAAAACTGTGATCTCAGTGATTTTAACCATGGCATGGTTGTTGGTGCCAGATTGGCTGGTTTGAGTATTTCAGAAACTGCTGATCTGGGATTTTCACACACAACAGTCTCTAGAGTTTACATGGTGCGATAAACTAAAAAAAAAACCCATCCTGTCAGTGGAGGGTCTGCATCCTGAAACACCTTGCTGATGAGAGAGATCAGAGAAGAAAGACCAGACTGGTCTGAGCTGACATGAAGTCTATAGTAACTCAAATATGCACTCTTTACAACCGTGGTTAGCTGAAAAGCATCTCAGCATGCTCAACACATCAAACCTTGAGGTGGATGGGCTACAACAGCAGAAGACCACTGCTGTTGTAGCCCATTCACCTCAAGGTTTGATGTTTTGTGCAGGCTGAGATGCTTTTCAGCTCACCATGGTTGTGCTTATTTGAGTTACTATATCCTTCCTGGCAGCTTGGACCAATCTGGCCATTTTCCTCTGATCTCTCTTATCAACAAGGTGTTTCCACCCACAGAACTGTCACTCACTCAATGTTTTATGATTTTTGCACTATTCTGTGTAAACTCTAGACACTGTTGTGTGTGAAATTCCCAGGAGATCAGCAATTTCTGAAATCCTCAACCCAATCCATCTGATACCAATATCCATGCCATGATCAAAGTCATAGAGATCACACTTTTTCTTCATTCTGATGTTTGATGTGAACATTACCTGAAGCACTTGACCTGTATCAGCATGATTTATTTAATTTATTTATTTATTTGCATTGTGGTGTTCTTAATAAAGTGGACAGTGAGTGTATACCAAAAATCATTAGATCTGTCATGAAAGCAAACAAGAAGCCCATAACAGCTATATTGTGCTGAGCTGAGTATTGCACAGGTATTCATCTTATTATTATTATTTTTTTTTTTAAAACCACTTAAAGAGAAAAAAAAACATGCATTAATACAAAAATGTAATTATCTTTATTTTACAAATTACCCAGTGCAATAGGATTGGTATATTACACACACATAGCAACACATATTTAATCTCGTCCTTTCTATGCCACGTTTTATACACGCTATAGCTAGTTAAAGCTGAAGACTGCAGATACATTTATACAAAATTTCCCCAGGAAAATCACAGAATCTTGAGACCACGGTTTCATCCAACTAAAGCAGTCCTGGAGAATTTAATGGCATCAGAGTAAAGCATTGCACTACGGATTTTAAGTGGAACATTAAAGAAATTTATAATACAAAATAACTATAATAAATGTAAAATTTCTAAATATAAAATGGCTTCTGTAGTTGTATCTACCATCTAGTATTAGCCTCATCAATTATATATTGTTTAGCCATGAATGTATATATGAATGTAAACAGAAATTATTTGACTATTAAAAAATATTTTTTAATGTGATGTAAAAGGTGCTTTAAAATTTTTCTTCATGTATGTCACCAACTGTGTATCTATTTTCTGTGGCTGTTTACAACCAAATATAAAACATATTACGGTGAATTTATTTTGCTCTTTCTTATTTCCTTTCAGGGATATAGTGTACATTATATATACACACACACACACACACACACACACACACACACACACAGTTCCCTGACACATCAGCTATCGTGGCAAAATGTAAAAAAGCAAAATGTAAATAAACATTACTAAGATATCAGCAGCTTAAAGATGAGAAACCCTGTGTCAGTGACTGGATAAGGAAAAAGCCCCCTCTACAGGGTTGTTAAGGCAGTACAGTGCATCATGCTTTTTATAACATTTGGGAGAGAATAAGTGTTCTTTCATACTATAGCACAGTGACTTGAACCAACAGGTAAATGCCTGGTACAGTTGTACCGAGAACTACAGCAGAGTATATATGTGGACAGCCTAAGATTACCTAAAGAGTGGAATGGGGAAACCTGCTCTCTACTCATTCACAGATTCTTAGGACTGCATAGCTTCAACTCTGTGTGAGGCTTGCTTCTACATTTGTATGATGCTGCCCTTTCATATAACATTAGTTATGTCTAGGTGATACAGCAAAGCGGGGCAACCATGTCCAGATGTCAATAAGTGACTCTATTCATCTAAGAGTAACTCCTCATTTGTTCTCTCTAACATATCTGCATGCTTCTCGAAAAGCTCTAATTTCTCAGGCTCATCATTTTCTCCCCCCACAGGATCTACATTTCTATCTAGAGACTCATCATCTTTAAGAAGCTCCTCTTCTCTTTTAATGAGGTCTTCCTCCTCATCACTCTCTACTGACCCTTCAGAACTTCCTCCTAGTAGTTCTTCATCTATTGCCATATCATCTTTCATCTCCTCTGCATCTTTGTCATCCAGGTTTATCAAGCTTTGCTTCTCTTTTATGTCAGCCGAAACCTCCTGTAACTCTTCAATCTTCTCTTGAATCTTTTCAACACTGTCCTCTAGCTTTTCCTCACTCTCCATTGATACTTCATCTTTCTCCTCCATGCACTCTTCCTCATCTGACAGGACAATGTCAGACTCCTCACTCAGTGACTCCTCTGTGTCTCCCTGCTCAGTGAATTGGCTCTCTTTCTTTGTGGGCATTTCATCCTCAGGAAGAGGTTTCCAGTAATCATATAGCTTTCCCTGGGTTAAAAACAAAGAAAGCGTACAATTAAAACTCAAAAAATATGAGTTCAATGATATCGGATCGTATGAGAATGACTAAAATCACACATACGCCTGACTGACGGCCCAGCACTACATTGACAGACAGCCGTGTCTGGGTAGTTATCTGATTCATCACAATTAGTTTTGAGTGCTGCCTGGCCACATAACTGCTTACAACGAAATAACTTCCTCATCTCTTAAAGAAGACTGACTGCACAATTCAGCAGTGTCGTGAGCTTTGCTAGCCTGCTAATCAAGGATACTGGACAAAAAAACTGGAATACCAGACATATATGATAACAGGAATACAACAGACCATTTTCAGTCACTCTGGAGTTAATCATCAAATACACAAATAAGATCATACCTCCTGGGGTCTTGATCTCTGGAGAAGCACCTGCCATTTGGTATATATTCTAGCAACAAAGTCTTTTACCTGGAAAAAAAAAAAAAGCAAAGAAATATGTGATGATTATGGTTTTCTTTCTTTTTTTTTTTTAAATTGAAGTGAGGGTCAATAGTTAGGGGAATCATTTGTGGAAGTTTATGGACGTTACTTTACCTTACTCCTGTAAAGCATTTTCTCACTCTCCCTGATGTCGCATTTAACGTGTTTCTCGAGTTCAGCAGACAGTAGCAGCAGCTCGTTCTGAATGACAGACAGACGTCACTGTGTATACCTGCCTAACTAATACTCCTATGGAACGCAGGGAAGCACTGTGTTCTCCTAACAGTCTGTATTCATAAAACTACCACCACTTTACAATTAAATTAACTACGCACATTCTGTTAGTTATGCCAGACCCAAATGGTGGACTGTGAGTATGGCTACTATTCCTTTATCAGTGTCAAAAGACAAGCAATAACTGTTTACAGTGTCTCAGTGCTCAAAAGACCAGAGCTGCTATTTCACTTATCTTTCACTGGTATTCAAATCTGACATTGAGCCCTTACACTGCAGAGAACACATTTAAGGCTCACAGAATTCCACTCTTCCACCCACAGCCTATCCATTAACATATGATTTATAAACTACAGCAATTTACACCTTCTTAGATTTTTGTAAAAGGAAAAATGTCATCCAGGTTTTTAGGGTGTTAGCAATAGAGAGAGAGAGACAAAGTGCAGCTGTCTCTACTGACAGGACTATTCAGCGTCTTATTAATACATACACACAAACACAAACACACACACACATACAAAAGAGATACTGAACAGAGATGTGACACTTACTCTCTGTTTTGAGGGTAAAAACTCAAAATTGGAGGCTTCGTTTGTCAAAGCCAAAAGGCTGTAGCAGAGGTAATAAGCCTAAAGAAAACCAGCATTTCAGGTGTAAGATAAATGTAGAAAATCCATTATCACAAATTAAAGAAAGACAAATTCTTAGTGGACTGCAACTTAAGGTAATCGTAAATAGCAGTGATAATAAATAAACTTATAAAATACAAGTTAACCTGTATGTGAGCAACATTAAAAAAAAATTAAAACACTTTTTAAATATTATGAGGACAAATGTAACACAGCCCACATGCTCTCTGTTTACCTGTTGGTCTGGAGTGGTGGCACAGTCATCAGTCTCCTGTGGCTCTGTGCTCTTTGCAGCCATTAAGCCCTTTAAGAGCAAGGAGGGACGCATACGAGGTAGGTAACATCTCAGATCAGACAGCTGTGAGCAGGACACACGTTAGAATATATTATTAGTAATATATTATTAGTAATTTAGTAAAGGTAGCAAGTTAGTCAGCTCAAGATTTTATCTAACCACAATATAACATAAAATAATTCTAACCTGAAATTCTGTGCATGAGGGTGTATAAGTGCATCTGTGGTTTAACAGTTTAGAGATGATTGACACGCTCACATGTCTCCTCAATTGCCTTCCCAGACACACAAATAAAAAGATATTTTAATATATTAAATGATGTAAAAAGAGCATACTTTTTTTCATAGAATAACAATTCACTCACTTTCCCCGGCCACTGTGAGGTAGAAGCTGTACCAGCCGTCTGAGGTTGTGGTGATCCTCACTCAGATTAGTAATGGCCTGGCAAACCTGAGACAACTGCACATACAGAGCAGAGGACCACAGTGAGAGATAACACAGAAATGTATGTGGTATGTGTTTATCGGTCTGTACAGTCAACGCTTGCAAAGCAAAACAAGATCAAAGTGTACAAAACCCTGTATGCTGCTGGATTAAGGACTTTAAATCCTACCACCAGTGCCACACACACATGATATTTTGGCACTGTGCCCAGGTATACTGATGACCTCAAAAGTATAGTTTCTCCTATTTAAATAAATTTGCATTAATTCATTTACAGAAAGCAATGTGCCTTCTTCCCAATCTAGCATGTGGTATGAATGCAGAATGGGGTGAGGGGAAAGGAGAGAGAGCAAGCGAGAGAGAGAGAGGGAAGGGGGGGGGGGGGGGAAGGGGAGGGGCAGCGCAGCAGCAACACAAACAGTACATTATCCAGTGATTTTTATTTCTAACTAGTAATTTCCAATTATAAGGAATCTGATAAACTGTGCTGCATTAGAAATTTGCCCATTCACATTCCAGTTAGCTGTTCATATCTGATATTCTGTGAACTTTATAGAAAATGACCAACAGAGGACAGTCTACTGGAATACTGTAATATTGTTTTAAAATATTAACATGGAAATATTGAGCAATTTTATGCATGTTTCATTAATTTTAAAGGACAACAAATAAATGTCTTAAAAAGGAAAAATGCAGAAATTGTAACTCCAATAATTATAACTTAAATACTCATTTTATGCAAAATCACAACTGCCGTCAACAATGCAAATAAAGAGGAAATAAAGCTTTCAGGACAGGTGAGCTGAAAAAAGTTGAGTGTGTAGAAGAGAGACAGAGAGAGAGACACAGAGAGAGAGACAGAGAGAGATCTCTCTCTCTCTGTCTGTCTCTCTCTGTTGTATATGGTTGAAATGTAAATAAAGCCACTTGACTTTATACGATTATGTAAACACAGATCTTGTTCAGGTACAGTGCCTAACCTGTATTTCCCAGTGTGTCATGTTGTTGAGGAGGTGCTGTAGCAGGCAGCTGAGGTCTCCAGTGGGCAGCAGCTGTAAACGTGTCTCCAGACTGACTCTACACACCACCGTCAACATCAACAGCAGCTCCTCATCACTGTACACCCTTGGACACAAGGCTGCACATAGTGCCAGGTACTACACAAAGACACAGAGACACAGAGACACAACGAGACACACTCACAGTTGGTATCAAATAAATACAACACAGTTTATCAAATCATAGAATTCTGAAAACATACAAATCATACTGTATCTTTTCTAAAATTACCTTGATAATGTTTTCAAAATTGTGCTCTGGAAATGTGTCACCTTCTTTCTCACTTCTTGTACCATCAGGCTGGATTTCCAAACTCTCTCTAGCAAAGAAAAGTAAACTCTAACATGTTCACCAATTCATTTATAAAGATGTTGGAAAGTCCAGAAATGACAGTAAGTGAAATGGGTGGGTGGTGGTGAATGGAGCAGAGGCTCAGTACTCACAGCAGATCTCCCTCAGTGAAAGGGGGTTGTAGAGCCTCCAATGGAAACAAACTGATAAACGACACACCCATGTTGAGGAAGACTAGAGCAACATCCTGTATACTGGGCACCCACACCTCAAACTTCTTACTGCTTTTCTCCACTACAACACATGAACAGCAGAAACTGTAAATACATCCGCTAGTAACACAGAGCACTCTTGAGTCACATCATAGCATACCTATCTGTTGAGCAGCAAATAAGGCAATAGTCGTCATGGCCTGAAGAATCTGTGCACAGACGATGGGGTTTGGGTGGACTGACATCATCTGTCATTTAATTCAAGAGTCAGTGTTATTACAAAAATGCATAACTGCACTATCTAAACAAACAACAAAAGGAAATATATGATATAATTACATCTCATTCATAAGAGAATTCACAAGAATATGAGATAAATAAGCCTACATTCGTGCCTAATGGTTAGAGAGTCGGACTTGTAACCTGAAGGTGAACCTGAAGGTCGTGGGTTCGAGTCTCGGGTCTGGCAGGGATTGTAAGTGGCGGGAGTGAATGACCAGCGGTCTCCTCCACCCTCAATACCACGACTGAGGGGAGACCCTTGAGCAAGGCACCGAACCCCCAGCTACTCCCCTGGCGCCGCAGCAAAAAAGGCTGCGCCGGGTGTGTGTTCACTACTGTGTGTGTTCACTACTGTGTATGTGCACTTGGATGGGTTAAATGCGGAGCACAAATTCCGAGTTTGGGTCACCATACTCGGCTACACATCACTTCACTAACTCACATTTGCTTAATAGAATACACTATTCACCTAAGACGTGTATCATCAACATCACTGTAAGACAGTTATTTATGGAATTCAACAGCTGCCCTTAGGCTTCAAGAGTGTTTCAAGCAAGCAGAGATACATAATAACTGTTCAAACACTACATATGCAGTGGATAGAGATTAAAGTGAAAAATACTGGAGTATTTCATTAATGTGGGAGCATGCTAACTCAGTTTAGTGCGGCTTGTGTGACTGAATGGAATGGTATGTGTGTATCCAGGATACGTTGTGAGGTAGAACTCGTTACCTGAAAAAGCCAGCGGGTGACCTGAGGCTGGCAGGGGGAGGACGAGTAGGCTCTTCTAAACAAGCCTGCACTCAGCAGCAGCAGCAGCTTTTCTGAATGCGCTCTGCACAGAGAGAAACAAGCGTTCAACAGAAGGAAGTCTCATTAGCCAGGTGTTTCTCAGACTGTCGAATCAGGTTGTGTAGAATAAGAAAATAAGCTTTCACATCTATTGTCATAAAGCATTTATGTTCCGCATATGTAGGTTTTGATCTTACTGTAGTAGAGTCTGCTGCGCTCTGTTGTTCGGGGTAACACCCATCTTCCTCAAGTCCAGACTCTGATGGTTGAAGAGTCGGCCAGAGTTGGTGAGAGTGAACACTTCCTCTCCAGGGTGGATGTCTCTTATGACGCACGAGGTAACTGAGAATCTCTGTAAGAATTCCCTGTAGAACAAGGACAGCTGACAATTTGCATAACTGTTTCAAACTCTTCAATACTCCAATGTGTAAATAGCAACAAAAATACCTTTGCTCATGTGAAAGTCCTTCTTCTGCATTTTCATCCTCTTCATCCAGTTTTAACAGGTCTTCTTTACAAGCTTGTAGCAGCTGCATTTCAAGCTCCTTAGATCTATGAAGTAAATTATGGGTTAATTACACCGTAACCAAAGTTACGATATCATGAGACTTTTTGCCTTGCAAATGGCATTAAAAATGGCTTCTTTTAGATGTCGTTGTGCATGGTTAGATCAGTACACGTACAACGCATTTCCTGACTTACTTTCGATTCTGCTCCTTCTCCTTCAGCATTTGCTCCAGTGTGTTCTTGTAACTTGTCTTATTTTTAAGATCCTCTGGCTAAGAGAAAAAAAATAACTGAAGATCAACATACTCTGCCTTTTTTTCCTACTTTCTGGGATATGTTGTCTCAAAAGGTTGTTTGTAGAACCTAAGATAAATGATTATGGTTGGTCTTTATATGGAATACAATGAACTATTTTGATTATTTAAAATTATGAAATTCAAAAAATGTAAATGAAATGTTTGATTATGATTTTTAAGCCTTTGTAAAATTTCAGAAAATAGCAAACATCCACAGGGTCATTTGTTTAAAGGGATAGTCAGCAAATTCATAAGTTCATTGAAGCTAGCTATTTTAAAATCAAATTCGAGCAAATCTGGCCCCTCCCTCCAGTGTTCCCTCCAAACCATATCTGCAAAACAGAAGCTAAAGCTAGAATGCCTGAATGCTACTGCAAGAGGGGAGTTTTATGAACTGACAGGCAACATGACTGATAGGCCCAATTGATTCAATGTTGTTAGTTCACATTAAAAAAAATAAAATAAATAAAAATTATTTAAAAAGCCTGGGGAATCCACAGAGTGTTATTCTTCTGAGTAGATATTTTACAGCTTGCTGTTTTCTGAACTGACAATATGGCTGACCCTGCCTTTACAGCTTGAAGGCAAGATTCATCATGGCCTGCAGAATCTGTGCAGTTGAATTAGAGATACGTATGATTTTCATCAATCAGTTTTCCAGCTATTTTAATTATCAGTGCACCACTACTTTGTTAATATGTTAATTTAAAATGTGTGCTGATGTGAGCTTACAGCAACTTTAAGGCCTGGAGTGCTGGGCTCAGAGAATGTCGCCTTCTCTGGACTGGCGGGCACACGGGTGCTGCGCTCCAGGATCTCCTGAAAAGACAGCAGATGATCCTCCTTGCTACTATGGCTGCTGCTGAGGCTGAGAGCACAGCTGTCCAACCCCACATCCTCGCCCAGGTCCAAATCTAGAGGATCATTCCACACCAGGTCGCTCTTCTCCTCTATATCCTTCCTGGCTCTGGTAATGGTCTTTGAATCGTGTGAGCCCATGACGTCCTGAGAGCTGGGTGAAGTAACTTTTGGTTGTTGGAGAGGACAGCTGATCTCAAATCTATCTGTAAGGCCAGGCAAAGAACTTGCATTTGAGAAGACAGGGGAACCACCTTCTCCCTGTTTCTGGTTAGGTTTGCTGGAAAGTGTGGGGCAAGGGTCAGCAGTTGCTGTGTTACTTATAACACATTTATTTTCAGTAGACCTTCTCATCTCTTCTTTTTGATGACTTGTTCCATGGGCCATAGTGCTCAGAGTTGCTGTCTGGAGTTTATGACCTTCTGTCCTTGGTTCTTGAAAAAGCTGTTTGGCTACATTGTTTGAAGCCTTTATCCTGTCTCCAGTACGATTATTTAATGTTGGGGAGCATTTCTCATTTAGAGTCAGCACAGGCTCATTAAATGTCTTCAAGAAGGCACGTTTGATAAACTTTGGCGGTGAGCTGAAATGGGAAGAACTGCCACTAGTAGAAGATGGGGTAAGTCCAACTTCTTCCTGACACAATCTCTTGCATTCCCCTTGTCTTTCTGCACTGGATTCTCTTCTTCTCTTCAGGGACAGAGATCTGCCACCTGCTAGAAAAAAGACACAATGCAGAAAAAACTGAGACATGCCCTCTGACCAAAATAGTGCCTTACCCCCTATTCTCTATAAACCCCCATTTTAAATGTATACTCTATCCTCATTAAAGCGAATTATGGGTATTCTCTGCCCTGGGGTGAAACCTTTTTTGCAATAAATTACTGCAGTACATTGTGGGGTTTCACAAATACATATTCTCCACACTGATTTTGGAAAACTCCTAAACTAGTACTCCATATAATGAATAGAAGACAGTTTTACAGTTGGACACAGTTAAATTTTGCTATGGAATGTCAAGTCAAGTTAAGTTAAGTTGCTTTTATTGTCACTGTCATTTTAACAATATACAGCACACAGTGAAACGAGACAACGTTCCTCCAGGACCATGGTGCTACATAAAACAGCAGAAAACTGCCTGTGACTACACACAACTAACTAAAGACTACACAGACCTACACTGGACTACAAAAAGTGCAACCAGAGTAAGACAAGTACAAATTTTCTAAAACAGGACAATAGGCACAGTAAAGGACAGTGCAGGGCCGACTATTACCACAGTTCTACTGTGGCTAAAGTGGACAGAGTGCCATATGTAACAAAAACATACAACAATATGATACTAAAATGTTGTAAATGTAAACATAACATACTATGACACTGTGTATTTACTATGATAACTAAGAAATGTGCAGAAGTTGCAAAGGGAGTGGAGGTTTACATGTAAACTTTTGTATAAAAGAAATACTCTTTTTTTCACAGAATAATACTCCTAATATACTCATCCATCCATCCATCCTTCCCTCCCTCCCTGATCAGGGTCTCAGTAGATACAGAACCTATCCCGGAAACACCTGGCACAGTGCAGGAGAATTGTCACCCCAGATGGAACGGCAGTCCATCACAGGACACCATTCGCACACTCATTCGCACCTACAAACAATTTAGCATAGCCAATCCACCGATCTGCAAGTTTTTGGACAGTGGGAGGAAACTGGAGAACCGGGAGGAAACCCATGCTAACATGGTACCCCCTAATAAGTATCCAAAAATGGACTCTTCATGCAGAAACTATAGGGTGTTATGCAGTGTCAAACTGTAAGAACTTAAAGAAGGGATATACCTGGTGTAGTTGCCTGGTGATGCATGTGTTCTCCCTACAGCACAACACAATGAAAAAACATGATCATATTAAAGACACATGATCATAACCATATCATCATGTTGAAAGAATTACTTTTAACATAATTACTCAGAAAGCTCTCTTACCTGGCTAAGTGAAGGTGGGCTGTGATCCCCGATCGGTTTGTCCATCTTTTCAACAGACTGCTGGCTTTGCTGATTCACACTGCTGTCAAGACTCTGTCTTCTCTGAGGGTTTGGTGGAGCTGATGCTTTGTGGCTCTCAGACATAGAAGAGGAAATGGGAGGAGGATGCATCTTATGCTGAGTATTCCCTATCTGCACCACAGACCTTCCAACCTAAATATCACAGATTAGAGTAGATCTGTTAAAAGTTTGCATTGCTATACATGCAAATATAAATGGCAGTTCTTATAAAAGCCGGAGGAATTTTATTATGGCAGACCTCAAGTAAAACAGAGTAAGAAATAAAGAACTAAAAGATAAATAATAGCTATTGCCAGTCTAAATAATATACAACTATAGTTTGTGGTCGTCATAAGGAATACCGATTAATAAACATGACAGACGAGTAGATTTCTGCTATTTTGAAAAATCACATTATCTGAGGAATATCTGAATCTCTTTTAGTTACCTTCAAATTCTCATTCAGCTGCTTACAGAAAGCAAGGGCAAATTCTTTCTGTTTGTTATATGAACCCTGCCTTTGTAAAGGAGCATCTTTTTTACCAGCAGCCTGGCATGATCCGTCATTATTTAAGTGCTTGTTGTTGTTGTTGTTGTTGTTGTTAAATTGTACTTTTCTCATTGGTACATTGTAATTGGAGAGACTCTCTTGGCCTCCTGCAAAGACCTTTTTGGAGCCTGAAGGAAAAGCTATAGCAGATCTACTCCTCTTTTCCAGCCCAGAAGTTTTATGAGGATGTGTGCATCTTAAGGGTGGGTTTAAAGGTTTCAGAGTGTGTGCATGCTTTTTATTTGTCTCCTGAAATGAGCACTGTGGCACGGGGTGAGCTCTTCCTCTATCATCGGCCCTGTGACGTGGTGGACCACCAAGTGGAATTATGTCTTTCACTGGAACAGAACAAAGAGAAGGAGGAGTTACGTTCGCTCTACTCATGTATGATGCATTAGCTAAAGGAAGCACCATGTTACCCAGGAAACCCTGCACCGCACAGCCAAGGCTGAATGTCAGTTATGCTGAAATGCTTAGATTTATATCTAGCAGCTGAACCTTGAGGATATACCCAGCCACCGAAGAAGCATACCCTTGCCATGCATGACCAGAAGGTCGGAGGTAGAGATTGCACCCGCTCTCAATAGTCATATACATGTTGCTGCCATTAGTTGACACACAAATTGATGCACCATGAACGTTATTCAGCCAAGTATATTTAAGGTAGAAAAATTAATGAACTAAACAGCCTTTCAAGTATATGCAACACTGAACTGCATCTCTCACCCAGCGAGGTGATGTGCTGCCTGAGGTTACTTTGCATTTTAAATTTGAAGAAAGCAAAGATGGTGTCCTTAGAAGTCTTCTAATTCATCTGGACAGAGACAAAGGCATGTAAGTAAGAGAAAATACCAGAAAATAAAAGTTCTGCAACATTTTGTCTTGCAAGGTCTTGTCAAAACATATTTCTGCATTGGTTTGTTAGTTAAGAAAAGAGTTTTTAAGAAAGCTTTTTTTTTTTTTTTAAAGAAAAGTGATAATAGTTATCACTATCAATCTAAAGTAGTGAAGTGTAAAGTATGAAGTAAACATAAACATCTTATTTAATATCTGAAAAACAACAACAACTAGCGATTAGCCATAACGATGAGTGAACAGCTCATTGTCACATACACAACAGAAATTTGTCATTTTCAGTGCAACAGTTGGTTTTTTCTCTCTCTAAATTTCTCATTAAATGCTCTCTGTGAATAAGGAGACAGGTTTAAAATAGTTTTAAGGTTTGACGCTGGGCTGAGTGTGTCAGGAACTGCAACAGTGCTTGTTTTTTCAGCAGTGTTCTGTGTGGGTCTGTACTGGTCCACTATCTAAAACACAACCACCCAGTTAAAGGGTCAGTAACTCAAAAAGGGTCACTGATACACTGATACAGTTTGGTACAAACTGTGCTGATAGACACACAACCTACAGTCAGGCAGGTGACAGTCCAAAGTGGGTCTGGCATTATTTATAAATTAATCACAAGATCACAAGACCCCACTGCTTCATGTCCAGGGCCGCAAGTATACATACACACAGATAGGAGAAAGGCAGTCAGAATAACTTTGGAATGATTTGCATTGACCTGCCCTTTTAGTGGACCAAAAAAAAAAAAAAAATGCAAGCAAAGTTCCCTCAGAACACAAAGCCAGCAGTTTTTCCTTTAATTCGTCACCTGGTATATACATGAAAAGATAGGAATGCACATAAATCACTTGCTGTTACTGTATTATAGTCATAAATATATTAAAAATGCATTTAGTTGTGGCTTCTATACAGTCTGATTGCTGTTAATATTTCTGTAAGGATGGCCCCTAAAATATGGTCTGATATTCATAATGCAACAAGTAATAACAATAAAGAACAAGCCATACACACCATTCTAACACCGCCACGTCTTTATTGCAGGGCTGGGAAATATAATATGTCATGATATCGATATTGTGATAAATTATGTCAGATTGTACTTTCCTGTGTGTATCATGATATCGCTTTCTAACATTTTTATGCCTTTTAACTAACGATTATGGTCTCTGATTGGAAGCAGCTGATTTGATGTTCAAGTTTTGTTTTAAATCTTTAAAATTGTAAAATGTTAACGTTTTCATTTATCCTTTTCAGTTGTCAACTTTTTTATAACGGAAAAAAAAAAACTTTTATAATCATGATCCATATAGTGTATCATAAGAAACGTGTTCTAGGATTGTGATATTATATTTTGGACATATTGCCCACCCCTATTTATACTGAACTAATTATTTAAACAGTCAAAGTCTCTAATGTTAAAAGTATGTGCACCGTATAATGACCATTAATGATGTAATGTAATCAAATTTTATTTATCAATACATTATATTTTAGGAGCCATCTTGAAGGAGTGAGAAACGTGTCTACAGGTTTAGTGAAGCTCTCTACAGCATCCTTCCAAGTCACCACCCAGATCAGTGCCATCAGACCTGACTGAACTCAACACTTCAGCCCAGAAACAGTGCACTTTCACCTGTGCACAGAACACACAGCCACGCAGTTTCCCATGAGCACATGCAGGTAAAGTTCCTGTTCATGTCCCACACTCTGCACTGTAGTGTTAGCCCACAGTGCTATTAAACCCTCGGTTCCCCACACAAACTCAGCCGGTTAACTAACTTCCGCTTGTGCAAAAAAAAAAAAAAGACAAGTAGCTCACTTTTACCAGATATTGCAGCACATAACAATGCTGCTCTTTGGAATTAAACTGAACAATAGGCTTGAGGCTAACTTTTTCACAGCTGAATCAGTAACTGCACGTCTCCTGTCTGTGTAAACACTAGCTAGTTTGTGTTAGCCACTCAGCTAAGCAGGTAGGTCAGGTTCGCCAACTACAAACAACCAGGTCCTTTCGCTACATTTGTTTTAACGGCAGAATTAAATCCGTACCTTCACTACATTCTCGTGTCAGAAGGAAGACGAAAATGAAAGGTCAGCGACAGTTATTTTCCAACCGTGCTTCTGAATGACATCCGTGTGAAATAAGCTAAATTTCGCCCTCGCTCTAAGAAGCCGCCATCTGTCAGTGGGCGGAGTCAGCGCAATTTTGTTTCAATTTCTAAAAAAAGTCCCGCCCCGTGTGGGGATTGGCTACTGAGAGCAGCACGCCGATAGGACGGTTGGGACGTCCTTCATCTCACAGTGGTCATGGCGACAAAATAGTGCAGCTAGGTGAAATGGTGCTCTGTTCACTACTAACGACGAAGTGTGTTCATGGTGTTTTATTTATTAGTAGGGTTCGTTGATTGGAGGCGAATTTATTACAGTACACTGTGAGATTTCAGAAGAGCACAGGACATTCTCCACAATGCATTCATGAGTGACTCCTTTCACAGCTTTATCCAAATTAAAGTATGTTGCAGATACTAGGTTTTGCCTGTAGAATAAAATATATTTTATTTATTTAATCAGAGTACTGTAAAATCATACAACTTTTATTTTACTTCTTGTTTAATCCATTTTAAACAATGTACTGGTCATAAATTATTATAACAATAAGGTATGATACTTTATAAACTTTGAAAACTTTTTTACCAAAAGAAAACCTGATGTGTGTATTCATTCAGTATATTAGTCTTCTCTATCTACTCCTGGATTTATTTACTTCACTAAATATATAAATAAATAAGCATCACAGATCGCTGTATTAAAAAAAAGGTCCTATGTAAACTGAAAAAAATATTTTGGGCATTATCTATTTAAGTGTAATATTGCACATATGGCTATTTGCCTATACTAATTATTTTCCTATATAGGTTCCCGTTATTTTTAAATAAATCTTTACCCTTCATGATTTCATGTTCAGGCCACTGTTTAATGGGTTACTACATCTTGGGCCACTAAACATTACCACAAACTGAAAGCACAATACTTCCAAAAAATAGGATAAATTGGATCCACCCTTGGTCAAAGTCTTCTTCACCTTTACATGTCAGTAAATACACACTCCACAAGAAAATAAAACAATTAAAATAGTTTATTTAATAAGTTAATAGGTCTAGGAAATGCAGCTTCAGTCCATCTTGATAGCCATTTTATATACATAATATGCTATAATACTATTAAGAGAAAAGATACAAATCTGGTTTAATTTCACACATTATGACTTTTTTTGGTCAGATTCAGACAATGTGTTATACCTTATGTTAAAGTAATTTATTAACACATTGAAAATGGTTAGTTACGCAAGGTTTTTTTTCCCCCTGCCAATTTGTTATAATGACAAAAAACAAATTCAGATCATAATACACTGGGCAATTTCCTGGGCAAAAAAAAAGGGAGCCCAAGTCCAAAATGGCAAAATATTAAGCTTTTAATGGTCATACCAACAAATCATTGGTAAGAAAATGAGCAAGAATTAAACAAATAGATAAAGGAACTCAGTATAGGATAGCTTTTCCCTTTGATTTCTTTAAATGTTTAAGCCTTGTGGCCCTTGATGGGCTGCATCAGGTGTGGCAGATAACTAAATAATAACTAATCTTTTAAGAAAATAAAAATCCCAGAAGATACTTTTGGAAAATTTTGTACACCCAGACATGTGTTAGTTTGAATTTTACATCAAACATTTTAATCATCATCATGAGTTTACCTTTGCACACAAGAAGACTCTGTAAGTGAATTTCCCTGTTTCTAGCTTTTCCCCAAACAAACAGTTCACTGCAGCAAAAGTAAACCAGCAAATGGTGGCACAGGAGCTCTCAGGAGTGCATCTGTTTAACTGTTTAATTCTTACAAATATTCTGACCAATTATTTGTTGTTAAAACCATTAAAAGCTTAATATTTGCCATTTTGGGCTTGGCCCATTTTTTTTTTTTTTGCCCAGGAGTGTACATTTGTGCAACTGATGATTGAGTGTTGTTGTATCTGCAACATAATTTGAGGTAGAACTGCCAAACTAAATCAATACTAACAACACTAACTTAGTAGCTAAATACACAGGGGAAAAGATTTTTATTAGCTTTAATGATGGTACTGAAAAATTCAGATAAGATTTGGGTTACCTGATATGACAGTAGAGATACAATAGGCACAGCTCTGACAATGAAGACATACTGAGTTTTATACCAGCCCCCTGCTGACACTTTTGTAATGGTAGCTCGGAGTGATGTGTCGTTCGGGAACAAGTCGACTTTTTGAGTCGGCCCTTTTACGTTTTACAACAGGCACAATAAGATGAATTATTTGTCAATTCACATTTGTAGTGCCTTGCTGATTTTACAATTATTTAAATAGATTTTTATAAAATACAATGCAAAGTAATGTTATTTTGTTAATCAGATGGTAGAGTAAGATTTCATGAAATAATTTCACTCATATTTAGGGGGAAAAAAAAGAATAATCACTGGGCAAAGGACTGCAAAAAACATGTTTCTGCTTGTATGTAGTGCTCAACATGCTAATGGTGACCAGCTAAAATGTTAGACTTTCTGACCACAGACATAATAATAGCTGCAATTCTAAAGAAGCAAGGCAAAGTTCAGCAGCTGTATGTTGTGGCTTGCTATCAGGAAGGGCTTCTTTTTTCAAACAACTTGCTGTGAAGGTGGCATCTCATTTTTTTTAAAAACTTAACAACCCCAAGAATCAACTACACTGTACAATTCTGAAAGTGTGATCTTCTGTTTCAAAGTTCTTTGATGTACAACATGATTTTACACATACTTCTACCCCCAGAGAAACAGGATCAGATAAATATATCAGATATAGACATAGACCAGAATTTCAGTTTTCATGTCCTGATATTTACATCTAGATGTGTTAAACAATTTAGACCATGGCATTTTTTGTTTGAACCCACTCATTTTCATTGGCTATGCCCAATGCTTGTGCAATGGCTCTGATAGATTTTTCTCTCTTTTCTCAGCTTCAAAATGGCTTGCTTTTCTCCCATAGACAGCTCTCTGGTCTTCCTGTTGGTTTATCCTTTTTTAACA
>CM075005.1:18199769-18244310 GCA_037576675.1 Pangasius sanitwongsei
CCAACTCCTCTAGTCTCCATATATAGATATATATATATATGTGTGTGTGTGGGGGTGTGTTGGTGTGTGTATATATATATATATATATATATATATATATATATATATATATATATATATATATACACACACACACACTCTTGAACCCCTATATGCTGGGTTCACCAAGCAGTTTTAATAAAGTTCAGTGCATATATATATATATATACACACACAAATGCTTTCATGAGTGACCACTCATGAATGCGTTGTTCACCAAACAGTTTTAATAAAGATCATATATTATATAAAAGTGCACTGAACTTTATTGAAACTGTTTGGTGAACCCAGGATATAGTGGAATGTCCAGCAATATATAATTAATCCAAATGATTTACACTGGATTATTCATCTGTTGTTGGGTACACATTAGGAATCTGTGAACAAATGACTAGTGTAAAACTTGCCTATTATATAGTATTTGCAGATTATTAAGCAGACTATATCTCTAATGAATGTACAGTTTTGAGATTTAGAGACAAGAGAGGCTTTGCCAAACAAAGGAGCATGCTTGTTTTCAGAGGAATTTTTTTTTTCACCATACCTGTCTTGCAAAAGCTTCCCGGAAAGTTGTTCAGAGACCTTTAACAATGTTGGAGAACACAACAGATGTTAAGAGACTTTTCCACAGAAAGGACCAGTGATATCAGCTGACCTGCATTCATATAATGTGCAAGTAGGCTTTCATGAAAGTACTGACACAAATTGTTACGAGATAACAGTCTGAAATGATTAAAGGACTTTTTGGCATGCTACACAATACCACAACATACAGATGTTGTGCAGTGGGTAAGTGCTCAAAAGGAAGTGGATCTTCTTTCCACTCTGCAAGCAAAAACATGTTCAAAACAAAACAACATCTGGCTGTTGAGAATTTTTTTATACAGAATTTTACACCTTTAAAAAATGTCATTATATGTCATTCTAACTTGAGTGTAATTCCACACATTCAGGAAGTTGTTGGACGGGTACTGAATAGATTATCGGGTGTTTAAAACATATAGCATTGTGGTATATATATAAACTTTGCAGTATAAAATCTTTTGTCACATACTGTATGGTAAACTACTTTAAGGAACTGGAATCTGGAAACCTGTTACTATATTCTTTTCAGTTCAGCATTCTTCATTCCAAAGTACTTTTTAGTTTGCTGAAATTCCACGTTCCATCCTTCCATGTTCAGAGAATGTATGTTTAATTAGTCTCTCCAAATCCAATCACTCAAATCTATGTTAGCTTTGTCTTAGATTACAGACTGAATCATTGGGAAACTATTCAAACCAATTTTAGAAATGAAACTCTTTCTTCAAAAACATATAATCATTTCTAGATTAGAGATTAAAACCCTTCAATTGTCTCTGTAAGTAAGTTCTTTGTAACACTCTTCTTCCAGCTAATGACTAAATGTTTGCCTATTTCTGCCTTGAGGACTCACTCTTTACTCCCTTTCACTCCCTTTCTACATGTCTGCTTTTGCTCGGTCTCCCTCCCCCCTATAGACTGTCCACCAGTGGGTTTGGAGTCTCTGAGAGTGTCTGATTACCAGCTACAGGCTTCGTCATCATTGAGCAGTGGGTTAGGCCCCCACCGAGGACGCCTCAACATACAGGTCAGCCAACATTCCATAAGTGTGGTTTTTATGGTGATGGGGATTTTGGAAAATGAATTATATATTAACGGGCTTGTGTATTCAGCACAGACTACTGACTTCATCACATAATCAATGCACCACACTACGTAATGTTTCCTTATTTTTTCTTTCAAAAGTGCTGTGTATGGCACTGCATGAAGTGTAGTATAAGTGTAAGTAGCCTGGGGATCATCTATGACATTGAATCGTGTTAATATGTAGTCGTGTCTGTTGGAGGTAAATGATTATAACTGGTGTACAGTCAGGTCTAGAGGATGGAGATGAGTATGATGGAGCATGGTGTGCTGGGATGGAGGATAAAGAGCAGTGGTTGCAGTTGGATGCTCTCAGGCCAACACTCTTCACTGGGGTCATTCTGCAGGGAAGAACCTCCATCTGGAGGTCAGTATGAACTTCTTACTTGTTTCAACACAAGACAAACTCCCTTCCAGATTGCTTGTCAAATACGGCTTTTTGTTTCGCATCAAAATGCCTTTTTCTAGTATTCATTTTATACTAATATCAGAGCTCTGAGGATTGTCTAATGCTCAGTAATGATACTGACATCCGTTTAGTAACTGAGACAAAAGTTTATTTGGCTGAGTCATGTGAAACGTCAGTGGTGGTGCTGGAGCACTTTAAGCCAGGATCTTTTCTATGCTCACGTGTGTCATGTCAATCAACAGCACATGTGTTCACAGCATAAAATACATCACTGAATCAGATGATAATATATGTCAAATCAGAATCCATACCAGTCAAGCACTTTAAGCCAATATCCACACTATTACAAATACTCAGTAACAGTGTCTGTATATCTCAAGTTTAGTTATTTGTGTTGTACCTTGTATACATTTTGTGTGTGTATATGTGTGTGTGCAGCTTGCACTGGGTCACACGGTATAAGGTGCAGTTCAGTAATGACTCTGTGACATGGCAGCCCTGCATGAATGGATCACAAGAAGCAGTGAGTTGATGATTATGAATACTGCATCTATACCTAATAGCTCAGACCTCATTCTGTCAACCTGTTATTTTATGTATATCCCTGTATAGGTGTTTGTGGGGAATCAGGACCAGGAGACTCCAGTGCTGGCTCTGTTCCCTGAACCCACAGTGGCCCAGTACATTCGCATCAACCCACAGAACTGGTTCAGCAGCGGCACTATCTGCCTTAGAGCTGAAATCCTGGGTTGCCCCATGCCAGGTTCAATTTTACACCACCACAGCAGTGGCAAAGATTATTTAACACTAATATTCATACATTTTAGCAACTCCTATATTTGTGTGTGTGTGTATGCACATAGATCCTAACAACCAGTACACCTGGGAGTCAGAGAGGGGTTCTACAGACAAGTTAGACTTTAGACACCATAATTATGTTGAGATGAGAAAGGTGAGAGTGTTTCTTTCCTATATGGTCTTCCATATATGCATTTTGAATTCCTTTATTTTATTTAGAGCTAATATTCTTGAAATCTTGAAAAGCTTGAAGATACATTCACACCAGTGAACTGAGACCACTTGTTCTCTGTATAGTTACTGAAGGCAGTGAGTGACGAGTGTCCTGATATTACACGTATCTACACTATTGGAAAGAGTTACACTGGGCTTAAACTCTATGTCATGGAGATTTCAGACAATCCTGGAAAACATGAACTGGGTGAGTGGTACTGAGATTTGACAGCTTAATTTTTGTCCTTCAAAATGTAAATTCCTGCAATATACACACAATTTTTACATACTTCATTTGCTGTTATGGGTAATTTGATTTGATTTGTTATAGAGCTGTGCTGTGTTATACTGCAGCCTATTGGCAAATATACAAGCTCCTGCAACAGACCACACATGCATTCCTTAGTAACCAGCACTAAGATTATAGTGTTTATATAAGACAGGCCTATTCCTTGCCTCTCACTTACAAGATACAGATATCGATATTACACACGATGTACTTCTGAGCAAGATGATTTTAGTCATGCGCAGTGCTTGCATATGATACATTTTTGTCATCATCTGTTTGTTATTATCATTATGACCAAAGTAAACAAACTCAGGAGTTAGGAAAGACACCGAATGTTCTTTAGGAAACATGAGAATCTTTTTTCTTCACTCTGAGAGAAAAGAACATTTTAAACAGTACCCAAAATGTTGCATAGTTTCAGATCACAGTTGAGAACATTTCCAAGCTGCTGATCCTTTAATTGTGTAATACATGTAGGAGAGCCAGAGTTCCGCTACGTTGCTGGAATGCATGGAAATGAGGCCTTGGGTCGGGAACTGGTGTTGAACCTTATGCAGTACCTCTGCCACGAGTACAAACGAGGCAATCAGCGAATAGTTCAGCTGGTGAAAGAAACACGTATTCACCTTTTACCATCCTTCAACCCTGATGGATATGAGGCAGCATATGAGAAGGTAAAATCTAATGACAGTGATGGAATTGTGTGCTGCAATACTTTAACAATTATTTCTTGACATGTGGCAGTATTCCAGTAGGACAGGATAGCATGATAGGGAAAAATAGTATACCATTACTTATGCTATCAAGGCATCATGGCATTATTTCAAGGTTTGTACATCCTTTGAAATGTCCTATAATATTCATAAGCAGTGTGTCGGCCTTTTCCAGAAAATTGTGTTGGACAGGTACCAGCCTTCATTTACCTTCACTTCATTTAACACAGTGGATCAAAGCAAGGCATTCTTGGGCTGCATTTGATGTGTTAGTGGAGGGAAAACTGTCTGTGGCCCAGTTTAATGTCCCAGAGGTTCCTTTGAATAATTGCTATCATTACACTGTTCTAACAATAGTATAGTAGTTAGCAGCATTATCTCAGTTATGCTGAACCCAGAACGGATTCTCCAGTTCTTTTATTTTGAAACAGAAGTCATTACAAAGGCTAATCGTAAGTTTTGTTTCTCCAGCCTAAGCTAGTTAGTGTTAGAGAATATGGTCAAGCAAAGTGAGCTAACATATAGCTAACATTACAAAAGGCAAAGCTAGAAAGTTGAAATTGAAAAAACATGATTCATTTGTTTAAAATAATAATAATAATAATAATAATAATAATAATAATAATAAAACCAAGTTGTAGATGATGAACCATCAGTTGAAGGGTGCTAAATACTCAGGTAGGAGACAATTGAACCAACCAAGTGTGTGTGCGTGTGTGTCTATCTATCTATCTATCTATCTATCTATCTATCTATCTATCTATCTATCTATCTATCTATCTATCTATCACGTTTTTCTGCACAGTACTATGACCACATCTTTTTATCTGAGGATCTCCTGCTTGTTTCAGAACTACAATTCCATTGTAATGTGTGGTGTGTGTTTGTGTGTCTCAGGGGTCTGAGCTTTCTGGTTGGGCTTTAGGTCGCTACAGCTTTGAGGGCATTGACATGAACCATAACTTTCCCGACCTCAACAACATCATGTGGGATGCTCAGGAGCTGGCAACAGACAAAAAGAAAGTCAGCAACCACTACATCCCCATGCCAGAGTACTACACCACAACTGAAGCAACAGTATGTATAACATATAACTGTCATTTCTGAGTAATATACAGTAATAATAATAATATATTTGGATTTGATGTCTGATTTAAGATTTTGTCTGTTCTTATACCTGTTTGTCCTTTTTTATTGTTTGTCTTATTTTAAAATATATTTAAACTATTTTAAATAAGTAATACATATGGTATATGCCTATGACAATTTTGCATTTGGCCTACCTGTGGACCTCCCATATTATTTTTTTGAGATGATTTAACTGCGCTAGATTTCATTACTAGATTTAACTAATTAACAAAGAAATTTCTCATGATAATGCAGAAAATAGCTCAAATCAAGTATAGAGATATTGTAAAGTCTGGTTCACAAGATCTGGATGAACAAGAACATTGATGCATTTTTTACTGGAGCACTGAACCAGTCCACCTCCACTATTAACCTAATAGTTTAGCAGCTAAGTAAAGCAGTAAAATCCTGAGTCATCATACTTGATCATTTAAACTTCACATAAATGGCCTAAGCTAGGAAGATAATGTAAACGCTACCATGTAGATTTGTCTTAATAAGTAGCAATACAATTATCTGGTATATAATTTTGTTTGACACTCATTAGATCTGTTATGATGTTGCGTGCATAATGATGTGTAAACCACTTCAGGTTGTTGTATGTAGTGTAGGAACCTATTTACAGTGCTGCTTGAAAGTTTGTGAACCCTGAAAGGATGGTCATTATTTTAGCATAAAACAAATTTCCTCTAACCCCTAATTTGTTTAAAAAAATAATAAAAATATGTATTTTCATTGTTTATTTAACAAAAGTGGTTAATATGAAACAAAAACTCAGATTTCATGTGTGCAAAAATATGTGAGCCCTTTCAGTCAATAGCTTGTGGCACCACCATTAGCAACAATAACTTGCAGTAAATGTCTTGTATGCACACTAATCAGTCTTGATCCAACATCTATCTTGAGGGATTTTTGTCATCTACTCCTGAAAAATTCAGCCAATTGAGTGAGGTTTGAGGGATGTCTGGCATGATCTGCCCACCTTCAGGTCCTACCACAGCATTTTAATTGGATTCATGTCAGGACTTTGACTGGGCCAATCCAAAATACAAATCTTTTGTCTCCTGAATGCTTTGAATGGCATGATTTTCTGTTCAAGAAGCTCCTGGAACACCTTAGAATTCATGGTTCCATTAATGATGTGGAGTTGTCCTGGTCCAGAAGAGGAAAAGCAGCCCCAGATCTAGAAATTCCTACCACCATGACTGACTGTTGGGATAAGGTTCTTTTGATGGTAGACACCACGATTCTGATTGTGACCAAAAAAGGTCCATTTTGAACCTGACTGTCCAGAGAATGGACTTGCACAAACTTTCAAGTTTATTTAGGTGTACTCTGGCAAAATGAAGGCAGGTAGTTTGGTTATTTTTTGAAAGCAGAGACTTCTTCCTGACAACCTTCCCATGAATGCCATTTCCATTCAGTGTTCTTATCGTTGAAGCATGCACATGTTACCTGACATGCAGCCACTGAGGTCTGAAAATCTCTAGATGTTATGTTTGGGATGGCTTTTACCTGATTTATTATTTTTCTTGTAGCTCTTGGGGATATTTTGGAAGAGCGTCCACTTCTAGGCATGGGTGCTGTCATGTTAAATGCTTTCCATTTGTAAATTATTTGGCTCACAGTGTACTGATGGAGCTCAAACCTTTCTGAGATAGTTTTATAGCCTTCCCTTGGCTGATATGCTTTCATTACCCTCTTCTTGGTGTCCTGTGAGAGCTCCTTTCCTCTTGGCATGGTGTGCTTTACATTCACACATATGGGTAACACCAAACTGACAGGTGCTACCCAAACTTCATAAGATCTCTCCTTTGATTGGTCAGTTAGGTTCCCAGTTATTAATACACATGACTATTTACCCACTTGATTTAACAAATGGAACTTGGTGTTCATTTAGTTTTGCACTAGCACAAATTGCATTTTTATTTTTTACATGCACAAGTTCCTTGAAACTGACAAATGGATTTAGAAAATACAAACATATCATGTCAGATAAAAAGAGATTGGTTCGTTGAAATGAAGACTTCATAATAAAACTACATATCGATAAACTCTATCAACAAAACAACATAGAAAATAAAGAACTAGGACTTTTAAGGCTCTATGCAAGAAAACAGTCAAGAAATATTGTTTTGACTTTGTGTACTATTTCGATTAAAATGAGGTACCTAGAGATTATTAATGCTGTTACTGGCAGATTATTAATACCATGCCTCTTGTTGTACTACTCCTCCCAAATCAGTGCAGGTGCATTAGTTTTTGATATGCCTTGCTTTAATTTACATTTTCACAAGCTTTACTCACCGTTCACATAAACCGAAGGTGGTAGGTGGAGGTATGGTACCATGACCCAATATAACCTCAGCCATATAACCCCAGGATCTTACAAGTAGACTATATTGGCAGCTTTATCTTTTCATAAAACTAAGCAGCTGAACTTCATTTGCACTCAACATTCTCCACTTGGCTCCAAGCAATTGCTTTAATTTTCATTTAACATTGCCTGTAGATGAGGCAGCACAAGCAACTGGAGTCTCTTTTTTTCGGTTAATGCACAGTTAATCCTTGTCCTGTTTAAAAGGACTTTAATGATTCAAGAATGAAAATAAAAACACTAATACCAGTTTGTTATCTACTGAATGTGCCCCAACTCATTTGTGTAAAAATGCATCAGATCTGACTCCAGGAACAGCTGAAAGCCTGTAGTGGTTTAGTGCTTCATTTCTATCAAGCAATAAATTAAATTGAGGATTTTTCATTTTGTGAGTGCGCTAAACCCTGAAATACAAACAAGTGTGCAGACCACAAACCCACGCTGGGGGATCAGGGTCACACACATCTTTAAAGAATGTGAGCACTTCCTTTCTGAACCTCCCTGTGCTGAGGCCTCCTACAAAAATAACTTCAGAGAAAGTACAACACAGCATGGAGTAGCGCACAAAATCCCTTTGTTGAGGTATCATAATTAGAGTAAAGGCTTTTACAATGCATATTTTTGGTAATAACAACAATAATGTTGTTTTAGCAAATGAATCAAGCTCTAAGATTTTAACTATGACTTAAGCCTTGCCAAATCTTAGTTAACACACTTCTTTCTTTAGCAGTTACATATTTAGTATATTTAATTATTTTCATTATGCGATGCATTTTCCCTATACATCTCTGTGTGTAAGGTTGCTCCAGAGACACGAGCAGTAATAAGTTGGATGCAGGACATTCCGTTTGTTCTGAGCGCTAACCTGCATGGAGGAGAGCTGGTGGTCACTTACCCGTTCGACTGCACGCGAGACTGGATCCCTCGTCAGGACACACCGACTGCAGATAATGACTTCTTTCGTTGGCTGGCAGCTGTTTATGCCTCCACCAATCTGGTGATGGCCAACCCTGACCGCAGAATGTGTCATTTTGAGGACTTCCAGCGTTATAACAATATTATTAATGGAGCTGACTGGCACACTGTCCCAGGAAGTAAGGAAACACATGCATCAGCTAAAGTAGTGTATATTCAGGGTTTTAATATTACATTATAATGATCTACAACAGCATTCATCATTTAATATCCCAGTTTAATGTCCCTGTGTTTGCAGGCATGAATGACTTCAGCTACTTGCACACGAATTGCTTTGAGGTGACTGTAGAGTTGTCGTGTGATAAATTCCCTCATGCCAGTGAGCTTCCTGTTGAATGGGAGAATAACAAGGAGGCTCTTCTGCTCTATATGGAGCAGGTCAGTTTCTTTTTGTTCCCTGACCCACTGCACTTAGATCACTGCTCCATACTGTGCTACTGACTCATGTACGCGCCTGTCTGGCTCTTTCAGGTGCACAGAGGCATAAAAGGTGTGATCAGGGATAAAGACACTAAACGTGGTATTGCAAATGCTATTGTTAAAATCGAGGACCTGGACCATGACATTAGATCAGGTATGCATATTAAATATTTTCTATTGTTCTCTTATTGAACATATTGGAGAACGTGTCTAATCTAAGCAACTCTCGACGTGATTAGAAGCACTAATATTTCTCCATGTTTCCTTGCTCTATGTAGCTAATGATGGCGATTACTGGCGCCTGTTGAACCCCGGTGAGTATAAGGTGATTGTGTGGGCAGAGGGCTACTTCCCTGCTATGCGTCGCTGCTCTGTAGGCTCAGAACCACAGGCCACCATCTGTGACTTCAACCTTACGAGAACACCACAAGAGCGCATCAAGCAGATCCTGGCCAAAGGTGGGAAGCTCCCCCGGGACGAGCAGCTCCGCATCAGAGCCTTGCGAATGCGTAAACTCAGAGTCAGCACAAAGATTCTGAATCGCCGGCGTGAGCAGCAGCGGCGTGCCAAAGTCAAGAGAAAGTGAATGACATGATGTAAATTACAAAACATAGAAATGAGCCAATCCCTGCTTACAGAATTAGAATGTGAGGAGGCTTAGATAGACGTAAAGTAGAAGCGTGTAGCCAAGGAGGCTCAGGTCAGTATCTTACCTTCTCAACATGCTGCACCATTCATTCTGGGCTCTGAACTCAATGGCCAGCCTGTTCAAATTTGAAATTTTAAACTGGGTAAAAGGAACCCAAGTATTTTATTCCTTTAAAAGGGTGTGGTGTTCACTATGAAATTAGCCCATCACTGCTCTGCACATAAAGTGTACCTGTGAGCAGCTTTTAAACACTGAATGTTTATGTAATTAATGCAATTGTGAAGAACTCACCAGTGAAAACTGTAGGTGTAGCTGGTTTTCTACACCCATAGCAATTTTGCATCAGTAACATGTAACAAATTAGACCTTTTTTTATTCTACACTTTAATGAGAAATAAAATAAATAATCTTGTGTGAAATTTTGTATGATGGAACTTACTATAATCATCGCAACGTGGTATCAGTTGGAATAGTTTTATCTGAAATAAGCAAAAAGCACTGCTGAATTCATTCATTCATCTTCAGTAACTGCTTCATCCTGGTCAGGGTCATCGTCGATCCGGAGAACACTGGGCATGAGGTGGGAATACACCCTGGATGGGACACCAATCCATTGCAGGGCACCATGCACACACAAATTCAAACACTCATTCATACCTAAGGGCAATTTAGTGTAGCCAATGTGCCTGCCTGCATGTTTTTGGGAGATGGGAGGAAACTGGAGGAAACCCATGCGAATGTGGGGAGAACATTCAAAACTCAGCACAGACAGTGAGCCAGAGTTCAGAATCGAACTTGGGACACAGGAGCTGTGAGGCGGCAATGTTACCCACTATGCCACTGTACCATTCACAAGGAATATATTGATGATCGTAAAACAGCAAGACTGGTATCTTTCTGTACATATATTCTGCATATTCACATTTTTTTCTATAGATATTTGGGGGTCATATCAGAGCACCGGAAAAGCTGACTGGGAGGAAAGCTCTTCAGGTCAAACCACAGCTCGTGCTGCTTCACAGGGGTCAGCTGTAATGCTCAGCATTTCCTGTATTTGTGTTGGATTGCTTTCATGCTTGAACTAATATACACGAGTTGTTTAACACGAAGGTCTTCATGCAGATGATTTGGTTTGCAGCTGCCCAAAGAAACCAACAAGGCACTAGGAATAACCAAAACAATAGAGATGGGGACAGTGTGCGGTTGTCTCTACTCAAAACGCCACTTTAACCTTATAAAGGAGTTGCTTATTAACTGTTAAGTTAAATCAGGTGTAGGGACTTCATGGGATATCATCAATAGATTTAGTAAAATAAACAGAATTATATTATATTATATATAAAACATAATTATAATATTATAATATAATTAAAAGTGTCTCCCAGTCAAACGTGTTCCAGTTGGATGCAGTTATTGTGTTGATACCCTTAAAACTGATAGCAGATGTTTCTGCAAAATTGATTTTGGAAGACACTATCATATTTAATATAGAAATATAATTTAATCATTCTGAATTATAGTATGTTACCCACATTCAGGCAAAATGCTCTAGGCAAAGAGTGACAAAAACTTTATTGTTTCGTACCACTAACATTATTCTGTGGCTTAGTAAAGCACAGCTAAGCGCAGGAATGCTGCTCCCTCTGACACCCTCTTCCTCCATTCCCCCTTTCCAGATGTTTTAGATATGGAATCCAAACCCTGTAGAAGAACCAATCATCCTCAGTTCCATCTAACTTGAAGGCTAAATAAAAGACAGTGTACATTATGCAACTTCAAAGGAGGCGTACGACTCAAACGCAGTATTAACGTAATTTCCCCACAGTCCTCTCTGTCTGAAGTTCCCAACATGATGGCTCAGCTTCTGAATCGCCAACAGTGAGCGTGCATACATACTTCTGACATGGCATGAATTTGAGGTATAGGCAACAGTGTTGACTGAGCTTGTCCCTTCTGGGATTGTTGGTATGTGTGAGAGATTGAGAGTGGAAGGTACTGCAGTCACTACTCACTATCTATTCTCAGTCACCCAAGAATCATCATCGGCACTTTATCTTAGTTTATCTACCAGCAGATGCACATACTCACAAAAACGGACTGCTTCAATGATCTACAGATCAGACCCCCGTAAAAACTGTCTTCATTTAGTGTCTCAGGAGGCAAGCTACCTTTCAAACATAAGACACAATCACACAAACAGCAGCTCATTTCGGAGCTGCGTGAACACTTTGCTGCTTTAAAAAAAAAAACAAAAAAAACCCAAAAAAAACACATTTGGCAAAACGCAGAAAATTCCATCCATTACAACATTAACAGTTTGTACTGCTTACATTCAGTGCTACTTTACATGTTAACGATACTGCTGTAGGAGGAGGTTAGCATTAGACATGCAGGTCAGGCTTTGACACCAGAGAGAGGTCATATGCAAAGGTATAAACCCTGCAATCTTACTACCACCATGAGCACAAACCAGCACTCTGCATGCAGCCCCCCACCCCCCAATCAGAGGCATGCACTCTGAAAACCGTTTAATGGCTATTTCTCTCATTACCGCACATGTACATTCAAAAATTGTAGAGATTACACAGTTTAAAGAACACAAAACAAACTGCTGTAAAAACACTCGAATCATTTACACAGACCTGCAGTCAGACCATGACACTGTGAACATGAGCCCCTCTAAGGGTCAACCTGCCAGAAAACTGTGTGCGTGTGTATTAAAAGTGGGGTTGGTAGAGTGCTACACGTCCGCTGAGGCAGCCTGAGGCCAGCTGACAGTGTGTGGGCGAGAACTTGGAGGTGAGCACCACGTCACTGTGAGAGTAGATTGAGCGAACCTCACGCAGCAGCGCCGTACGCTCAGGCACACACTCCTCAAGCTCCCCGCAGCGCTCGTCAAAGGCCAGCAGACGCACGCCGTAGCCGTACGGAGAGCAGATAAGGCGACCATCCGGGCTGAAGCACAGCTCCTTGATGTAGCCACGGCCCACGTTGGCCTCCTCAATGTAGTGCGTGAGCCGCAGAGAGCAGCGAGGTGAGACCGGCAGCCGAGGAGGAGCTCCCTCCTGAAACTCGTACACACACGTCCACTGCAGAGAGAGAAGCAGAGTGATCACACAGTTTGCAAGTCAGTCTCTTCAGCTTTGCACACTTATGCTCTAGATCAGGTGTATTCCAGTTACAAAGAATTCCTTGCACAGAAAGGCATGACAGAATGGTGACTACAGGTACAGTTTTAATCCTTATCCACTAATGATTAATTTGTGACTATAAATAAGACGATTCGTAGTTGTCTTGTTTCGCACTGGCACGTCACATTACCACTTCTGACTCTGAATTTGACACAAGGAGAATAAGCATACTTCTCTGTCCAGTCTTCTTTAAATATTCTGGTTCCTGACTCCCCCTTCTGGTTTCTGACATCCCTTTTCTCACTTAATGTCTTTAGCCCGGTAGCTAGTCTAAGGCCCGATGAGCTGCCTCCGGTTTAATTATTTCCATAAATGCATGTGATTTGTAAGCTGCAACAGAGAACCTGCTACAGATCTGGTTTCTGTTTAGAGTCTGTGAACTGTTTTTTTTTTTAAATATGTTTTTTCGGCTGTACTACAATATTTTTTAAAGTACTCGGGTTCAGTCCGCTGAAATACTTTGGTCCGCATCTAGACCCCTCGTCTAGGTGATTTACAGTGACAGGAGGCACAGCTACTGTTTGTGGGTGGGAGAGGGGGCACAAAGTTCAGCAGTGTTTAATTTTTTTGCGTAAGAAGCCAAGCAACAAGATAAAGGCAACTACAGGAATAAATGTAAACCATTATCCCTCTTTTTGATTCCTACCAGATTCATTCATAATGGAGATGGAAGACAAATTGAGCAATTTACTGCTTCAAATGCATGTAAAATGATGTTAGAGAAACTTCTCTATAACTGCGGAGGTATTGGGTGAGTTTTAATTAGTGTATTAACAGCCAGGATCGTAAAGCAAACTAGTTAACTTAAATCACCATGCAAAGGCTAGCAGATATTTTTCAGCAAATTGCCTATTACACAAACAGCCTGTTAATTTATATTTAGCTTCTGAATATTCTCTTTTTTGATCCTAAGTGATCTATAACTAATTAATACAGAAAGAACTAAAGAGTATCCATGTAAATGCAACCACTGCACTAGCCGGGCACTTTCATCACCCAGCTAGCAAAGACCCCCAGACAGGAACGGGAATATCACCTAATGAACAGTGATTTAAGCGACCTGCTGATGTGAACGCAGCTTTACACTGCATTCTTTTAAATGTTGTTCACAGCTCTGGGTCCATGAGATTTTGTCCCACTACATATTTATATAAACACATGTTTATATAAACTAGATGATTATACTTGACAACACTTATTGCAACAACTTAAGAGTTATCTTTATTCCTCTACAATGCTGTTGTGGTTTGCTCCTGACCTCCTGGTCATCCATGTTGCTGGAGCAGCGCAGGAGTGTGGCCCAGCCTTTGGGGTGCAGCTGCAGTGAAGTGATGCAGTTCCCCCGGTCCCTCTCACCTGGGATCTCTGGGGTCAAAACTTCTAGACTGTTCCTAGGAGACAAACCTGAAAAAAAAAAAAAAAAAAACACACACCGTTCAGTAAAGCAGAAAAAAAAAAAAATGAAAATAGTTCACTCAGTTCTTTGGAACAAGTATGCTGCATTTGATCAAAAACGTTCAACTCAAATGGCGCAAACAGAATAGCATTCGTCCTATCGTTGGGAGACGGCCAAGATAGCAAAATTGTGTGTGAGAGGGATGGCATTACTCTATCCTCTGTCAATAAGAGTGATACTAGCCAACTGTGGGTGTCTGTGAGCTCATGTGTATGAGAGCAGTTAGCAATTCAAAACATGGGAATTGACAAATGAACAAAACTGTGAGAAAAAGTAAAAAATAAAATCAACTGACCCTCTCTATGAGGATGGGCTTTGCTGTCATTGCCATGGCGAGAGCCTGACGTCCTGGAGCCTGTTGAAGAACCTTCTGAAAGGAGAGAAACCAACTTTTTTTTTTTCTTTTTAAAACAGTTCCCAATCTCAGTAAGAGAATGCACTTCTTTGTGCCACATATACACTATATGGCTAAACGTTTGTGGACACCTAACCATCACACCCACATGTGCTTTTTAAACATCCCATTCTAGATGTAGTCCTCCATTTGCTGTTACAATAACCTCTACTCTTCTCAGAAGGTTTTCCACTAGATTTTGGAACGTGGCTGTGGGGATTTGCCCATTCAGCTACAAGAGCATTAGTGTGGTCAGGCGCTGACATAAAAGGCGAGGAGGCCTGAGGCACGGTCACTCGAGTTCTTCCACGCATCCCTGGAAAAACATGGACCTCACTTTGTGTACAGGGGCATTGTCATCCTGGAACAGATTTGAGCTCCTTAGTTCAAGTGAAGGGAAACTGTAACATCTAATACAATTGGGTGCTTCCAGTTTTGTGACAAGAGTTTAGGGAAGGCCCACATATGGATGTGATGGTCAAGGGGCCATGAATTTTGGCCATATTTACCCAACTTTTAAAGTTACCATTTAAAAACATGCAAATGCTGCAACTGAAATCACTGACCTTGACTGAGCTCGGATAAAGATTTTAAAAAAACATTTCAAGACTTTGTATGTGCAGTGCAAATCTTCTACAAATACTTTGATTGAATATCTTTCTTTTGTAAATAGAACATGTGTAATAAGTTTTACGTGTATACCAGTGCTGAGTGGGGCACGCCGGGCCCGTAGGATGCGGTAGCTGCCGACCTCTAGACTCTGGGTGAGGTCAAGGTCATGCAAGATAAGCAGGTAACCAGAGGAGGTGGAGATGAGCATCTTACTGCAGTCTGGCGTTAGACGCATCCGCATCAGATAGCGCGTGTGAAAGAACTTCTTATGGGGACAGCCGTCTTCTGTGAACCTGCACACAGACAACCCTGTTAGAGCCCATTAAACACATGCTGCACACAAGATGGTATGAGATTCCAATAGCACAAACCTGTTGGTGTCCCAGGTGATGACATTTCCATCAAAGCCAGACGTAACAAGCAAGCGAGTGTGTGTGTCATACTCGATATTCTTCACCCAGCTAGCATGGCCGTGCAGTGAACACACCTTTGAGTTCAGCTTTCTCAAGTCCCACAATGCAATGGTGGTGTCATCAGAACAGGTGGCGAACAACCGGTTATCCAGAAACCTGCAGAACAATCAGAGAATCAGTTTGCAACCAGACTTTACACACCTAGCTTACACAATGGCAATATTCAAGCTCTTGAGGAGAGATACACGGTTATGTCTATATGGACCAGTGTTGCACTCCTAACTTATAAAACCTGCATCCTTGAGTACACACTTACTACTGCAGCTGAACACTGCTAACAGGAAATCAAACGCTGTTTCCACATGGTCAGTGCATGCACCTTGTATCTTGTGTGCATCCTAATATGACTTCACGTCAGATCAATTTGACTGCTGTATTACACATTTTATGCCAGTAACATTTTGATCACTAATTCCAGTGCTCCTTTCTATTAGTTTAGTGCAACATATGGCTACATCAGCTTTTTTGGAGGGATTGTCAAATGTGGTTTGGAGAAATGCAATATGTGGCTAAAATGCATCTCAGACCTGCTTTGGTGGTTTCAGTGATAAGATTTGAATGAGTTTGTGTATATAATCCTGGTGCTGAAGACGCATGACTCGAGCAGGAGCTGATGAACTGCTGTACCTGATGTTGTTCACGCAGTCCTCATGAGCCTCCACCAGCGTTTTGATGTGTCTGGACGAAACGGGATCGAACAGCAGCACTTCTGTCTGCTCACAGGCCACAGTCAGCACCGACCTAAACACACACACCAAAACACTCTGGCTCTCGCAGGCTACAGTGCAGCTTCAGGTTTACACCTCTGTCCTGCAGGGAGTTTATGAGAAGAAGGGAAGCTTTCTTACCCGTCCGGTGAGTACTCCAGGTTAAACACGGCACCGTGAGTTTGGGTGCTGAGGTTCACCGAGTCCGTAGCGGGGCTCATGGATGAATAAAGGCGAGTCATAGTCCGAAAGTTATCCCGGGCCGGATCAACAAGCGGCCCTCTGCGCACGCTCCGGTTCCGCAGCCATGAGAAGAGCGACTCGCGCGCACTGGAGGTCCTGAAGCCGGCGCTTGGAGCTCCGCCGTCCGCCGCTGATTCAGGCCGCGAGTTAGCCTTAGCTCGGGAATTCTCGCGCCTACTCTCCGGAGACGACGGTTTCGAGCGGACATCCTCCTCTTCCTCCTCCTCTTCCTCGCTCTCGTCCTCTCGGAACAGTTCGTCGGAGTCGCGGGTAAGCCGAGCTTCCTCTGGTTCGCTGCTGTCGCTCGGTTGGCCCGAGCTCATAATGGCAGTGTCGCGCTCGGCGGCTCCGTTTTGAACTAAACAAACGGACAGACCGGCCGACTCACGACCTCTGCTTTACTATCCGACCGCTTGCTGTTAGTTAGCACCGGACAGACAGGCACTATAGCTAAAACTACAAACACCAAAAACCTCCCATTAATGCAAACAACCGAACCGACGCGAGTACGCGTAGACAACAAATGACGTATTTCCGGTTCCTTTCTCAGTTGGAGCTTGTTAAAGGCGCCATTGGCATGTAGTTGAAGTTGTCACTGGAAGATAACTGCAGCACCTGTAGCGCCAAGTAGAGATTTATGAAACCATTCTTGCTCATCTTTAAATTAGTCTGTTTTCCAACTCCTAACTTTACTTTTCCACACTCTACTGCGCAGTCTCATTAGGACAGGCCTTTAGAGAGAAAACACACAGTTAGGAACAAATACAATACTGAGACTGCTTCTTACATGAATTAGTGAAAACAGTGCTTTTAACAATCCACCAAGCACTTGAATTAGCATTTATTTTATTATTTAAACATTGACTTGTGTATTTTCTTTTCTTGTTGTAGCTACTAACCTCCCCTAACAGGGTTTTAGCTTGATGGTATTCTTATTAACTACAAAAAGTATATGTTTTGATAGAGATAAAGCATTTCTGTAAGTCGCTCTGGATAAAGGTGTCTGCTAAATGCTGAATATGTAACTGTAATACACAGAGTACTACCCAAAGGGTCTTTTCAGACATTAGGCTATAAAACGATGACTCGGTACTTCTTGAGAAACCAAGACTTGGAGCACTCTAGCTAAGCAATTTGTCTTTCAGCCAACTTCACCCTTATGACTCAACACATCAAAAATGAGTGTAGCCAATATTTCCTAAAAGAAATAGTATTAAACCTCACTCATTACACTGCATGATTACCGGTAAACATATTTAAATACTTGTCAGTGTCATCACAAACAACTCTGTCCACTTTATTTCCATGGTCTCAGTTTTAACAAGCCTCATGAATCAGTTTTTTTAATCAGTATTTCATTTGATGAAGCATGTTTCATCAGCCCGATCAGAGTTTCATATGTACTGTTGCCTGCTGCAAAAGCTAGATTGTCAAAAAAAAAAAATCTAAATGTATAATGTTTTATATAGTTTAATATGGTATTGGGTGTAAAAAGAAAACAGAAAAATCTCTTTTATAACTGGAAATAATAAAAAGACAAAGAAAGTAAGAGGTCACTATCCAAAAGCATGTGGTTTTAACTTTATTAATTGTGTCCAGTTTTTACCAAACGGTGCATAATGACGTTAACATCTTTTATTGCCTATTGTCCTGAATACTGCTACCGTGCTCACCACTTTCACTGGCTCTGGACTGCTTGCTCCCAACACACGAACCGAATCATATGAAATTCACAGCATGTCTCTGACGCTTTCTGTGTGACTCTCCTTCATGCTGTCATAAACAGAGCGATAAACACTGAGGACCTCATGCGCTGATGGCCGTAGCTTAGGATTCTGCCTCTTACACTCTGCATGGATCTGAAAGAGGTGCAAGTGGATAACATCGCTCCCTGAGACATGACCCAGCAGAGAATGGGTAACATCTGGAATCTTCCAGATGTCTGACTTTTCATCGTAGCCTGGCATGAGGTCATCTGAGAAAGGCACCTCATCACCATAAGGCCACCGTTGCTCTGGAGCAACAAACTCACCTATCAGCTGACGATGACCACACTTGATGCCCTGACCCCCAGGCTCTACCAACGGCAGGGCATCCAGATCGTTCGCCAAAAGCCGCAAGTCAGACGTCAGCAAGAACTGACTTAGTGTTTTGTGCAGGTCATTAGAGTCACACATGACACGGGTACCCACTGGGCTGTTGTGTAAAAACACCAGAAAGACAACATAGTCCAGTGCCAGACGCAGCCGTACGTGCCACGAGTCCTGACTGCGGTAACGATCTTGAGCAAGAGTAGAATCAAGTGTCAGTGCTGATCCCAAAGGGTGGTACTCAGTAACAAATACTCCATCTTCTTCACACACACCCACTAGTGATACCACACGCACACTCTGCAAGGAACGTAGCATGGACAGCCCATGAAGGAAATCAGCTTTATACTCCTCTGATGACAAGACACACAGGGCTACTTTTTGCCCCTGCCACTCTGACAGGTATACCTGAAACACACCATGAAACACAACTTGTTAATTCTTACATGTAGCAGTATGGCAAGTACACCAGAAACATTGCATCATGTTACCTAAATATATACAGAACTTAAAAATATATATATACCTGCTTAACAGCTCCCTGTCCAATCAGTCGGAGACGACGAACGTTAGCACGGATTTCAGGACACTGCAACCGCGGAGTACAGTTTTTCATAGTGCCCACCTTAAAATAGCCTTTTGAGCAGTGCATGTGTGGTGAAGGTGGAGAAGTGCCCTCGTATAGAGCATCCAGGTAGACATAGAGAAGCAGGTTGGCACAGAACAGAGCTACCAGACATAAAACTACTGCAGGCACCCCACACTTTGGACCACTTCCAATCCTCTGAGCCATGGTGGCATCTTAACCTGTGTGTCAGAAAAGAAATCTCCAACATTTTTCTACAAGGACTAACAACATCCAGACAATGACTAAAGTAAAATTGTACCCATCAGATCGACTTTTTGAGGACAAAGGCAAAATCAGAATGCTAAATAAAAAAGTGCAATTTTTGCTTTACAGATATTCCATATTATCAAAATTAAGGTTTCACACTTTTTATAATGAAACATAGTGATATTTGATACAGTACAAGATACAATACTGACACTTGATGTGTGACTATGGAGCAGCTACATAAGCAGCATTGTTCACATACTTGCCTACATACCGTTTGTACATCTAGAGTATTAGAGAGACATCATCAGCAAAGCAATATATAAAATAATGCAGATATGGGCCAGCAACTTCGGGTAATTTTCACATCAACTATCAGAATGAGGAACAAATGTGATCTCAGTGATTTTGGCTGTGGCATGATTGTTGGTTGATTGTTTCACACAGTCTCTACAGTTTACTCAGAATGGTGCAATAAAGAAAAACCATCCAGTGAGCACCAGTTCTGCAGACGGAAATGCCTTTTTGATGAGAGGGGTCAACGGAGAATGGCCAGACTTGTTCAAGCTGAGAGAAAGACTACAGTAACTCAATTAACAACTCTGTACAATTGTGGTGAGCAGAAAAGCATCTCAGAATGCACAACACATCAAACCTTGAGGCAAATGGGCTACAACGGCAGAAGACAACATCAGGTTCCGATTTTGTCAGTCAAGAACAGAATGCTGAGGCTGCAGTGGGCACAGACTCACCAAAACTGGACAGCTGAAGACTGGAAAAGTGTGACCTGGTCTGATGAATCTCGATTTCTGCTGAGGCACACAGATGGTAGGGTCAGAATTTGGTACCAACAGCATGAATCCATGGACCCACAATGCCTTTTGTCAACAGTCCAGGCTGGTGGAGGTGGTGTAATGGTGTGGGGAATGTTTTCTTGGCACACTTTGGGTTAATACCAATCAATCATCACTTGAATGCCACAGCCTATTCAAGTATTGTTGCTGACCATGTGCATCCCTTCATGGCCACAATTTACCCATCTTCTAATGGCTACTTCCAGCCTGATAATGCACCATGTCACAAAGTCATCTTAAACTATTTTCATGAACATGACAATGAGTTCAGTGTTCTTCATTGGCCTTCCCAGTAACCGGATTTGAATCCAACAGAACACCATTGGATGTGGTAGAACAGGAGATAAAAGAACAGCATGAAAGTGCAGCAGAAAAATCATGTCAGCATCGACCAGGATCTCAGAAGAATGTTTCCAACATCTTGTGGAATCCAGGCCATGAAGAATTCAGGCTGTTTTGAGAGCAAAAAAAAAGGGAGGACCTACCCAGTGTTAGTATAATGTTCCTAATAAAGTGTTCAGTGAGTGTCTCTCACCAGCACTGGAATTCTTTCTTTGACCACTTCTTATTTTGGACAACAAGGTAAAAACTGTGGGGCTTGACGAGGCTATGTTAACATGTATCCTGCCACAGCAGCAGTATATTTTGCCATGCACATGTAGTTTGGCAGATTGATTCTGATACTGCCCCCAGCAATTATCTTGGTATTGTACCACATGTGTTAATTTTTTTTTTATGGACATTCAAAATTGATGCATTGAATCAATGCAGAATCCATACAACAGTCAGCTTGCCTAAATAAAACAAAGTATAACACTAAAGCAGAAGTTCTCATCAGGAATTGGATCCCACAGCACCTGACAAAAAAAAAACCCTGCAGGATCAGGTGGTTTTTACTTTCAAGCAGGGGTCAGATATGAAGCTTGCAGGACAAAGGAAGACCCTTCGATATTTTTTTCTCCTATCATGGGAGCATTTTGGGTGCTTGTGCAGTGCTGTGTGATGTGTTTACCAGGTTCATTCATTCATCTCCAGTTACTGCTTTATCCTGGTCAGGGTCATGATGGCTTAAATTATTAATTTTGGGGGAATTTTTTTTTTTTAAATACCCAACTTAGTTTGCTACAAAAACACAGCAGGGAGGTACAATCAAAAATAATAACTACTGGAGTGGGTTGGATTGGACCGAATTTCTTCCAGTCCCACACATACCTCTTTTCTAAAGCAACAACAGGCCAGGGTGATATGATGTGCAAATATTTTTAATGGTAATTTCGCCCCTGCTTGGCCCTTGTGGTCACGTGATCTAAACATGGCGGCCACCAATCTTTTGCGGAATAAACAGGCTTATTATTCGTCTACAAAGCCATTTGATTCTTCATCTCATCTGAATGTACAATACATAGGAACTGTAAAGCAAGAATAACCTGTTTCTGGTTGTCGCTGTGTGGACATTTAACAGAGTAAACCTGAAATTTGCAACCTCTAATGTGGAGAAACATCAGTGTTAAATATACATGTCTTCTTTCGGATGTCTAAACATCTCATAAATGTTAAATTCCCACGCTTACCCGACTTTGCTAAATCGTATGCATTTCCACCTCCACCAAGTTTGTCATAAGAATGCCGAGCCTGATGCTGAAGCGGCTACAACATGACTGCTGTAACTGCTCAACCTTTCTCCATCAGCCTACTCTCCTGTTGTTTCAGTTTGACTTGTTCGCTGCCACTGAAATGCACATTTAAACCGAATGTGAATTCAGTACTGCCACCTGGGGGCACCTAGCTGTACTGATCTCTCATAGACTGAGTCAGGTTTATTATTATGGAGTCATGCAACTTTATCCTATTCTGATCCTGATCAAACATTTATAGCTTTGGGTAGAATGGCAGGCTTTTTTCCCCCCCTGTATCTACGAGGAAAAAAAAGATGTTCATTTCATGTTCAACTACACATTTTTAAACAGTGTAAGCTTACTGTTGTAGTTGTCTTGATTATTTTGATTCAGATCATTTTTTATTCATTGGCGCCTATGCAATGTTTTCCACGTCTCCATGGATCAGCTTCATTTAATATTAACACATTCGGCGTCAATCTGACACCCTGACACTGTTATTTATTTGAGGACCTTTAACGTGACAGCACTGGCTATTAATAGGAAAGCGTGCTGTGTGTAGAGAGCCCAACCCCGCGGATTATGTAGGGTAGATTTGCGGGATGGAGACGCTGCGGCGCGTGGAGGAGAGCAGAGCGGAGCGGCGGGTGCGGTTTCGGGTGGCGTCGGCGCGCAGCGGCAGGGTGCTGCGGGAAGTGTTCAGGGAAAACGAGGAAGGGACCGAGGACTCGGCGGATTCAGACACAGCCGCCGGTTCGGAGGCTGAGCGCGCCATCTCTCCTGCCATCAGGGAGGCGAACGGGCATCTGATCGGCCTGGCGGTGGAGCAGCACGAGGACAGCGGCAGCGATCCGGACGACCTGCTGGTGTACGCGAGCGCAGCGCATGAGCAGCTCTTCAGTCGCAAACGCGTCAACATCTTCAGCAAGAACGGCACGATCCGTGGCGTGAGGGACAAAGTGAGCGCTGGCCAAGTGCTCTTCAATAATCTCTCCAAACTCTACGGGGTGAGTCGGGGTTTAGGACTGTAGTGTCAAAAGCCGCGCGTAATTACGCACATGGCGCACTTTTAACCACGCAGCACATGCTGCATCATTATCAGTCTCTCACCAGCGCGCCTCATGAGTGTTCTAGCAGTGCTTTAAAAGATACTCGCCTGCCTAATTATGGTAAATGAAAAAGGCAAAGAGGCTAAAGGAAACAGACAGTAATAATACTTTTAGGCGCAGAAGATTAAACTGTCAACCAAAGGCATAGTGTTCACTAAGAATATAGCCTAGTATATGCTCGAAATTTCTATGGGGAATGAGTTGAACCAGCAGTGAACCAGAAAATGAATTGTGTTTCTGTTTGTGTGTGTGTGTGTTGAGAGGAAATGTATTTATGTACTTGAATGAATTGCTTTTTAATGAAAAAACAAAAAAGAATTAGATGTTATTTTGACAGAAATTACAGATAACTATGGCAGAACAGAAAGTATAACTACATTTTGCTGGACCATATCTAAGGTGAATGTTCATTCATTCAGTCAGTCAGTCAGTCAGTCAGTCAGTCATTCATTCATTCATTCAGCAGAGGTTCAAGTTCAACATCACCTGATGGTGCAGTTTGCTTTTCCCTTGGTTCATCCATTTCTATTTCTAAAAAGATAATATGTCAACTTATTTGAATAATATTGTTTGTAGTTTGTAGAATAGTTTAGTTTGGGTAGATAATAGACTAGGGCAAAATATGTACTATGTACAGATAAATTAAGCCTACTTTTTGCTTTGAGGGGTCCCATTTCTAGTCAATGTCTCATGGAGTATTAGATTAACAAATAAGTATTTGTTAGTCTATTAGTCTATTTGTCATGTCTATTTCCAAATGAAGATTTAGACTGGATCAGAATCATTAAGGGTTCATATATCTACTAGAAAGCTGACTTTGTTAAGGTGCATTCTGCATTATGTCTATATTGTTCCTATATTGTTTCTCTCCCCATAACAGGCCAGAGAGACCATGTCTGCGAAGAAGCTGCCTGCAGGAGTTTAAAGTAATGCAGAGCAGAACACAGCATCACATCTGGACAGGGGTGTTGTATGAGGAGCCTCGGTTATCTGTTCTAAACAGTGACCAGGGACGGACTGCTTTAGTCACTTTCCATTAATACAAGTTTTATGGAACTTTATTTAGAAGCTGAAATTTCCAAGTGCAGTCCTGTGCTTTGTGATATTTCTTGAAGAAAATAAAGAATTTACAGAAAAGTCCATTAGATGTTTTTAATCTAGGAAATTTCATGAAGGAAATTCTGGGATATGGGTTAATATGCTGCATTCTGGACTAAGTGGATCTTGTTTATGCTCCTACTGGAACATCGAAATAGCAAGGCATTTGCAGCCTGCTCTGATGTACTGCATGTGATCACACATGGCACATTTTTTTGTGTTGACTAAAGCAGTAAGATTATTCTTTTGCAGTGAATCAAGTGCATATTTTCTTTTACATACAGAAGTGTCAAGCTTGTGGGATGAGCTGTTGTGAACTGTATTAAATGTTCTTCGCTATTGGAATTAAACTACAGTAGGGAATGTTTCATCTCGAAAATAAACTCCTCCAGCTGAACATTACATGGTTAAACAGAAATTACCTGTATGGTGATCATTGTGTATTGCATTTGATCTTTCATTTAATTGCCTACACTAACTACTATTAATCTGAACAATAACAACAGTGTAAATATGCCCTTTATATAAATATTAACTTTGTGTTTTCTCATTTTTTATTATTTGGCAACAGAGATGATGGGAATGCCAGTAGTTCAGAGCCAGTCATTTATAGTTTTGTATGTTAATGAATTCTAAAATGTATTGTGACGATGAATATCATGATTTTGTTCACTTTCCATTTTGTTCAAATAAATTTTCTTCTGTAATTTTTATAGAATCTGCAGAACAGCTTTATTCAGTATATTCAAAATGTCTGTTTCATTAAAACCCGATAAACAAAACAGGAAGTTGGTACTGGATTTCTTTATCATACTTATTTTATTTGTGATTACAAAAGTTTATGTTTACTACACATCCTTGAGGAACTGTGCAAAGTGACACACCTTCTGCACCTCCTCCACATCTACAAGTTAAATTATGCACAAGATCAGAAGGTCATACAGCTCCATTGCCTCTCAATTATTTATCATAGACAGAGAGAGAGAGAGAGAGAGAGAGAGAGAACAGACCTGTATGGAGATTATCTCACATAACAGCAGTTTAGGTTTAAGAGCTACTTGAATGGGTCCAGCGGAGATCCACCTGACCCTGAAGAAAGGTTAAAGTACTGTTAAAGGTCATGTGCTCAGGGGAAGGTAAGCATATCTTGTGTTAATGGTAAGTAAGTCAAGAATTCATGATTTTTTTTTCCAGATGGAAGAGATCATACACAAGACATGGAAACTATTAATTTCCAAACAACAACCTGTTAGGAAGATGCTTGTAAATCCAATAATAATATACTTGAAAATGAATGTTATGAAAGTCTTGTTTCAAAAGAAGACATAATATAGTATAATACATATTAATCACATTTTTTTTTTCAAACTATGTAAAACATTAGTTCAAGTAGTTTAGTTCTTTAGTCATCTTAAACTGGGTTTCAGCTATGTCAAAGCTTTTTATTTGGATAATCAGAAGATGGTGAGGAGGGCGAAGACTCCATAGAGCAGAATGCATGGGTACGCCACCAGCAGCTGCTGTCCACCCATATCCAGTGTAGAAGTAAAGATCTTAGATGCTGATAGACTGCACCAGCCAATCACAAACAAGGCCAGCAGTGTGCCCAAAAGTCCTCTGAACAAACAAACAAATGATCTTTGTTACATACTAATCAAGATTTTTAATAAATTAATCTACTCAATGTGATTTCTTTCTGATGTCTGCATCAAAAAGTTGCATGATCAATTCAGAAAATGCAGAACTACAGCCTACGCAGAGAGAAAGAGTCCTTCTGAATGCAGCAAATAATATTTCGATATAGCCACTATTACAAACAGTGCACACAGTTACATTTATGAACATTTATATGTGAAGGGGAAGAAAAAAATTGGTTTTTCATGTAGTTGTAGATACTCACTGTAGGGAATAAAAAACAGCAAAGGCAGAGAGAGCCACCATGGGTAGCAGGCAGTATCCTAACACACTAGCCACGCATCCATAGGATATTGTGTATACAGCCATTAAATTCAGCAGAATGTACATTCCCGCACAGCCCAGGGCACTGATGCCATACACATAGCCAAAGTGTACCTTTCCTGCCTGCAAAGAAAAGCAAATGCATACAAAACCAAGGATTGATATAGCAATTAATACACTGTATAATTACACTCATAATGATGTAACCTTTCCTCAGTCATGAGTCTTAGTTTTAGTAGTGATCAAATGAGATGACGTGCGTAAGAAATCAGTTATACCATCAAAAGAGTGGCTCCCAATGCGATGCAGAAAATAACAGGACCAGTTAAATCTGTCTCATTCATGATGCTGCCATCCGCTGGCTTCATCGGGTTCAGCACAGTCAGCGTCTTCTGCCAGATGTGATCAAAGTTAATGCCCAATTCTGATGAGACACATGCACAGTAATCTCCCTTGTTCATCGATTCAGGATCTCAACTTACTCTCCCTTACATCAAATAATGTCATTCCAAACCAGGAGTCATTCCAAGACATTATATTTGAACATCTGTGTGGATTACCCTCTAACAGTGGAGGTTCTTCCTCAAAGGAGTCGGTGTGCTCAGCAGCCCCAGGAGAAGCTTCAGGTTGAAATATCTGCCCAGTGTAAGGTGGATCTGTTAATGGGGCATAGGAATCTGATGTCGGAGATGCACAATCTCTGCCAACGACAAGGTAAACAACTGTTCAGAACTGCACCATAATAAAAACATGAATCTCTACAAATAGAGATTCAGAGTTCAGAGTCATGAATGTTCATGATCAAGCATAGTCAATACCAGGGATACTCTTACACATCTTGGTAATGTGGACTGATGTATGCTGTGTCATAGCTGTCTGCCTCTTTGGCCTGATAATCTACATAATATCCAGATTGGTAGAAGTCTTGATCAAACTGCCTGAACTCCCCCATTCTACACAACAATACAGCACAAAAAAAAAAAGACTGTGGTGACAATCTGAGGACTAGCACCAAACTACAACAAAGCAACTGCAACTACAATATGTAACTATAAACATACTGTATAAATAATCTCCATATATAGCCGACACTAATTAGATATCTGATTTGTATACCTTTAAAAAGTCCAGTAGAACAGGCCTGTCCTGAGCGGGGTATCGTGGCAAGGGTCTGCCTTCTGCCTACACAGCTGTTAGCTGTGTGTAATGTGTATTTGAAGAGTTATTTATAGGCAACTATATTTGCACTGAGGACACAGACTGCCCTAAGAACACCAACAGTCAAAAGACTAGTGACAATGCTAGGAATTATATATAGTTTTAGTATCTTGTACGACAAATCTTTTCAACCTGTATAAGCAGAATTGGCAAGATGGATCTACTGTACACTATAGTACACCGTTATTATAAGATACTTTGGATAATGATAATGATTAGTAAAATAAAAAAAAGAACACTTCAGAAAAAAAACAACCTTCAAACCACTTTAGTGATGAGATGATGACAGATCACTGACAACATTTATAGGGAATTCCCATCTATTAATACTCTATATGTTACAACAGTTAGTTCTGGTCCACTAATTTGACTGGATGAGCGAGGTACCAATAGTGCTTATATTTATTATAACCACATTGGGCGTTTCACTCTGCTTCTCTGTGTTCACCACGCAAAATTCCAATTCTAGCAAAAGTCCCCTGAGTTATCATCAGAGGACATAGCAAACAATACATTTTTCACCTTGTGCCTATGACCAAATCATAGCTGTGCCAATATTCAGTAAAACCACATTCTCGTTTGTGAGATATTGCTTAAATATTGTACATACATTTTTAAAATGCAATAGACTCACCACCATAGCAACCATTTGGGGGAAGCAGTGTGGGCTGAAGAGTTCTTTTGGTTTCCTCAGACAAAGTATTACTTTCGTTTACCATTTTAAGAACTAATTACTAATTGCTGATCATATTACAGTATGCATTTAAAAATACTCACTCATATACTGACTCAAATGTTGACTAATAGTAATGGTGATTTGCTACTGGACATGCAGCTTAATTTTTGACAGAATTATTCTGTGCTTATTATAAACAATTTTTAAACTGGCTATCACTGCTTCTGAGCTATTCTGTATTTGCAATAGTCAGCATCTTAGTCAACAGCTGCAATCACTTGTTAAAACCTTTTTTTCATGATTGAGGTAAAACAGGAGCAACTAACTGAACTATAACTGAAGCACGAAACTGCTAATTGACCCATGGGTCGGGAGTCTTTGTAGGTGTTAAAGCCAAATACAACATAATTTGTGGCTTTTGGGGTCCAGCCATCAGCTGGTAACCCACTTCTGAAATAAAAAAGCTTTTGGTTACAGCAAGTCAACAAGACTAGCAGTTCTAACGAGGAAAAGGGAAAAGCCAATTGGAGGCTAGTGCATTGCGAAGGAGTTCCATAGTGTTTCACCAGAAAAGCTGCTTGCACTGAGGTAGAATAAATGAGATGAGATGAGATGATTCTATTGGCAGCTTTGAGGACAGGTTAACTGTAACTCCAGCCATAGTCACAATCTGCTAAGCAGATAGCTCCCAACTGTGTAAAGGTGAGAAGAAGAAACAATGACTGTAGGGCAATGGTATTTATTTTAGTTATTTTGAAGGTATTCTGGTGATTCTCACTACTCCTCACTCTGTCATAGGTTTATAGTTAGTTTTCAGTTTACTTTCTTTTTTCTGGTTATGTGCTCCAGCATGTAGAAGTGATGTAAACCATAGCAGTATATTTTTGAACACTCTTCCAAAGCATCCATTATACCATAATTGCTGGAAGTGTTTAAAAACCGTTCATGATTTACATGCCTCAAAGAGCTGGTGTAGATTGAGACACTGGTTAAAACTGGAAGTGTGGCTGATCTGTAAGATCTGCCTGAGACAGATGACTGATGGCTTCAAAGAAGCGTTTGGTGGGAATTGGCTTGTTGTAGAATACTGCAATCATGAATAAAGAAGTTGTAGTCTTTTGGACATGAGGTCAGTGTAGCTACATACACTATATGGTCAAAAGTATGTGGACATGCGACCATCATACCCATGTGTGCTTGTTGAACATCCCATTCACAACTTGGTCCTCGCTTTGCTTCTATAATAGCCTCCACTCTTCTGGGAAGGCTTTCCACTAGATTTTGGAACATAGCCGTGGGAATTTCTGTCCATTCAACCACAAGTCAGGGTCAGATGAGAAGGCCTGCTGCACAGTCACCTTTCCAGCTCATCCCGAAGGTGTTCAGTGGGGTTGAGGTCAGAGCTCTGTACACACCACTCAGGTTCTACCACTCCAACCTTGGCAAAACATGTCTTCATGTGATAATGACAGTGTGCACAGGGGCATTGTCATGCTGGAACAGGTTTGTGCCCCTTAGTTCCAGTGAAGGGAAATTGTAATGTTGTAGCCTACAAAGACATCCTATACAATTGTGTGCTTTCAGCATTGTGGCAACTGTTTGGGGAAGACCCACATTACATGTGTGACTGTCAGGTGTCCACATACTTTTGGTCAAATAGTGTATCTAGAAAGTTTTTGTACTGTACTATGATTGTAGCCTACCTTCACTCCTCGGAAGGCCTCATTCCTGCACTCTCTTAAACATCTAGCTGTTTACAATTGTACATATCATACATAATAAAATAAGCTATGCATTTCATCATTTTCTCACAAAGGTTGTGTGCAACAACCAAAGTCACTGAATGAGGTGTTTTCAGGCCACAGGGCCTTCATGGATACAGTTTATATGGGTACTATATGTAATAAAAACATCTTTAAATCAAAGGACAGTCTACATGGTAAAATCATAAACTGTATATGTGAAAGTCTCCTTTATTTGAAAGAATTCACTGACAAAACATTTTTTTAATATATGGTACAGTGCATCATTAATAGTTAATATAAAAAAATATAAAACATTAAAATATTAAGACAAATTAAATATCAAGATAAAATTTTTTTGCTTAAATCAGATCTAAAAGAACTGTTGTATTCATTTGATCACACACTCAACACCACTACCACCTGTCTTCTACACTCATATCAACACACAGACACAAACACACATTACGAACAGAATCAACTCTAAATCTGCTCTGCAGTACAACGCTTGGGTCGATATTTCTTCAAACTACTGCCAAGGTGCTCTTCTTCCCAGCACACGGTTAGTGACTTTCTGTAAGAGATGACTCGCGTTAGCTTTAAAAGAAACGTTGCACACATGTCTGGACTTGTGACTGCATTGGGTGTGTTTAAAAGAGAAAAAAAAACAACTTCTGCGAGTAAGCATCTGTTTACCTTGTTAAATAGCTGAGCATTAAGGCGGTAAGTGTGGTACTCCGCTTTCCTCCTTTCTTCCTCCTTCCTCTTTTGAACCTCTGGGAGTTGAGCATAGATCCTAATGGGTTAAACACAAAGATGAGATCATGCTTTCAGGTTTTCTGAATTTTTTTTTTAATGCAATATTGTATATCTTTGACACACTCCATTTTGGACCTGGCTAACCACAAAAAACAACTATTTTCCCCTAAACATGATCATCATTTCTCTATCTGGCTTGCTCATGCCCACACACAATCCTACCTGCTGAATCTTTCTGTCCTGCCTATTCTCTGAGTGTGTACTCCACTGACAGCACGGAGAACACAGCACAGAAATGAAGCATCAATTACTAATTCAGACAGTGTTTTAAACCAAGTCTGTGCACATTAGTAAGGGCTTACCGCTTGGATCTCTGGATCATCTCACTTAAGGGAATAACTCGCTTAGAGGGAAGAGGTGGAGGAGCTGGTGCTGGCAGAAAGTTGAATAATCAGGTTAAAATGTTTATAAGACAATCAGGCTATAATAAGAGTGTTGTTTAAGGTCATGCTGTTCGGACAAGCAAATTAAACCAACCTGCTTTTGGCTGCTTCACGGTTGAAGGGCGGTTGAAAAGCTCCTCTCTTTCTTTGTTGAAGACGGCTTGCATCTTTCTATCCTCCACCAGCAGACACAGCCTTTTCATCCGCTCCCGAGAGCGGGACACAAACTCTGGTCGGTGCAACTCCAGCGCCTCCTGCAACGTTAGCGTTCATACAAAGACTACTTTTAACAGCACAGCAAGAAAACGAAAGGAAATTAAATTCAAATGTAATGTCTAACAAATCTTAGACACGACGCATACTACAAAATAACTTCACCGTAGCTAAATCCTTATAAGCCAACACACCTGCAGGGAGAGGCGGACCAGGGCAGAGGGTTTGCTGCCGCCATCATTCTCTGAATGTGTTTTTTGCTCAGGAGGCTTCTCTCTTTCAACTTGAATGTGTCTTTCTCTAAGCGGCTCTCTCCATGGCTGCGTCCTGGTGTAGGGCTCGAACCAGGCTTGGCCTTCAGTCTGCCCTGCATCTGTTTGCGGCTTATTCTCCTTCCGCGCATCCCATTTCAGTTCATCAGCAGAAACAAACCATGATAAACCTTACAGAAAAGGAAAAAAAAAAAAAAGTGAGGGCCCATGTGAGAGCAAACACCTCAACTTGCCATCTCCTACTTCACAAACTTACCATTTGGGTAGCAGGTTTGTTTGTTGAGAGCCTGTCTCCTCAGCACTGGTTGGGATTGAACAGGAGCAGCACTGGAAGCCCTGAGAGCGGACATCCTGGCCTTTACCTCACTGCAGGCTGCTGAAGATGTCCCGGTGACTCTGGCACTACATGGAGAAGGGAAGGTAGTGCCGACATCCCGGGTGTCTCGGCGGGTGCCATTTACCACAATCTCCAAATCACCTGACAAATAAGGTAGACATTTCTATAATTTGTTAAACAATCTTAGCTCTCGATGGCTTCTCTTAGCCACATAAAGCAAGTGTTAATCTTTGCATGGGTATCAAATTTGTTCTGAAAAGTGGTGGGGGCATGGATGAGGGCAGGAAAAAGAAAAACGAAAACTGAACACTGTAACCAACATGACAATTTACCACAGAACAGCCAAACAGGTCATAGAGGCCATTTGTGTATTTGCATTGAAAACAGTTTCTGCAACACTCCAAGTATTTAAATATAGCTTAAATGCTAGCATAAGCAAACAGCATCAAAATTATGCTGAAACATAGAATGAATGTAGTAAAATGTATGTAGAAACGTTGCACTTGAGGGTGCAGATATCTGCTATCTATCTTATTTTATCCATTTATCCATACTCATTTGTTGAACTGGTGCTTCCTTGAATTGTTAACATTACCCTGCAGTCATTGCTTTGACATTACTGCACCAGAATGACCAAACACTTTCTTACTGACGTTGTAGAAAGTGTTGAGTTTCTGCCACAAGTTACAATTTAATTTTTGATTACAAAGACCTTGTCCTTGGAGATGCCACAAAGAAAAAAATAAATAAATTACCTCACTACCTATTCATGCAGGTGTGCACTCAAGCCAATACAACACTACAGTACAAAAAAAAGGTGAGGACATATCTCCAGCATCCCCTGCATAAATTATACCTACACTTATCCCTTTTTCACTATTTACATTTTGTGAAACCAGGCAATTGTTAGGACCTACCTGCTTGTATGCTTCTGCTGACCAGTTTGACCTTTGCCCTCTTAGAACTAGCGGTGTGTCCAGTGCCTCTTTGGGAGGGCAGTGTATAAGCACTTGAGGACGATAATGAGTCTGAGGCCTAAGGGTAATGCAAAGCACACACAAACATATTAAAATGGTTACTGACGGTGGCAATGTCTGAATCCAACACATTCAGGCAGTGCAATTTGTCATGATCACATTATTGTTTTCACAAAACTCTATACTGACACAATAACAACCAGGATCTTAGAAAACAAAGCATAAAGGAAAGATAAGGAAGGACACATCATTCAAGAATACTTTTTAAACTAACATTCCTAGTATTAGATCTTACCATGGAGTCATCTGTGTTACTCATTTCTGTGGCAACAGAAACAAGGTGATTTTCAGAGCTACTTTTGCCATGTCCTCTTTTCTGCTTCTTAATGGTGTTATAAAGTTTCAGTAGGCCATCACTGGGCTTTAGTGTCTGACTTCCAGCCACCCCTTCTCTCCCACTGCTAACTCTATGTGGTCCGAAAGCTCTGATCAAGCGCTGTGTGTCGATGGTAGACTGGCTGCTGCTCGTCTCCACAGAAACACTGGCAGACTCGTCTCTCTCTGCAGGACAGCGGTAGTCTGTTTCTTGCTGCTCCTTCTCTACTATTGTCTGGTTGGTACTTAAAGATTCCTTTTCCCATGCTGGTTTTGGAACACTTCTCACTTCACTTCTCTCTTTCTCTTTTCCCTTTTTGGTTGTGTCTTTTCCCTGTGTTCTCCTTGGCTCAGGTTCTCTCCTCCTACTCTTGCCTTTCTCCTCTCTACTGTGTGCCTGTTTAGGTGTGTGTGGCAGGGAGGAGCTGTGTAGGAGGCGGGACAGGCGTTCCAGTCTCTCCAGCAGTGATATTTCTACGTCATTAGTGGATCGAGTCTCCTGAAGGCTGCATCGCTCATTGAAACGACGCCACAGTTGGTCCAGAGAGCTGCCAATCTCTGCACCAAGGTCTTGAGCCTTCATGTCCTGCTCCTTCTGCCTAATGGCCTTAGTACGTAAAGGCAGAGTTTCTGTTCCCAAATTATGCTTTTGTACACTGTGGTTAGGATGTAGTTCAGTTGTGCTGTAGTCAGCCTCCATGTGCAGGGGGATAAATGCTTCCCCCTCTTCAATTTGCTCAGCCACCTGCTCATTCTCAGGGACATCAGACTTACTGAAACCAGTAAGCTGAGAGGAAGGAAAAGTATAGCCTCCTGGGTCATGAAAGCCTTTTCCAGACAGAATGGATTCTGTCGAAGAAAGAATATTTAATAAAAAGGGAGTAAAAGAGAATGTAAAAAAAAGATTTATTTTCATTCCTGTGTTAATGCTGGTGCACAATGTCTTAAATTACCTTCTATGTATGCCACAACTCACCTCTTTTCATTTTGGCCCTCTTGCTGTAAATGCCCTCCTTATGTTTTGGTGTAATGTTCTTGTCCACAAGCTCTCTGGATCCCAAAACCTCAGGGGTAAATTGAGGGGGCACAGCATCATCAGATCCTACAGATTATATAAGGAAGAGTAGGAGAGACAGAGTTTAAACAAGCTAATTCAGTGATAGATTAGTATAGTTAGTTGAATTAGTTAGAGCTGACCCACAAAAAGCTTCACTTCTGCATGAAGCGCAGCGTTACTGGGTTCGTCTTTCTCTCAGACAAAGGATACTATGAATAATGCAGCCGTGCAAGGGGGAGGCGCTTAAGACTGCGTAACAATGAGCGCTTGAGACAGAATGAGAGCAAAACACAAGATGGTACAAACAATAACTTGTGACGCTTCTTCCCCATAATAGTTAATGCTATGCGCTCTGGATTTAGTACTGTAGTGTTAAATTAGTACAAAATTAGCTTTTAGTTAACGGCGTATTATATTGTTATATTATGTAGTCGTCCCAGAGCATGAACACCTCAACACCTCACAGACTTTATCACAAACACTCCCTCATTCATACTCCTAACTCTTGAACACTCTTATGCAGTCACACACTGCACCACATCACACGTTACCAGCGCTAATTACAATCGTTGAAATTAATAATGCATTTAGAATAAGTATTAACATTCACTGGAAGACTATTAAATTACACTGGCTGAAATTTTTTAAAACACCTGCATGTCATGCACTCTACCTAAGGGTACAACATAGTTGCCTTGTACACCCTACGTAGTGTAGAGCATCCCGTTTGATATTCAGGCGCAGAAAAACCGTGGCAGAAAAACAGCCAAAGGTCATGCTGTAAAAGTACTGTACATCTCAGCCTTTATATATTTACTTGAGTAAAATTAAAACGCAATCCACATTAAAGTTAACTTTACAAATCCACAGCTGCTCATTTCACACAAAACTGTCTTGCTCTAACAAAGTAACCTGCATGCTTGCACACAGACTCACGTGTTAACAAGTACAAGCAAGTACTGCCTATATGTAGATACTCATTATTCATATTTTACCCGTTTTTAAAGGTGCTACATAATCTTCAAGGATAGGTATGGGCCAGAAAACACTCACAGGCCAGGTACACCATTTGATAATGGACAATAATACATGTAGTTTGCTACACAGAACACCTACTGATACAGTCTGTGTGGTATTCAAACAGCCACATAAATCCTCTAAATGGTCTATAAAATCACTGCAACACAACAGTTTTTGACTTTCAGCACAGTTTTAAACATAATCAAAGTACTTTAAAAACTCGAAATATTGCCCTTATATTGCCCTTTAATTTGAAGTGTCTGAACAGTTTAGTTCTACAGAATAATGTGCGTGGGTGTTGTGCAGCTGTGGCTCTTTTCTGTACCTGGATGGGAGCTCTCCACTGTGGTATCAGAGCGATTAGGGGAGAGCTCAGGCACAGTCTGTGGCATATAGAAGAGCTCTGAACTTCCGTGAGGTTTATATGGCAATAAAGTTGGAATAGCTGCAGGAAAAACACACAAAGATGAGTTATACTGTAATAATGTGTCTTAGTATCACACATACTAAAAGGAACATCTTTAAAATCTTGACACTTACCAGCTGTATTAACTAATAAAGATCTACTTGGACCAGCCAGTCTTTGGGGAGGAGTAAAGGCTTGTGGGTATCTGGAGGTCATCTGTGAATATCCACTAACCATTCTTGTGTTCTGACCCTGGTCTGCATTTCTGTCTTTACTTAAGCTGGTCTCACTGGATACAGAGGCTTGCTGTTCTTCAGTGGTGCTGGAGACTGGAAGTGGGACTTCTCTTGAGGTGTTTGGACTGTCTGAGTGATGTGCGTGAGATCCATTCCGCAGCTGTGGGTAACTGCAGGAATCACCAGCAGGAGTGTGAGGTTGCTGGATGGTGTTTTGCTGTAATTTCACTGAAGGTGTGAGGTGGCTATTGGACAAGTGAGGTTTATGATCAAGCGCTGAACCCGACTCCAAGCCTGGAGGGAACTCTCGTTTTCCTCTGATGACAGACTGAGGTGCTTCTGGGATTGATAATGGGTCATTTCTCTCACTTTCTGGGTGTTCATTTTCATCTCTCACCTCTTTGTCCTTTCCCACTGTCCCCTTCCCCCCTTCATTCTTTGTTGCGCTATTTGTCATTTGAGTCTGTAGTTTCCATTCCTCAGATGATCTCAGGGTTGTGTATGAATTGCTTTCTAGTGCAATGTCACTGTGTGCAGCAGCGCTGTTGTGCGTATGAAGGCACTGGCTCGCTGACTGAGGAGAGGGTGTGTGCTGAGGGTTACACCCCTCCTTGATGGCAATCTGACTTACTCCGTCCTCCAGTGGTGTGTGCAGTGGAAAACTAGAGTCAAGTGGAATCCGACTGACTCTCTGCAGCTGCTCAGAGAGACGGTCTTCTGCACTGCGCATTGCTGCAAATCCTTCAGCAGGCTGGGGGACAGTGCCAACACTGGACTGGGCACTGCTTTCTGAATCTGAGCTTGACTGAGACACGAGGGAGACAGAGATCAGGCTATCAGAACAAGAGTGATGGGTAGGTAAAGACTAGTAGAGACAGAAGGATGTTAAAACACTGCAGTTTTATGTTCTTCTGTACAGAATGCATTACTCTGCCTGATGTACACAATCATTTACTGAAAAGGGACATTTGTTTCCCTCCTGCCATTAGGCTGTGTCTTACCTTGGTGTGTTTAGTGTGTAGCAGCAGCTCTCTTTTGATCTCCTCGATTCTCCTTCTGTCCTCTGCATTAAGCTCTAAGGCTTCACATTTGCCACCAGACACCTTCATCATGATCCACTCTTTGAAGACAGAATTGTCACATAACTAAAAATGTATGTTTTTTGCAATATTATTTTAAAACTCTGAATGGGCCCTTTAATTAAATGTTTACCTCTAGCTTGGCTCTCTTCAGGATCAGCAGTACTTGACCGGCTGGTAACCACAGAAGCAGACGACTCACTCTGCAGAAGCTTAGCAACCCTAGAAGCCAGTGAATGCTCACTGCTGGCATCACTTAAAACACCCATTTCTGCCTCTGTTTGACTGTGGGTGGGACTTGTCTTAGATGAACTGATGCCAGAATTCTCTGTATGGTCCTGGCTTTGCTGCTGGCTATCTGATGTTGAGGAAGCGTTTCCCTGTGTAATCAACAGGCTCACAGGGCCTACCCGGTCTGGGTCTGCTGCACTGCATCCCTCGGGCTCTGCCCTCCTTGGAGCCACACAAAAGTCACGTGACTTTTGATTTTCCTCCCTGCCCCGAGAGGCTGTTGAAGGTCCTTTGCTCATGTGGTCAGACTTTGTGGACAGCTCTAGAGGCCCAGATGAGGATGAGGAGCTCTCCTTCAGGGCAGAATCTGAGGAAGAGTGAGCTAGTACCAAAGAAATCCTTCCATCAACTGACAAAAATGAGTCATCATGATATGCTTGTGTGTTCTGCTTGAGTGACAAAAATGAGGCATCGCTCTCTACATAACACTGTGAGCCAGGGGGGGAGGCCATAGAGAAATGACCAGACACAATGCTCTCTGCATGACCAAGCAAACGCCTGATCTCCTGCAGGGTTCCAGAACCCACCAGAGAGGAGTCCCCTTCTTTAACACCATCCCAGATCCCAGGAGCAGGTGCAGACTCCAGGCTCACCTGAGCTGGCAGGCCGTAACTGCCCTCTCGATGAGAAGTGTCAGCTCCTTGAGGAACACTGTATGATGGAGTATGGTGCTCAGGTGAAGTGCCTGTCTGGAAGTGTGCCATTCTTATACTGCCCGAACTAGCTGGTCTGGCCGGCAACTGAATGGACTTCTGAATAAATAACTGTGTTAAAGAAGCACTAGAATCTGCAGAGAGCACACTGGAACTGGAGCATGTCTCCTTCTGAAGACTGTCACCTGTATATAATAGCAACACACATGTCCAGAACGATTATAGAAACAGCCCTGAGGAGATAGAAATGCTTTAAGAACTTGCCAGATGGTGAACACTTTAAAATCGCACTGTCATTTGCCATTCATTTAGGTTTCTTGAGTTTTATTTCTTTCTTCTGAAAGAATTTTAGTGAAGTAATGCAATTTAAACAAGGTACTGGGTAGCGCTTGGGGGTTGCAACACATAATAAATTTCAAAAGCATATAGAATTAAAGAACTGGGTGGAAAACTAGTAATGGCATCATCTAAATACACCTGAGTGAATCATTCACAATCATAATCAGTAGAATTACACAAGCAAGCCACTTAAAAATGTATGGCCTTTGAAACAAATTCAGAAAAATATCAAGAGGTTATAATAATCATAGCTAGCAACTAAGACATAGGGGCCAAACCAGCCTAAACTTTAATATATTACGCTATAAGAAATGGGTGTACAAAGCAAATTGTTTAAAAAAAGTTTACCATCAGATAGTTGTATGCTCTTGGTGGGTGTTCCTACTGAGCCTTTAATGGTACACAAATCAGTAGGAGAAAATTCAGGCTCTCTGATGGGTCCACGGTGTGTAAAGGGATTTAAGATTGTTGAAGGTGACTGATCAATCCCCAAATTGTGAAGGTAGAGCTGCAGAGAAATTGTTTGTTAAATACACTAATGAAATTAATTTTTTAAAATCTAAATGATGAACAAAATCTCTATTAAAATATCTATTGATAAGAGCTCTGTGGGTCAAAGTTCGTTTTTACTTACAGGGATTCTGTCTTCGATGTTAAACTCAGGGGGACGTGGGGGGGATCCAGGTCCGGCGGTCCAATAAGGTGCATAGTTGTCCACTTCGAGACTTACAACAGAGGAGGCTGCACCTAATGATGCCTGAAAACTCTGTTCAACATGACAACCTCCCGGAAAGCTGGAAACTAAGTTGCTCATGTTGGTATTTAAGTTCACGCCACTGTACTGATCCACATTAAGCAAAGCAGGGGTCTTTACTGGACCGGTTCCTGAGTCATCAGCTGGCCTCTGGTCATTGGTTCCACTTGAGGACAGTGACGATTCAGCTGCAGTGGAGATGAAGCCTGGAGAGATGGAATCAGTGCATACAAGCAGAAGCTGATTTTGATTTTCTTGCAGTTCCTCTTGCTGGATGGGGGTGATGACTGTTCCAAGAGACGAGTGGGAATGGGACTGAGTAAATGGTGACGGTGAGGTGGATCCTACAGCTCCTCCTGCCTCTTCCACATCCGCACACAACAGCACACCACTACCTGTCTGAGTGGGTGGAGTGCAGCTATTGGCACTAAATACTGAAGATGTCTTGTTGGGATGATGTTGGCTTTGTTGTTTTATTGCCTCAGACACAGAGTCCTGTTCTTTCCTCTTAGGAGGTACACCATCAAACCCTTGCAGAGACAAATTGTCATAAAATGACCTGCTGGAACTCTGATTGGCCTTCCAAGCATCAACTTTCTGCACATAACTGAGGCTGGGTAGAGAATGCACTCTTCCTGCAGACAGCCTAGGCTCCTGATCTTTGAGCTGTTGGTCAGATTTGTGCAGGAGTGTGGCTAAAGTAGGTTGATCAAGGGGTGTGTTCTCACATGCAATGACAGGCACATCTAATCCCGGAGAAGGGGCCTCTTGGCTATGAGGTATCTCATGTTGAAGATGTGACTCTGTATGAACCTCACCTGGGTCCAAAGAAGTGGCAAGTGTAACTCCAGCAACACTTTGATGGCTTGTAGTATTTAGGGTTAATGCTGGTATGTCTTCTGGTTTAGGGCTGCTGTTTTGGGTTGATGCGGCCACAGTGTCTTGATGGGAATATACAGGAGAGAGTTTGGCTGGGGCTGGTGCTCCTCTACCAAGGAGCACTGCAGGTGTAGACTGAAACACAGGCTGAGAGGTCAAAAAGGAACCATCTGCTGCTTGTTGGCTGCCTGAGCTCCAGAGTGCTCTCTGTAGCCCTGCCATATGTACACCACCTTCACTGGTCAGAGTGATATTCTGTCCGATTGGAGTTTTTTTGTTCTCGGATTGATTTCTACCTCCTGATGCAGATAATGAGGAATCACTGTGGAGCTGAAGCTGCCTGAGGGGAAGGTCAGTGGTGTCATCCATTTGCTTGACTTTGGAGCGAACTGTAATATTTGAGATGGCAGATAAACGAGAGGAAAGTGACACACTGCCTCTCTCCATAGTCCTTCTTTGTGATAATAAAGAAGAAGAACCACCTTGTGGCTGCTCTCTACTCTCAGATGGTCTGAACTGGGGTTCCTTTGTAGAGGTACATGCAGGATCCTGCTTCTGGGCAAGACCAGAGTGTTTAATCTGGCTCTTGGGGGTGTCTATTGAGCTTAGGACAGCATCTGTCTGACTGAGAACAGTCTCAGAGGAAGAAGGGACTGCACTGCTACTGGCTACACCAAGATCTGTTTTCAGAAGCTTCTGAGAGGAGCAAACGGGACCACCACTGCTTAAACCACATGCAGTCCCTCTTCTATCCAAATCAGTATCAATTTGTTCCTCTCCCTCCTTCTGCCATTCATCATTGCTCTCCAGGCCACTACTGTGTTCCTTATCATGAATCTGTGCTGCCTGGTAAGTGCTACTAGGTGACAGGCTGTGCTGTGATAGAGAGCAGCAGCTACTAGCATCCTCTAAAATGGCAGACATCATCCCCAGATGATGCTGTGATAGTGATGCCTGTTCATGGGATCTGTGTGTGAGGTTAGACTCTCCATCCACATCTAGACGTGACATCTGAGGGCACCTCTCAGAAGCAATGGACAGATCAGGAGACCCCCTTAACACACAACACAAAATGTTTAGCATACCTTCAGAACTAAAAGTATACATTTATCTTAGTCACTCTTTTGAACACCACACCTCAGGGGGACAAACTCTAAATCTGTCTGATGAAGGAGAGTGGACTCCGAAGGTAGGAAGGCCTTCCCCTGAGGAATCAGAGTCAGTGCAGGAGATAAACAGCTATCTTGTAGTTCTGCTCAGGTGAAAAGAGAACAACTTCAGCAATTGTACATGACATAAAACAGTATGAAGCAGAATCACATGTGATTTTATGCAATTATTTATCAGCACTTGTGGTGGCAGTGATTATACTTGTGTTCTGTTTACCCAGCGCTAAAGATTCAAATTTGTCAGCTGCTGGCTGCACGCTTGAGTCTCCTATGATGGCCATTTGTCCTTCAGAGTTAAGTGTGATCCCTTGCAGACCATCAGCTTCCAGCAAGCCTGATGTTTGTCCCAGAAACTGACTAGGATCCTCTTCAACAGGGAGCTGGTGCCATGACTCCACCTCCTACCCCAAAAAATAGTAATAATAAAAAATTAACAATTATATTTCATACACTATTTTACAAATTGTGTAACAAAGCACTGGTTATTATCAGTACTAATTCATTGATATATAAATTGTATAAAATATTTACATCATACACTAATTATTATAAAACATGATATTCAGCATTGTCGTTATATCCTTTAAATACCATGTGAAAATCTATCGTTAGAGTGACAAGAATGGGTTAACTACATATACAGAATATTAAGATATGCATTTCTGCAAACATATGTTGTCCTTGTGCAAAGCCATAATGTGCATGTGTACACTAGGTGGCCATGTCACATGTACCAACCCAAAATGTGCAGCGAACCTAAAACAACAAAGAAAGTGTAGAATGTGCAGACAAAGCACTGGACACTATTAAGAAGAATTTATTTGTTTACACCATACTTATATACAATATTACACTGAAATTTCTTGTGCTTTGCCCTCTATTTTTCATGAATGAATTGCCTTTTTGGGGGGATTTTTAAAAAGATGAGTCATATAACGGTTTATAATGTTGCAGTACTCGAACCAAATGATATTTGAACAGCTCCATTTCACTTTTGTGGTAATTCTGGATTTGGGATGAATATTGTTTGGGCCTTTTTCCCCCAGTGCTACTTCCCTGCTCAACCACCCAGGATTTTCTTGACAATGCAAAGTCACACAATTTGTTGTTAAAATTGTGTGGCTGGAAATATGAGCTCCGCTCTTGCCTCATGCCCCAAAAGCAGGGAGGTTAGTCCATGGCAAGCTACATACATTGCTCTTTTTACCCACATACATGTTATGTTAACTGCAACACTTATGCGAGTTAACAGTGTGTGGCACAGAGTGGTTAGTGGTTAAGTTAATTCTTAGAATTAGAATCTTCCCAGAATTCCAGTTCAAATCTGTTACACTATACGGCCAAAAGTTTGTTGACACTTGACCATCAAAATCATATGTGGTTCTTCTCCAAACTGCAGCCACAAAGATAGACGCACACAATTCTATAGGACGTCTTTGTATGCTGTAGCGTTACAGTTTCCCTTCAGTGGAACTAAGGGGTCCAAACCTGTTCCAGCACGACAATGCTCCTGTGCACAAAGCGAGCTCCATGAAGACATCGTTTGTCAAAACTGGAGTGGAAGAACTCGAGTGGCCTGCACAGAGCCCTGACCTCAACCTCACTGAACACCTTTGGGATGAGCTGGAATGCTGTCTGTGCACCAGGCCTCCTCACGCAACATCAGTGCCTGATCTCACTAATGCTCTTGTGGCTGAATGAACACAGATCCCCACAGCCACGTTCCAACATCTAGTGGAAAGCCTTCCCAGAAGAGTGGATGTTATTATAACGGCAAAAAGGGTCAACATTTGGAATAACATGTTCAAAAAGCACACACGGGCGTGATCACAAGGTGTCCGCACACTTTTAGCCATATAATGTATCTAGGTGCTGTTGGTGGTACTGTGAAGAAACATGCTGATGCCCTGAAAATTCAGAAGTACAGATCCCTGAACAGACAGTGTGCTGGCACACAGAGCTCCAGGCTCAGTAAATGCAAACACACAGCATCTACGTGCCAAACTATGGCGCTGTGTACAGCACTAACACAGAAGCTGCATGCAGATCTGTCTGCAATAGGACTGACAGTATGAAAGCAAAGACAGAAAGCTACGCATGCACACGATATGTGAAAACATGATACACAAAATGATACGCAGATATCGTCCTATCCTTTAGCTTCAGATCGGGCAGATGTGACATACATAGACAAAGCACATAGCACAAAATCTCGACACAACCAACTGTTTGTATGTTCTCAGGAACCTAGATAAGTGTGTAGATCATTTTCAGACAGGCGCTGAGAGTGTGATCTCCAGGTCACCGTACTCACAACAAATAGTCAGCTAGCTATCTGCTCAAACCGAGTAGCTAACATAAGCATCACTACTGCTGCTGCTCATTGGTTCATGTTTGTTTTCTAAACACTCGATACTATTCCACAAACCTTCCACAGTTAACCTATAAAGCTATCTCTTTAACCAAATAAACCTACTTGAAGCCGGCTGAGCTTGGCTATGCACTTGTTGCTAATGTAACTAAGCTAGCTAACTAACGTTTCTGACTAGTTATGTAACTACAATTTATAAACGACAACTACTCGAAGATATTAACTTAAAAACTATTAGCTTTTTAAATAAAAATAAAAATAAAAAAAGGCGATGGCACTCAAACAAACTCACTCTGTTAACAGTTGCTCCATCTTCGCCTTCTCCTAACGTCTCCATTGTTGTTTGAGGAGCTGTGAGTTGTTTCTATGAGAATAACTGACATTTTTCGCGCCTGCGCACATGAAAGGAAGGTTCTCACTCTCTCTCACACACACACACTCCTTTGCGCAGAATCACTTTGAATACACGTTGTCCCGTACGGGTTTTATACACACGCACGCATATAGTAATATATATATATATATATATATACTCACTATATTGCCAAAGGTTTTGGGACGTCTGCCTTTACATGCACATGAACATTAATGACATCCCATTAATATGGAGTTGGCCCACCCTTTGCAGCTATAACAGCTTCAACTCTTCTGGGAAGGTTTTCCACTAGGTTTAGGAGTGTATTTATGGGAATTTTTGACCATTCTTCTAGAAGCATATTTGTGAGGTGAGGCACTGATGTTGGACAAGAAGGCCTGGCTCGCAGTCTCCGCTCTAATTCATCCTAAAGGTGTTCTATTGGGTTGAGGTCAGGACTCTGTGCAGGCCAGTCAAGTTCCTCCACACCAAACTCACTCATACATGTCTTTATGGACCTTGCTTTGTGCCCTGGTGCGCAGTCATGTTGGAACAGGAAGGGGCCATCCCCAAACTGTTCCCACAAAGTTGGGAGCATGAAATTGTCC
>CM075005.1:18244410-18255477 GCA_037576675.1 Pangasius sanitwongsei
AGTCTCCAGAAGAACTGTGGCTGGTTCTGCAAGATGCTCAATAAAACTTACAGCTCATTTCCTTATAAAACTGCACACATTGTACCTGAGACTACTATTTTTTTAAGCAAAGGCTCGTCACACCAAATATTGACTTTGTTCCATTTATTACTGTTTGCACATTTAGTTTCATTATTTTTGAAGGCATCTATGCTCTACAGCATTTCTTTGCATATGCCTAAGACCTTTGCACAGTACTGTATGCAAGTCACTTTATGAAACATAATAAAATAATCTGTAGCCCTCTGATTCTGGCTGGAATTCACAAATAGACTAAACAGTCCTCTAAACCTTATCTGTAATCTGTAACCTCCACCCAAACATGCTAATATTAGTGCTGCTGGTATTACTGCAGCAAACAGATTGTGTTCTTACTTAAAACAGACACAATTAAAAGTATATATATATATATATATATATATATATATATATATATATATATATATATATATTGTAGTTTATATATAGTATACTGGATATAGTTGGTCTTACCTAACGTACACTGTGGCAGCAGGTAGGTGTTTATTTTTGATGATATCATCATTAGGTTCAGGTAGAACAATGTTTGCACTGATAAAGAAGGAGATCGACACGTGCCGACCCCCATTCTCAACCGCCTCACTTACTGACACCACTACCGGCCTGGTCATGGCGATTTCCTTTCCTACAAAACAAACATTACAACCTTTTAAACTGTACTTTGTCACAAGCATCTCTTGTGTTTATATTTCATAATTGTGCTTACCTTCCTTATTTTTCCCTTGCATGAAGTAATAGAGTTTCCAAAAGCCATCTTGGATGTCTTTGTCTCTGGTGCTTGGGATATCTGTAGTAATCCACTGACTGGCATCATAACGACGCTCCTCAAAACCCTGATCATCCAGCAGAGTCAGAAGTAAATGGGTGGTTACAGATTTAAGACAGTACTAATTATTGTTTACATAAATTGAGACATCAGTGGACAACATTCAGGGGCATACCCTACCTCATTTGTATTTACAACAGTGTAAACTGGACATTCATGACCATGACAAAACCAAGGTGCTTCCCAACATCCTCCAAGAGAGAGAGAAGCCATAAAAAGAAGGCAAAACCATAAATTCATTGTGATCTTCATTCCCCCAGATGGCCAGAAGTTCAGCTTGAATGCTGTCGACAGCTTCTGTCTGAGAAAACAGGCAGGTATAAAAGCTGCATTACACTCTTCCTTACACTTCAGCAACTTTATCAGGTTAGTGTTATACTGTAGGTGTTTTCCTGGCAGCACATTATACTATCCGCTTTATTAATACAGACGTCACATTCGCAAGATGAATACTATTCCCTAGAAATTCATGTTTTGCATTAGGCAATTCGGTTCATCTGAAAACGATTACGTATACCTAATAATAAGAGAAATATTGCTAATATGAGAGCGTACTCACCTGTGGTCTAACCTGCGACTACTAACAACACACCTGCTCGCCCAGAGGGAAGAAAAGCTGACGAGGGAAAAGAAGGCGGAGACAAGCTGCGTCCCAAACCACATCATTACTCACTTCCTCACTTCCTCACTTACTGCAGCCTGTAAAAACCCTTATGTAAATAACACCCAGAGACTCCACTGCATTTATTTAGGCACTGAAATCACACTCGAAAACAGTGTATCTGGCTTTATTTTGGGATCAATCCACAGTGAATTCGAACTGTATTTAGACAATGTCGTATTCGCGTTTACTAATTATAGAAAATAACTGGAAAATGTATGTTTTATTTGTGGATGAATTATATTTAAAAAGTTTAAATGTAAAAGAATTTAAAAGAGCCCTTTACTGGCTTAGCTCAGGTTGATTCTGACCTACATTGCCACATCATTTTCCTTAAACAAACAAACGAACGAATGAATAAATGTATTCAGGGGGTGCGGGTGGCTTAGTGGTTAGCACTGTTACCTCGTACCTCTGTAGCCTGGGGTTCGAATCCTACCTCCACCCCTGTGTGCATGCTCTCCTCCCCCAGTCCAAAGACATGCTGATTGGCATCTCTAAATTGTCCGGTGTGTGTGATTGTGCCCTGTGATGGGTTGGTGTCCCCTGGGATAGGCTCCCTCTGTAGGATAATTCCGGATTGCAGGCTATTGAGGATTAAAACCTCAATCTTAATTCACCATTTTTTTTCTACAGTACATAACACATTCTTAATGCCTCAGGTGTTTTCAAAGGTTACTACGTTATTTATCACATATTACTTATATTATTTATTGTAGGCAAATTCTATACTGATTTGTGTATTAACCACCCTTTTGAACATTCCTACCATGCCTACCCTACCCTTGCCTCTGTATGAGGTTTGAAGAACCATGAAGAACCACTACATGTCTTCTGCTTACAGTAGATGCAGGTCCTAATATGAACTGTTTTAGGCTAAAGGTCTCTCCATAAGCCTGTTCATAGATTAAAAAGACCAGTTGGCCGAGGGCAATGAACAAAGAGATGTAAAAGACACTCTGGCAAATGACAGAACGAGCATCCCTTTACACTTAGATCTACATCCTATTACACTAGGACCGAGATGCGCCAGATGTGCCAGAGAGAGAGAGAGAGAGAGAGAGAGAGAGAGAGAAACCTTTGACGTTCAAAACCATTTATTTTATTATATAAAAAATATTACATAAAAACATCATTTTATTTCATTGTATGAAGAGAGAGAGAGAGAGGGATGGATGCAAGGTGCTAAATGTATTTTTTTTACGCTATGCACACATTAACCACCTCATGAACATGGAATTTGTGCTCCAATTTTTGTGTTTTTGTGTAAAATCTTTCATTTATATTATGTGCTCGTTATTTATTTATTTAATATATATTTTTTACAATGTTGTCTATGTGTATGCGATATCCTCATCTTCTTGGTCTTTGCATTATTAAAAAAAATCACTTAAAGTGAATTTAAAAATTCACTTTTTTTTGCGCAATGCAAACGGCAGATGGAGCTCGATAACAAAAAGTCCTGGCCATCTCTATTAGGATGAAGTGGGCGTGGAAGACTTGTGCGTGTACGTTTGTGTGTGTGTGTGTGTGTGTGTGTGTGTGTGTGAGAGAGAGAGAGAGAGAGAGAGAGACTGGGCTTGTGCACCGGTTTGTGTGATGCTGATGCTTGGATGTGTGATGCTGTAGTGGTCAGTGTCGGTCCTCCATGGCGGGTTTAGCTCTCATACTCAGCGCTGAGATGGAGACATGACCGGAGAAACAAGAGGAAAGGACCACGATCTCTTCCTTAGAGACGGGCTTTAGCCAGCTTGAGGAGGAGCAGACGGAGGACGAGTTCTTCCCGGCACTCTCAGGTTGCAGCTGCAGGTTTAAACGGAGCGCATGCACAGCGCTGCTAGTCTCACTATGAGCGTCTCCTGATTCGGATCCAAGCAAATTTCTGCAGAGCGTCTGCGCCGGGCGGCTTGCGTCTTGTATCCACAGTTCGGCGGTAGCGGGGCGCTTTCTGTGCGCCACTGAGTTGGTGAAGGTGATGGAGAAGCCGGCCCAAGCCCAGCTGCAGTCAGGGGCAGCCAAGAGCACGGAGAGCTGTACTGAGGATTTGTCGAAAGTCACGGATCAGGAGCTCATGAAGTGGAGTAAAGACGAGCTGGTGCGGCGGCTGCGCAGAGCCGAGGCCGAAAAGATGAGCGCCATAGTGGAGCACGGAAACCTGATCCGAGAGGTGAACCGCAGGCTCCAGCAGCACCTGAACGAGATCCGGGGACTGAAGGTAAAACGCTGCGGCTGGGGGGTATACACCTTTTAAGCTTCCCAGTTCTACCGTGTCGCAAAGTACCACGTACAATTAAAAAAAAAAAAAAAAAAAAAAAAAAAAACTTTTTCATATTTGCTGAAAAGCAGTATGGTGATGGCATAGGTGCACAGTAAAACCCCGCTGTTAACGCCTACAGTGTTATAATTAACTATTACTATGCTAAATTGAGACCTAATACATTGAATTAACAAATCTAGTGTTGGATTTACATGTAAATGGTTCCTTATAAACACTGCATTTGTTAATTTAATCTTGCTTTGTTCATGCCTTTAATAATATGTTGGATAAGATGCTATCCTCATTCATTTTCTATGAACAAGTTTTGAGACCACAGAAGATGCAGAGCTGAGCAAAGATGAGTCAATGCCTGGATCTCAGATTACTTAACATTCCAGAGATGCAGGACATAGATGTTTGAAAGGCAGCAGCCCAGTGGTTACGCCAGGGATCACAGTGATCTTGGATGTTGGCCTAACCTAGAGGTCAAATGTTCTTTCATTGCCATTATGTGCTGGGGCAATGCATTTCAGAGCTGGTTTGTGGATTTTGCAGTATAGTGTCTCTATACGCCCCCCCCCAACCGACATTTACCACTGGGGCAAGAAAAAAGGAGTGGAGAAATGATCCTTTCGTGGAGAAATAAGAATTAAACATTATTTGGGATTACGTGATACCAGCTGAACATGTTCTGGCATAACTTTCATTCAAAGTGACTTGCATTTTAAGGATCTAACTGTGACCTAACAGTGACTCTCACTGGCAATTTAAATTCTGGGATTTAAATTCACCACCTTCTGGTCACAAACATATCCTTAACCACTGAGCTACCACTGCCACAAGGATTGCAGGAATTCATGCAGTTCCTCTTCATGTCCTTGTAGTATTAATGTTGACTTTGGTTTTAAAGTCACAATGAGCCATGCAGTTTTTTGTACTTATCACAATGTACTTATGTTACTCAAAGCTGTTTTATGGACATAAGAAGAAAGGTCTAGAGAACAACAGAATATTAATTTCTCTGTTCAGTATGCAGTGCATGGATCACTCCTTCTGTTTGTTGCAGTGTAGTTATGATGCTCACAATGGCTTTGGTATCACACAGGGATTGCCCTTTACTTTATATAGATGATTAGTCATTCTATTTCTTTTTCATGCAGGAGGTGAATCAGAAACTGCAAGAGGATAACCAGGAGTTGCGTGACCTTTGCTGCTTCTTGGACGATGATCGGCAGAAGGGGAAGAAGGTGTCAAGGGAGTGGCAGCGCCTCGGCCGCTACAGTGCAGGCATTATGCGTAAGGAGGTGACCCTGTACCTGCAGAAACTGAAGGAGCTGGAGCAGAGGCAGGAGGAGGTGCTGAAAGAAAACCTAGAGCTGAGGGAGCTGTGTCTGATGCTGGATGAGGAAAAGGGCTCTGGAGGCACAGGAGGCTTGCTGAGCACTGGAGGTCCAGCAGGCTGCAGGAACTCTATCGACAGCCAGAGCAGCCTGTCACATGCCAGTGTGCCCGGGCCAGGGCTGCTGAGGGACGTTGGGGATGGGAGTAGTACTTCCAGCGCAGGCAGCACCGACAGTCCTGATCATCTGACACACAAGCAGCAGCTGCTGGCTGGTCCAGCTGGAGGCAGTCTTGAGCATGTACACAAACCCCGGGCAGGGGAGGAGATGCCAGTTCCAGAGCAACTCAGCCGCAGAAGGAGCACAAGTCCAGAGTATGCTGCCCACACCTTTCCTCAAGTGTGCCGGCCTCGCTGTGGCTCCTTCTCTAGCCCTGATCACAAGGGCTTGCGAGGTCTCAGCCCTGAAAAGCTTGGCAAAAGAGGCAGTCCAGAGCAGTTTCCAAAGCACTTGCCAGTGTCTTCTCAGCCTCCTGGTAGCCCTGACCTCTTTCAGAAGCACAGGACAAGCATCGGGAGCCTTTGTGGCAGTCCAGAGCCTAAACAGATAATGTCAGGGACTCCCGAACATCTGCAGAAGGGTCGTGTGATTGCAGGAAGCCCTGAGATGCTAAGGCACCAGTACAGTGGCAGTCCAGATCATGGCAAGTTTGGCAGCCCTGGGCGGGATGTGGCACAAAGGAGGTCAGGAGCAGAAGAGCTGTCCCCACATCACCGGAGCATCTACAGTGGTATGAATGGTGGGTCTGACTGGAGCCTGCTGTAGCACCCACACATGGAGGCCCGTTTCAGTACACTACATGGTCACCATGGAGGGAATCAGTTTCAAAATATAATGCCCTATAGCCAGGCGCTAAGTCATCTTATACATTATGCAATGGTCTGCATTTAGTTTTTGCATTTAGGTTTTGCTCACTCAGCTCACATGGGGGCCTTGAGGAGGTAGAGCAGGGCTGGTAAAGGCCGGTGGTGTCCAGTCATGGTTCTCAAGGGCCGTGGTTTGAACAGGCTTTAGCTGCTACCTGTGCTATTATTTCTTGGAAGCCTTTTATGCACTGGAGCTCAACAGAGGGAACTGTAAGCAATTACTCACCATAAAGTACAGAGGCACAACAAAAACCTGAGGACAATACAACCCAGCAGGACCAGGAGTGGACACCACTGTTTTTGCCATATGTTTCCAGGTGAGTGGCGTGGCAAATTGAAGACTATAGCAGAAATAGTGCTTCAGCAGTTGCAGTGATGAGAAACAGGGTCATCCCTCCACTCTCTTTTCTTTTTCCAGTCCTGCTCTTTATTTTCATACAACACCACCCTCATACAGGCATACCTCAAGAAACTCAAGCTCCCATTATGGGAATGTCTGTAGTTAATATTGAATACTTTCAAACTGAATTTGAGGCACACGTTAAATCATCACAGTCAAGCTTTGCTACACACACCTATATCCAGTAATATGTGAATCTCAAAAACAGATACATACTAAAGGGGTAAAACACAACAGAGTCCACTCATTTTCATTCATCATTAGTATTATGGCCAACCACTGCTGCAGGCTATTTTAGGTGTCCTATGCTACGTTTATCCATGTTTTTGATTAGTCCTGAAGCTGTTGCAGAGAAAAATCATAAGTGAATAAAGAACAAATGTTTCCTTACGCTCTCATACATAAGAACACATAGGGTTGAATAATATCGACAAAACTTGATACCAGTGGAATGCAAAAAATGCAATAAATAACTTGAAACATCATCGGAACAATTAGCAGTTCTACATGACTGAAATGTAATTCATACCACTTTATACTATATGCATGGTAATGTGACTACACGTTGCTGACAAAATCATATTAAGGTATAAAGCAGCTTCCTGTCTGGTGCCACTGAATGATCTAGAGCCTCTGCCTTTATCTTGATTTACCTTTGTCTCTTAGTAAATGGGATAATGAATGTGTGCAAAGAAAAAATATCAGCTGCTTCTGTTGGTGTGTGGCAGGAATTCTCTCCAGCAGGAGGCTGCTAATGATTTTCTGAGCAGGGAAAGTGCTGATTTGTGGAGCTAGCCAAGGCCATGGGACACTTCCTGAAGCAGTGTTGTTTATCTTACCTTGCATTTCAGAGACAAATAACAGCAGTTAATTAACACCTGATTGCATTTAGCTGGAAGGCATTCCCAGATGCTCTGCAGTGACAGATATGTCTAATGTCTAACGAGAGGGTTCTCACTATGATGGAAGTTTGTTTTGACTGTGTCCAGTGGGATCTGAATATAAATGTTAAAATCTGACATGTTGAACATAGAAGCTGAGATGGTAGTAGGCTTCTAATGCCTTGTCCACACTAGTAGGAATACACTGAATACACTGTTGTAAAAAGCTTTCCTGCCCTAACTGCAACTCAGAAATGATAGGAAAATGTCTAATCTGAGCATGTGCAGATGTGAGGTACCTTAGAAAGGAAGTTTATGTAAACCATGTGCTTTGATATGTTGCTAACAAAACAGGGCTAATTGAAAAATGACTCTTTCTATGGTCACTAAGGGCACTAAGTATGCAGAGGTCAGTCGTACAGTAGTGAATACCAAGCACTATGTCTTGAATGTAGGGGTACTGCCTTTATGTTTTTTCTGTAGCTATCATAAGACCAAAGACAGCATATCTGACTATCTGAATACAGTATAACTCCAGTTTCCCTGTCCACACCACAAAGACTCTGTTTCAGGCCAAACCAAAGAAAAATGTCTACCTTTAAAATGTATTTGTATTAGCATTAGTTTTCTTTCTGTGTCATTTGGATTTTCATCCTTCCATTTTCCCCTTCTAAGTTTTAAATTTACAGATCCTATTAAACTGTTCCCCAGACACTGAGTGACTTTCTTAGGTCCCAGCCACTATCCCCACCCAACACTCTCTCACTACTTTAATCTTGAGCTTTCTCAGACGTGCATTTCCAGAAGACGCTCCCCAGTGAGGCCAGTCAGTCATGCATAAACAGTTTCTGAGCTGGCTCCTCCAAAGATATAGTATAGTAATCTACAATAGCAATTTTGTACCTATGTTTGCTCTAATGGAGGTTCAAACAAGAGTGAACAGTAAATTACCATGTGTCCATGGTTAGTCCAGATGGATTATTAAAACAAAAAGGATTGGAGAAATTTCTTTTTTTCCTGCTGTATTGAGCATGTAAATTTTTCAGCTGGGCTTTTGTTTTGCACAGCCAACATTTTGCTGCAATTAGTACAATTAAGTGATTATGCACAAGCAAGAATGTTGTTATACTGAATATCTGCAGCGCTGTGGTTTGCTGCAGGGCGAGTGCTGTAGGTAATCACAGCCGTACTGATATTCAGTTCAACTGCACGATTGCGAGTGCGATGTTGCTTTTATACAATAGTTCTATAAACAAGTAATTAATAGTGACATTTTGGACACAATATGACCAAATATTCTGTTTATTCTTGCTCCGCTAGAAGAAATAAATCCTGACGTGGCCAATGCTCACGTTATAGCATGTTGGCTAGCTCGCTTGCTAGCTCACATTGATTTGTACATTCCCTTTAAAGGTGCTTTCGTTGAAATTGGTGTCCCTTATTCCTTTTTATCTTCAACTAACTAGCTTTCCTATTTTAAGCCAAAAATTATATTTCTGAAAAGGTATTGTTTGCCATGTCCGCTGATGATGTCGCTATAACACTACTATAGTAACCGTTTCGAACTAGGAAGTGGAATTTTACGTGGCGAACACAGACAAATGGAGTGATACATACAGTAAAACATTCCAGTGCGGTTATAGGAAATATAGGCACTCTTGGAATGCTGCTCAACCAATTAAATTAGTGGACCGGAACTAACTGTTGTATAATATTCAATATACACTATATGGCTTAAGGTTTATGGACAATTGACCATCGCACATTACATCGCACATCTTTATTTCAGCACTAGCTCATATAGTATGCGTTATGTAGCAGAAGAATGAAGCAAAGCCAATGCAGGCAATCATGACATACTTATTATTTAATTCAGAATTGATCATGATCCCAGTTGTAGGCCTTACTCTAGACTTAGTGTTGTTGCAGCTTTGTAGGAATGTCAGGCCTAGTGTTTATGATTGTGTTAGAATTTTAGTTTAATCACTGTAAGCTCTTGGTCAGAGTCAGGGCTAGGTCTGCCTAGATCATCTCTCCACTCAATCTCCCTTACACTGTTCTCTGAGCCCCAGGGAGAGCCAGAGACTGAGCCGCATCTTTCTCGCTCACAGAGGACACCACTGTGACCTTGACCACACTCCAGCTAAATATAACTGTACAAACCAGAACTGGCTTCAAATGGGCCTCAGTATGTGTTCCGTAGGGTCTTCTTCTGGCAAATCTTAAACTGTCTGTCAATCATATGGCCTGACAGTGCCTGATGTAAATAATAAGCAATGCTTTAGATACGCAGCATTTGCATTGCTAATGTGACATGTAATAAGCCCTGTTTGCAGTTTGCTGACATGGCCGTACATTTCACTAGGAAATGTGAAGTAGGATTTGTTTCTGCATTTTTGCCTTTAAGTTTAACCAGAATTTAATTAAATTACTTCCTTTCACTTCTCATCAGATCAGACTGGTCTTTGTTGTCCGTTCCTTTAATTCAGACGGTGAAATCTATTTGCGAGAAGGAGGCCTTGCTGTTTGCATTGTGTAACAGTTATGTATCAGTTACCAAAAGAATTGTTCTCTTCTGCTAAATTAAATTTAGCAAGCTCTTGTGACTCAGACCACTGACTGATATTGAATGTATTTTCATAGTTAGATTTTAAGATTTTTCCTTTTTCTTCATTTAATTAAAATTCAAAACGATTTATGGTGTTGTGTGCTGTTACCTGCTTCCAAGTTTGCAGCATGTATGCTGGGTGTAGTACATAAAAAATGTCTGCATGCAGTGTGGAGAATGAGCCTTATAAAAGAAACTCATAAAGAATGGATACATGCTTCAGTGGTCATTGATTATTCATTAGCTCAGGAGTAAGCATTTGATTCAAGGCCTTACTTGCCTCATCATAAGAAACAGTTATCTTGAATACTATGGGTTTAATTTTTATGACATAACACTTTATATAAAGGCTGTCTATCTAACACCCTCATGCCTTCAAGATGCCTTGAGTCCCATCACCTTACTTGTGCATAGTTGTATTCATTAAAGCCAGTGATTACTATATGGACAATAAATATGCTATCATCAGAGTGACATATAAAGAAACACTTATTTGCAGATATGTTTCAATATCATATTGTGAAATGACTAAAAATAATAATTCTACAAAAAAATTTCCCAAATAACCATTGGTAGCTCAGTGGTTAAGCTGTTGGGCTATTGATCGGAAGGTTATGAGTTCAATCCCCAGCCAAACTGCCACTGCTAGGCCCTTAACCCTCAAATGCGCAGTTGTATAAATGAGATAAATGTAAGTCGCTCTGGATAAGGGCGTCTGCCAAATGCCATAAATGTACTAATTTCTAATTAAATTTAAAACTAACAAAGAAAATATGTTCTATTTGAATATCAAACAAACAAATGGGTCCGAAATGTGATATTTCATGTAAGTACATTATCTAACAATTTCCAGCAAGCACTAATTGGAATCAAACATTTTTATGGCTGAATTTTTGGGAATATAGTGCACTGTGTAGGCTCTACTAACACATGGAAGGGCCTGCATAAAATGTTGATAGCTAATTTTTTTATCCATTTAGTCAAATATCATAGATACAAATGCTACTATAAATAAACATTATTAAATATATATATATATATATATATATATATATATATATATATATATATATATATATATATATTAGAT
>CM075005.1:18271763-18291491 GCA_037576675.1 Pangasius sanitwongsei
GACTACAACGCCGACCAGTACGCAGTTCTGTTTAAAAGTGACCAAGTGACAATAGTGCAAATATTACAGAGTTCGATATAAATACCTGAAATAGTGTAAACATAATGGTAGCAGCAGCATAGAACATGTGCAAAACATGTGTAAAGCATGTGTAAAACATGTACATAGAGGATGGAGGATGCTCAGTTGTGTGTGTGTGTGTGTGTGTGTGTGTGTGTGTTCCTACAGTCCAGTTTCTTGGTATTGAGGAGTCTGATGGCATGAGGGAAGAAAGTATTGCACAGTCTGGTTGTGAGGGCCCGAATGCTTCGGTACCATTTACCAGACGGCAGGAGGGTATGAGTCATGCTGCCTCATACACACAGCTCAGACTCAAACACACTTCTCACAGCCCAGAGTCAAACACACGTCTCTCCATCCATGAACAGCTCAGACATTTAAAAGAGAATTTTAATCGAAGTATATTAATTCTATTACACAGCAAGAGTAACAGTATCGCCTACATCTACAAAAGAAGAAGAAGAAACCCAGTTTGCCTTTTTATAATGCACTAAAAGTGATTTATTTTTCCACATTTCATTTACACCTCTCTACAATGCGTTCTTGAATTCAGTGAAGCAAACTGTCACAAAATTCCTCCTCCCTAGTGCAAGGAGTTGTGAGCAATATTAGCTGAAAAAGTGTCCACGGATCCACACTTCGAAAATCTACCGGAAATAGTAGACCATCCGGGTACCTTTGGGCCGTCAGTGTTCACCTCAAAGAACTGACTCATTCGCGAACGACACAACACTAGGCTCTATTACACGACTCTGAACAGGAATATGGGGGGCACGATGGCTTAATGGTTAGCACATTTGCCTCGCCCCTCCAGCGCTGGAGGTTCAATTCTTGCCTCCTCCCTGTGTTTGTGTGTGTATAGAGTTTGCATGTTCTCCCCTGCTTCGGGGCTTCCTTCGGGTACTCTGGTTTCCTCCCCCAGTCCAGAGACATGTGCTGTAGGCTAAGTGGCATCTCTAAATTGTCTGTAGTGAGTGAATGGGTGTATGAGTGTGTGTGTGATTGTGCCTAAGGTCCTAGGTCAAGACAGATGTGATAAATTCTTACCAAAGCTATTCTTATGTAGTGTGTACTGTTAACATTACAAACAAAACAAAACAAAATGGCTAAAGGTGGCCTTATGGTTTGTTTTAATAATTTTATTATCATTTTTTAAATTCCTTAGTATTTGATCATTTTGTATTGTGCCTGGTTTGTGAAACTAATATGCCATATTGTTTGTAAATGATATTTGCTCTTCATCAGTAAGAGAAAATATTAGAGCTGATTTACACAGGCCTGTGATTGAGGAAGTCATGCAGTGATTCCAGCAGTAACTGCCCTTAGGCTTCCAGTGGATGATAAATGTTTAGAGGCAGCAGACGGATGAACGCACATACTGTATGCAGTGTTTTTCAGGTTTTAAAAAAAAACATCTTGCAGTTTTACATTTGACCATTAGACGGCACTACAGTACTCTTATTTCCTTTTGCACACGCACTCGTTCAGTAAAAGAAGAGGAAGCACTTCCTGTGTGAAAGGTCTTGAACATGGCGACCTCTTGTCAGCGGCTCAATGTTACATAGCCGCGCTGTTTGGACTAGTAGCTCTGTTCATATTCCGTTGTGGTTTTGACCGCATGCGCCACATGAACAGGTGTTAATCTAACATTTTAATATAAGAGTTGAAAATGTTTTCGGCTGCAGTTCGGAGCCGGACTCCGGTGTGTGTCGTGCTGTCGCCTCGGTTCGGTGTTGTGGTTGAGAGTGTGAGGGGAAGGAAGTCTCGCACTGACCCCAAAGCCAAGTCCAAAGCGGGCCGCATCAAGACCCCGCCCCCGGTGGACCCTGTGGAGATGGTGGTGCTGAAGGAGCGCTACACTGAATATAACCTCATCATGAGGGCGCTCAGGTAAAGACTCCTGCACCTCACTGTCCCACTCAGCACCATGCTCCATCATCAACATCAGCCTCACTCACAGAGTGCCACAGATCCCTACTGCCTGCCCAAGTTCTTGTTTTTGTCATGTTTGGGCTTTTTTTTTTTTTTTTTTTTTAAATTTTATTTATTTATTTATTTTTGTGAAATACGAATAGATCATTTGTCTCTTTTATGCAAAAGTGCTGTCAGTCTGTTTGTCTATAGACATCCAGTTTTTATCTTTTTATGGTCATGTGCGTAACAAGCACAGTCAGATTATTAACCTACATGTAGTTCTTCAAAAACTACACATAATGCAGACAAATTCACAGCCCAAAGACTACACAACACCTTTCAACATTCAAACCATGAGAGACAACACTACATTTTTAAATGCATACAAATATACAGATAAAGTGGACTGGATTTATTTTTAGACTTTTAGAATTACTATGCATTTTCTAGTTACATTACTGCTACACAATGTCCTCTGTTAATTCACTACATTTGAATCATAACCACTGTGCTTTAACGACTATGCATTAGCTCACTTTAATAAATGCTGAAGAATCATTGTGTCCAATTATTTATGGTGTTTGGAAAAAAAAAATGGGGGACCATGTATATGGTTTACTTTAATCTAGATATGGACAGATTGAAGGTAAAGTTGAAATTCTGCACTTCATATTAATTGATTTCAGACTCCATGTGCTTGAGTACAAGGCCAAAACAACAGCAGTGTTATTTTTCTGTTATTTCAGGGCTGTGCGTGTGTGTGTATGTGTGCAGGTTACAGTTTAAAGAGGAGATGCTGAGGAAGCGCTATGAGGAAGAGACCGGCTCTTTAGCGGAAGAGAGAGCCAAGCAGGAGGCTGAGGAACACAGAGCATTAATGGCCTGGAATGATGCAGAAAACCTCAGATTGCGAAAAATCCGGTGAGACAGAAAAATACAATAAAAACACTATCACAACATGCACTGACACTTTTTTTCAGAACTGAATGAACGTGTATGTTATTGTGCCCACTAGTGAGCTGCGTGTGCAGAGCGAGACTGAAGCTGCTGAACAGAGGAAGAAAGAGGCAGCGATTTTGCGCCAACAAGAGCTTGAGAATTACATAAAAGAGAAAGAGAGAGAAATCCTGCAGCTACAGGTGGGAACAATACACAAATAAGATGCACAAATGAAAATGTGAAAACACACTTACCTTTACATTATCTCTCTTTCAGGAAGAGGCAAAGAACTTTATTACCCTGGAAAATTTGGATCAGCGGATTGAGGAGGCATTGGACAACCCCAAAAATTACAACTTTGCTCTAAATAAAGAGGGCCAAGTGGTCAAACGAACTGTGCTGCAACAAGAACCATTGATCAAAACATCAGGATAAAAGAGACTGAAAAATCATGCATGTCTATTTACTTGCGCTATGAACCTATGTGACTTTAAGTGTCCGCTCTAAGGATGTTACTTTGTTTTCCTAAGTAAAGTTAACTTGTGTTTCAGTCGTGTGTCTTGCGTGGAAATGATTGTGGTTAAGAGCTCAGTTTTTGAAATGTCCCTAATGAGGTTGGAAGCACTGCTGCAGCACGGGGTCCTGTTTATCAGGGGTGTCCAGTCCTGAGGACTCGCTTGCTCTCATGCCTTCACTATGCAGCTAAACTACATTTAACCAGGTTTTCACCTGGCAGTCCAATTTCGACTGCCTCTAACCAATCATCCATTAGGAAATAATGCAGATTCCTCCTCATCCAAATAATGTTTAAGTTTAGAGAAATAATAGGCATGTGTTTTGTGGTAACTCTTGAAAGGATTTTTTTATGTCCCAACTTATGTAGGTTTACTGTTTCTAAAGGATTCTGGTGTTCCAGTATAGAAATTATCCTAAAGCACTGAATTGGTACTCTCATGACATTATACAAAGTGCCACAAACTGTAGAAGCCCTAACTGGTCTATTTCACTGCAATCAAACCAGCAGACAACTCAGGATGTTACTCAGAACCAAGACTCCAGTGGTGAATTGTAAATTACTTAAACACTAGTACGTATTAACTGGTGCTGCTAACTTCCATAAAAAGAAAAAGAAAAAAAGCTGAAAATGCAATATGTTGTCAGCTGTTTATTAGCTGTTTTCTAGAATCCACTAATGCTGCCTTCACGTGCTATCGGAATGACCGTAAATACGAGTTTCTCACTAGGAAGGTGCACATTAATGACCCTTCGAGTCGTAATTACGACTAGGAAGCTCGGAGATAAGTTTGATATTTGAGTTTCCGAGATGAGAGAAGTCCTAAACTTTCAACATGGCGGAGGAGAGGACAGTTTCTGTAATGAATGACAGGTTTTGTTCATTTTTCTAAATGCAGCTAATTGTTAGTGCTTGCCGTTTTGGTCATATTCATTTATGTGCTACATCAGCAACCAGTCTGTGCATGTTTACATTTTTACACAAAATAGCTTGTATTTTTATGGCCAGCAAGCTAGCTAACTGAGTAACATGTGGTATGGTGTCAAAAGAAACAAGAAATGTGTATGAATGAAGCTGGCGTCGTCTATGTTTCGTGTTCTTTCCCACAACATTTACATTTAATATTTATAGCATTTGGCAGACGCCCTTATCCAGAGCGACTTATATTTATCTTATTTATACAACTGAGCTTGGTGGTGCTGGGGCTCGAACTCATGATCTTTCGATCAGTAGCCCAACGTCCTAACCACTGAGCTACAGCAAAGCATGTGAACTCGTCATTCCCACTTCAGAAGTGGGAAGTAGGAGAATTCCGTTAGCAGCATGAAGGAAGCATGAACAGCAGTTAACTACTCTATTCAACTGCAAGTGGATTTTTTTTCTCAAACGTTTTGGCTTAACATTAATCTGACTATTCAATATGCTATGTCTTATTTTATTACTTGTTAGATTTTTTGGCTGTAAGATTGTTTGAAGCTAGTTTACTAAAGCAAGCATTCCAATACTGAGCTCCAAGATGACCTCTAAGTGCCAGTAATTACCCGTCTCTTGGTATCTTAGCAACGTGATGACGTCTGAGCAGTGCACAGAGTCATTGGCTGTAACAAGACAGCGACGTGATGACGTTTTTCACTTCCACCAATCAAACCCTGACTGTTGACGTAATTACCTATAAATCTTGGAAAAATGATAGCTAACTTTAATCCTTAATCTTAATCAGATTTAGTTAAATTAAGCAAGTGAGGTAATGGTATGTATGTTTTTAAACGTCACGTCCAGTGCTGATTAATTTCATATCTTCTTGTATAATAAATCATCATGACAATCAATAAGTTTTACCTTCATATAAGATATTACTAATATTCCACAACAGTTCTATATGGACTATATTGCTTTAGTAAAATCATAAAATGTATTATATATTTTTTTTGTGTATACTGCTATAGTATTTTTGCAGTCTTGCCTCAGCCTATCACAATTCAGTTCGATGCATTAATTAATATTCGTAACATAAGATTCTACATTACCCGCCTCAAACCAAATAACAAAGACATATCTAATAGTAGTTAAGATATATCTTAATCTTCTTAAATCCTCAGACAGACAGAAAAAAAGCACACTACGCCCTCAGTTTCAGACTGATACACGGGTCCCCTTTTAACTGAATGTAACGCACTGAATCCCTCTTGTTTATGACAGGACATGGCCACGCATGCGCAGTTTAGAGACTTCCGGAGCAGGAACTATATGGAAGTAGTAACGAATTACTGTGAAGCTTTAATCCTGAGTTTAATTTGACGTGGGTGGGTGGTGAAATTGCCACGGAGAAAGTTTGGTAATAAGGACTATATTGAAGAATATTGGTTGTCAAACGGGCTGCAGAGTTTGCTGAAGAGTTATTTAATATCTGATGCAATATGGCAACAACACACGGTGCTGTCATACGGATAATCACATGCCTCCAGGAGAGCGGACGTCATGTAAAGTTGTCGCCTCTGGGACTTGTACGATATTTATCCAACACCTGTTCAGAGAAACAAATTAAAGGAAACGCGGACGTGGTTAGAGCTCCAGTGTCTGGAGGTGGAAGTGGAGGTGGAAGTGGAGGAAGAGGCTCAGCTCGGACATGTCTCCTCCGAGCCGCGGCGGTGGGACTGGGGCTGAGCGCAGCTGCTTTACACAGTGTTCAGGACGAGCGGGATGAAGACGGCTCTCAGAGGACACGACCTCTCACCAGCACTGTACTCCACTACCTCATACCTACAGCCTACTGTGCTTCCCCATACAAAGGCGACAGTCCGCGGTATAAGTACAACTTCATTGCGGATGTAGTGGAGAAGTCAGCGCCTGCTGTAGTTTACATTGAGATATTAGGACGGTGAGTTTACCTCTAGACAGCATTAATGAAGCCACAGTGTAGTAAAGTTACCTCAGTACTCCACAGTGTGGGTAGCAGGTAGAGCAAACTGCCCACTACTCTGAACATATGATCATTTTCAGTTACTATCATGTGGACATAATAAGTGTTTACTAAAACATTAGATCATCTACACTATATGGGCAAAGGATTGTGGACACCTGACCATCATGCCCTGTGGGCCGTTCCCAAACTGTTGCCACAAACCTGGAAGCACACAATTGTATATGATGTCTTTGTAGATTTGATGTTTCCCTTCACTGGAACTAAGAGGCCCAAACCTGTTCCAGCATGACAATGCCCCTGTGCACAAAGCGAGGACATGGTGTGCTAAGGTTGGAGTGGAAGAACTCGAGTGGCCTGCACAGAGCCCTGACCTCAACCCCACTGAACACGCTTGGGATGAACAGGAACGCCACAGGCCTTTTTTCCCCCAACATCAGTGCCTGACCTCACTAATGCTCTTGTGACTGAATGAGCACAAATCCCCACAGTCATGCTTCATAATCTAGTGGAACGCCTTCCCAGAAGAGTGGAAGCTGTTATAACAAAAAGCACACATGACTGTGATGGTCAGACACACTCCACAATCTTTTGTCCATATAGTGTATATAGTAATAGATTTATAATCTTTCTTAAACTTAAGAGAACCTAGTTTCAGAGTATTAATAACCCAGTAGTGTACAACACCAATCATAGGCATATGGTAAAATAATAACATTATGAGACTCAGCTTAAAAAGAATTTAAAAAATGACAAAAGCACAAATTTTTTTATTATAGTTAATAAATTAACTATAATAAAGTTACCTCAATGTAACCTAGTACCTTCTATAATATTTCATAGTATTAATATTTCAATGCAATGTCATTTTATATATATATATACACACACATATATATATATATATATACTGTATATAGAATCCCAATATACAAAATGTCTTTTTAATCTTATCATTTTGCCCTAGACATACGTAAGCATTTGCACTCGAATAATTGAATAAATGAATAATTTCATTGAATTATAAGTGTTTAAAAAAGCCATGTTTACATCAGTGAGAATTAATAGATTTGTATTCAGTAAGATTAAATAGTCTTGCAGCACTGTGAGCACACAGTGGTTGCCTCAGCAATGCTGCCTCACCTTGTTTATTAAACATTATGCTCACTTCACAATATAATTATTGTATCTGAAATATTAGTTTGAATATCCAACTGTACTTTGCAGAATTCCATAGACTAAGATATTCTGGGCATCATTTCTTAACAGGCATCCATTCTCTGGCCGTGAGATCCCTATCTCTAATGGTTCTGGCTTCATCATCAGTGCTGATGGCCTCATAGTGACCAATGCCCACGTAGTAGCCAACAAGCGTGGGGTTCGTGTCAAACTGGCCAACGGAGAGACGTACAATGCCACTGTACAAGATGTGGACCAGGCTGCAGATATTGCAACAATTAAAATCAATGCCAAGGTAACACTGATGATACTGTGACCGTTACTGATGATACACAGGAATAGAGATCATGTGTGCTTGGTTACAGCTCATGCTTTTCATTGGCTTTGTCACTGATATTTGGTTCTGCTGGGGTTGTTTTCAGCATCCCTTGCCCACGTTGCGTCTTGGGCAGTCGTTAGATGTACGTCAGGGGGAGTTTGTGGTTGCCATGGGGAGCCCCTTCGCTCTGAGGAACACTATCACATCTGGAATAGTTAGTTCGGCTCAAAGAGGCAGCAAAGAACTGGGCCTGTCTAATGGCAACATGGACTACATACAGACTGATGCTGCCATAGATGTGAGCATGCACCAAACTGTCCACTTTAGATTATATATTTGTATCAAACTCTAAATGTGTTAAAGCAAAGTGGTGAAAGCTTCTGATTTATCTTCTACTGCCTTGTTTCTTTACAGTTTGGGAATTCAGGTGGTCCACTTATTAATTTGGTGAGTTTTTGTTTTTTTTTGCTATGGGAAAAAAGACCTACCATAAACAATATACAAACACACAGTCTGTAAATTTGTAGCAGGAATTAAAGCACTGTATCTCGTAATCATTATTCAAACTATTTTTACTCTCAGGATGGCGAGGTCATTGGTATTAATACCATGAAGGTGACTGCTGGGATTTCCTTTGCAATTCCCTCTGACAGACTTCGTCTTTTCCTTGAGCGTGCTGCTGATAAAAAGAGTAATATGGATCACTGTCCTTATTCTTTTCCATCATTCGTGATGCTGCTTCTGGAGCTCTCATTGCTTTCATGTTGTTTACAGGTTCCTGGTTCAGTGGGTCTGAAAGCAAACGGCGCTACATAGGAGTGATGATGTTAACACTCACACCCAGGTACGTGACCCATCAGTGCTCATGTAGAAATACAAACGCACTAACTAAATAATACACAACTTAACAGAGCTGCAATCATTCTGGATGTCTTACTACCCTTTAGTATAATCGCCGAGCTGAAGATGCGTGATCCCTCGTTCCCTGATGTAGCACATGGAATCCTCATCCATCGTGTCATCACTGGCTCTCCAGCCAACAGGTCAGCAGATTAAAATAGTGTCACTGATTACATACTGCTTCCAAATTTGACATACAGTGTCAAATTCATTACTGTTTGTAAACACTCACAACATTTAGTGGCTTATCTGAGTAAAGTTTGCTCTCATTTTCCCCTCATTAAACATTGTGCTTTTTCATTTATTTTGTTCAGTTTGGTTTGACAGCACACTACTCAGAAATCAAATTAACCATTGCAAATTGGCATTGCTGCTATTATACATGACTGAGTGATAATATATGTATATATTTTAGACTTTAGTCAATATTCAGTATAGTATATCTCAACAATTTAAATCTGGATCAGTATATTAAATCTGACTCAATATAAAAAATATTTTTTTTCCTCCTAATACGTATACAGAATGTCATTTCACATCCTTATATTTTGTCAGCAACAGTCCATATTTCCGTATTCCTATCTATGCTTACAGTGTTTACAATGCAATAGAAAAGATTAATATAAATAAACAAAACATTGCTAACTACATGCAAAAAAAACAACAACTTTGAATGGCACTCCAAAGACCATAAAATGAGGATGTATGCAAATGAAACATAGTTCTAAAACATAATCTATGAACAGAAAACTCACAACTTTTTGAAAACTCACAGCTCTTACAAAGAGTTTCATACTTGCATTAAAGCACAAATAAAAGCACTTCATTTGAGCATGTTATCAGCACAATTTTACACTATTTGTACTCTTAGTCTGTTCTTCCATCTGGGCGGCCACAGCGGATCACTGGTCTGCATATTTGATTTGGCACAGTTTTTACGCTCCCGATTTTATCCGGGCTGGGGACCGGCACTGGGAGTGCACTGTCGTGTGCAAGCCCAGTGGCTGGGGTCGGTTCCCTGGCCGGAAATTGAACCTGGGCCGCAGTGGCGAGAGCCCCGAACTACTAGCCTTCCAGGGACTGCCATTGTACTTTTAGCTTAAACCAGACAAAATTAATACACTGCCATCTCTGTTGACACTGTTCATTGTAACATATAAAAAGTAAGAATAAAGGCTCTGTACACTGATTTTAAAATAGCCCGTGTTTAATATCTTTTATATATACTCACTGAGCAATTTATTAGGAACACCTGCACATTCATACTGCTATCTAGTCAGCCAATCATATGGCAGCAGTGCAATGCAAAAAACCATGTGATACAGGTCAAGAGCTCCAGTTATTTTTCACATCAATGGCAGAATGGGGAAAAAGTGTGATCTCTGTGACTTTAACCATGGCATGGATGTTGGTGCCACATGAGCTGGTTTGAGTATTTGTTGATGACAGAGATTAGAAGAGAATGACCAGATTTGTTTGAGACAGGAAGTTTATAGTAACTCAAATAAGCACTCATTAAAACCATGGTGAACAGAAAAGCATCTCAGAACGCGCAACACATCAAACCTTGAGGTGGATGGGCTACAACAGCAGAACATCACATCAGGTTCCATTTCTGGAACCTGAGGCTATCATGGGCACAGACTCATCGAAACTGGACTAATCTTCCCAGGAGATCAGCAGTTTCTGAAATACTCAAACCAGCCCATCTGGTACCAACATCCATGCCATGATCAAAGTCACAGAGATCACACTTTTTCCCCACTCTTCTCTTGACCTGTATCACATGGTTTTTTGCATTGCACTGCTGCCATATGATTGGCTGACTAGATAACAGTATGAATGTGCAGGTGTACAGGTGTTCCTAATAAAGTGAACGGTGAGTGTATGTGTGTGTAAATGTAGAGCCAGTTTGTGGAATATGGTTTATAAACATCACGTTGTCATGTGACCTCATTTTGTGTTCTGTGTGTGTGTCAGAGCGGGTATGAAACCAGGTGACATTGTAGTGGAAGTCAACGGGGTAAAGGTGAACACATCAGAAGAAATCTACAATGCAGTACGGACAAGTGACAGCATCAACATGGTGGTGCGCAGAGGTCAAGACCTCCTAATGCTGCACATGACCCCTGAGTTCACAGAATAACATAAACCAGACTCAGTATTTTGCCTTATGGAAAAATTGCAGAAGAGAAATATACAAAGAGGAAGATTTGAAAAAATGACGAGGATGTTGAATGTTCTGAAGAGATGTCAGAAGACTAGGCTTGAGTGTATGTTAGAAATGAGTTTAAATTAAATTCTGATTTGAAAATGTCACATGCTTGATGGTTCTCGGGATTTATTTTTGCTCAGTTAATGTGGCTTGTTGAAACAGTGATCTGATGGGGCAGATGTGCACAAATACAAATTTTAGACAATATGTTGGAATGACATAAAAATGGGAGACTTTTTAAACAAATTGTGAACGAAGTCTAGTAGTTTGCAAAGTTTTGAACAGGTATCCATGTGTAAATGACTTGCACAGAAAGCCATTGAAATGATGTTGTGAGCACATTTCAGCCTTAGAAATGCAAAAAAAAAAATGGGGTGTGTGTGTGTGTGTATTTGAATGTATTACACTTGTATGAGAAAACCATGTCAACACATCAGTCCACACTTTCTTTCTCATTTCAAATTGTCTGTTCTTAAAAATGGCCCAATTTCCAGCTAGAAAGTTCAGCATGAAGACAAAGAAGGCCCAGATTTTTGTCACAGATTTTTGTCTATCCCTGTATATGTGAAGGAGTGAGGTTTAATTCTGTCTTCTGTGTCTAACATACACTTGAACATTTATTCCTTTAAAGTAGCAGTGAATGGCTGCGTTTAAAACAGTGTTTGAGAAATGTTTCTCATAAATTTTTCAAAAGACCACGAGTGCGCCTAATGCTCCTGTACATCAGGTCTCTATTGCACACTTTGGCATACATTATGTTATAAATTGATAGACCTTTGACTACAATTCTGTTTGGAACAAAAAATAAAAACCTATTTCACGTGTTAATGAATGCCTTATCTTGCACAATCTACTCATAGGAATGTTCTCTACACAAAAGCAGATAATGTGAAATGTCTGGAGCCAGTCAGCAAGATTTCATAAATTAAAAAGCAATTTACTTAGGTACGTATAATTAAAAGTTTAAAAAAAAAAACAACAATTTTGTTCATTCACTATCTTGTGTGGTTCCTGTAGTTAAAAGTATAAATAAGTTTTTGTTTAAAAAAAAACATGAATATGCCACATAATTTTACAATACCCGCAGAAAAGTACATAATGCCTTTAAACCCAGGAATTGGCCTAAAAACATTAATAAAACTTGGTCAGGAAAAAACAAACAAACAAAATTCATTACTTTGATAAGGTCTGTCTCAGTAAGACCCTCAGTAAGAATGGCATTATGGGAAATATTTTTTAAGATACTGTTCGTTTATGTAATGTTTTGATGATGTTCATATGAAATAAAGCTGTTTCAGCTGAATTATTCCTATGTGATGAAAATACATTTTTCAAGTAGAAGACAACTGTCACAGTTGCACATTTTTTGTGTAATACTTTAAAAATGCTGTCCTTAAACTTTTTTGGCAGTCAACATTTAGCACCATAAACATAAACTATGCCTGTGGAGTGAATAAATGCATGGTACACACTCTGTGAATCACTAGATTAGGTTATTTTCTGATGATTATTATATCTTAAAGACTAATGCCCATACTGTAAAATGAGGTAAATGTATGATAACTGTGATGTTTTTTTTTCTTTTTTTGATAAAACACTACTTAACAAGCTCAGGATGGCAAGGTCAGTGGTGCTAACACCATGAATGTCGTTGCTGGGATTTCCTTTAGCATTCCCTCTGACAGACCTTGCCTGTTCCTTGAGTGTGAACATGAAAAGAGTAAGAGAGATCCTTACTCTGTAACCTGGGTAATATACTGTATGTGATCCAGTCCAAATTAAAAGGTATAATGTATGAGATGAATGCATCACGTATGGATTAGGAGATCTCATTATTGAGCTGTCCTGGGTATTTCTCAAACTTCCTCTCTGCCTCCTCACTGAAAGCATCACCTGTCAGGACACAGAGACAAAACAATCAGACTGAGTGCAGTCAACTGTCAACATTATTTTCATGCACACACTGTTCAAATATAGACCAGTAGATAAGAGTAGCTAAACCAGAATAAAGTCTGCTTGAAATGCCAAAGTGTGGGTACACTGTCAACTGCTCATAGTGACCTTGTCTTTACTGACACGAATGGAAATTACTTTCCTGTGAGGACATCTGGAGTGTCCGTGTCTATTGCTGACATATACCTATCCCTAATTTTTTTTTAAGATGGCCGCTGTTAAGCCATTTCTTAAGAAAGCTCTGTTCTGTTCTCAGTAGGAATAATAAGCATCATGTATTTCAGTCTGAGTTCCAGAAGCATCATAGTACAGAATCAGTGCTGGATAAATGACCTACTGCATTTCTTGGACTGTGAATATCTTCTGTTTCAGTAGTGCTGGACTAAAATGCAGCATTTGACACTATTGACCATGTTTTAATGGACAGGCTTAGAAACACATTCGGTTTAGACAATTTCTTGCCTGACTCCCTATTATCCCTCTATTTCCAGCCCCTTGGACATGTCATTCGCAAACATAATGTTGGCTTTTATTCCTGTGCTGAAGATACATACACTGTATAGCCAAAAGTATGTGAACACCTGACCATCACACCCATATGCGGACCTTCCCTAAACTGTTGCCACAAAGTTGGAAGCACACAATTGTATAGGATGTCGTTGTGTGCCGTAGCATTACAGTTTCCCTTCACTGAAACTAAGAGGTGCAAACCTGTTCCAGCATGATAATGCCCCTGTGCACAAAGCAAGCTCCATGAAGACATGGTTTGCCAAGGTTGGAGTGGAAGAATGGGAATGAAGTGGATGAACTGGAATGCTAACTGCGCCCCAGGCCTCCTTGTCCAACATCAGTGCTTGACCTCACTAATTCTTATGGCTGAATGGGCAAATCCCAACAGCCACATGGCCACACAGTGTAACTACGCTTATCAGTTTGGCCAGATTCAGTTGCATACCTGTACAAAATGGCTGTAATAGACACAAAAGCTTGAAAGACCAGAAACTTCCTTCCCCTAAGTGATTAAAAAAGTCTCCCCACAGTAAGGTTGCTGATTACACCCTTGAGCTTGATGGCTATGTGAAAGCAAAAGCTTGGGTCTTAGTGTAACACTAAACATGATTCCCAGATTGACATGAAAGTTGTTGTTGTTGTTCTTCTTCTGGCTGCTCCCATTAGGGGTCGCCACAGCGGATCATTGGTCCACATATATTTGATTTGGCACAGTTTTTATGCCGGATGCCCTTCCTGATGCAACCCTCCCTAATTTTATCCGGGCTTGGAACCGGTACTGGGAGTGCACTGTCTTCTGCAACCCTAGTGGTGGGAGTCGGTTCCCTGGCCGGGAATCGAACCCGGGCCACGGCAGCGAGGGCACCAAGGGCTAACCACTAGTCCTCCAGGGACCCTAGATTGACATGTAAGTAACATCTTTTAACTGAGATACAGAAAATATAATCCATGCTAACACAAAATAAGATATATGCTAACCCTATATGACCTAACCAGCCAGTGCATGCTTTCATTACTTCTAGTTTGGACTATTGAAAAGTGTTGCTGTTTGGCTTCAGCTAGTTCAGACTGCAGCAGCCCACATCCTAACCTGAAAAAAAAAACCACAGAGCATATTTTGAATTCAAGCTACAATGCCTGTCTATTAAAATCTACATTGGCTACAAAGCCTTGCTTATGACAGATAAAACACTTTGCACAGCTGAGGAAGGACTACCATTAATTCACAACTCGTGAATACGTTTTTACCATATTGCTTCTAAACTCTGGAATAGCTTATCTAGCATATCTCTTTAGTGAAGCTTTTAAGTTATAATCTTACAGTTGTTGTTGTCATTGTTGATATTGTATTGTCATTGCGATTGCTATTATGGAGTTGTGTTGTTTCTTTTATTGTTGTTTTATACTGTTGTAGTGTAAGAAAGGTGCATTATAAATAAAATGTATTATTATTATTATTATTATTATTAATAGTGTTAAAGTGAATATTAGGAAAATAAGGTGTTTGTAAATCAAAAAAAGTTTAACTTGGCCTGTTTTTTGAGTTCTTTTATCTTGTTAAGTATACTTTTCATGATGTGTAGTAATTCTTACAGACTTATAGTCAGTTCAGTCAGTTTGACCTAACCTCAAATCATTAAAAAAAAGGAATATATAAAAAGACAAGGTAAATAAGAAGACAAACATGGATTCAGAGGTGGTTGGGAAGGTGTGTGTGTGTGTGTGTGTGAAAATTGATTAGCAATATCTGGTTTCAAATCAGGGTTAAATCATACTGTGAATTGCTGGCACTGTTTTCAGTTGTACAAAACAAATTCTGCATTTACATCATGAATGTCTGTATGTTTGTGTACAAAGCTGTGAGTAAAAAACTCTCACCAGTATGACAGTTGTGAAACCAGATCCTGTGGCCATCATATTTGCAGTTGCATTTCATGGCATTATTTGTGTAGTCACTCTCAGACACCTCGAAATTAGGATTTATCACAACCTGTAAGGCCAATAATACAGAACACAAACATCACAAATTCATTCCCTGCTGTCAGTGTAAAATTTTGCCACAAGATTTGGCTGCTTGTGAAAGGAAAAAATACTTTCATATAATGAATGTATTTAACTACTTTTGTGGCAAAACAATATTACAATATCCAAAAGCAGACATATCAAAAATCCAAAAATTAATGTTGGAAGAATTAAGTCAAACCTTTGTAAATATTAAAATATCATGAATCACACTGTGATATGGGTAAAGACTGGTCAGCCTTATTTGTTTTTTGGATTATTCAAAAATCCCAAAACCACACACATAAATACATGGAAAGGAAATCTGTGATTGGTCAGGATCCACATAGCACACAATGGTACATTTAGTTATTTGCAATAGCAAAGGACATATTATTATATGCCCCTATGCATTTCCATAGCACAACGTTTGACCTGCATGATGTAATTTCCTGGTTTGACATCAGTGATGTCGATCCACTGGCAGTCGATGTCATGCCGGTACAGATCCCAGCATCCTACTGTGATGCCCTGCTCTCCAAAATTAGCACATTCATAACGCTTGGAAACACCTGCAACATTAACACAAACCAATGTGTCATTTAGAGAACAGCCATACAAGCAGCAAATATCTATATACAGTATATATTTGTTTATGTGTGTTTGTGTGTGTCTGCTTGTCTTACCCTCCTGACAGTCACTGTCTTCTAGACAGAAGCTAGCTTTGTGTCCCTCTGCCACCTTGGTGCCATTGACACTCAGCAAGTCATAGTGTGTGAAAATATCCATACTGTGATAATGCCTACAGAACCACACAGTAATGCACATTATGCCTTTTTCTTCTATAATGCATGCACATATGCATGATCTGAGGATACTAACCTCCTTCCAGCCCTATAATGCCAAAACATCACACAGCTATAGTTACCCATGGCATGCATGCCAGACCCAGGAGTGGCGTCCAGCTTTAGGCCTGAAATCAGCGCGACCAATGTTGTGGATCTGCGAAGAGAAGCGAAGCAGGCGGCGGTGGCCGTAGGGCCAGTTAACTTTCGCAGCACTTTTAGACAGACAGTCCTCCTCTGCAGCGCAATACAGCATGTGTAGCGGACGGTCCTCAATATATGCCGTCTGCTGCACCAGAGGTGCATTCAGAACCAGATCAGACGCAGCTGAGGAAACACAGATACACACCATCACATAGAATAAGCACAAACACTTGGTGTGTGCTCATATAAAGTGTGAACATGTATAGCATTAGACTGAGACTGGTACTTCTTAGTAAAACCCCTGTGCTTTTTGCATATTTGTGTGTTTGTGTGTATTTTTATGGTCACTCACTCTCTGAGCAGATAACCCCTGCGGTGAACCGTGCGGCTGTCTTCTGGCAGGTAACAGTTTTGTGTTGCTGGCACTGGCTGAGGGCCAGTTCGTCTCCTGTACACTTCACACCACTCATCACCATGTTAGTCACGTTACTGCCATCCCAGTACCACGTTTCCTTAACAGCCACCACACAAACACAAACAGTGTACTGCTGATTTCTTGAGGGCTGAATAAAAATCAATATTGATGTGTGTGCTAAGGTGAGAGGGACAGAAAATACTGAAGAGTAACTTTTAGCTTTTAGTATATTGTTCTGTGTATTCATTGTCCTGCACTGGTCTGACACTGTTGTGTATCTGCACTTTATGTAGTCTTGCGTACTGTTCTGTGTTGCACCATGGTCCTGAATTAACGACATTTCGTTCTAATGTATACAAGCTATATAGAGGAATGACAATAAAAACTCACTTGACTTGACTTACTGCATATGCACACTTCCTGTCTGACTGAATTCTGAAGACTTCAGCAGTAGATTTCAGTAATAAAGAGAAGATTGCAGAACAATGGCTCTTAATATCTGTGCTTGGGGCTCTGTGCACTACGCATTTGTGTTCAACAGAAGCATTGGGTAGAGATTAGGCCAAAAACTGGTGTATTCATTTAAAATGTAGGCTAGAACCACTGTAACCTACCGCAGTCTTGTAACCGTTTGTACTATGTGGATCACTGCATTTCATGAGTAGGAATTATTGTGTTATTGTCTTATTGTGTGTGTGTGTGTGCGTGTGTGCGTGTACTCACAGTAATAGCATGCATGCTGAAACCCAGCCCTAGCTGTCTGCAAGCCACCATGGCCTCTTTTGTGGTCCAGCCCTCACTACACACACTGCCCCAGCGCTGACCCACCCGAACCTCCACTCTCCCCTCATACTCCGACCGCCCACCCACCAGCCGTACCTGTACACACAGCCTACAGCACGTCATTACATACACCTTTTTTTACATCACACAGTCACACAAACTTTTCTGTCTGTTCCTGCACTACCTACAAGCTGCCCTTCTCTTGTCTATGTGTTACTGTTAGTGTAATGTCAGTGCAATGCAGTGATTTATAATATGTTAAGCATCAGTGACTCTGATGGATCTCAAGAAAAGGTTTATGCAAAGCAGACAGTAGGTAATAGGTGCCACTGTTAGTGGTAGTGTCCTACTTTCAGGCCGTGGTTGGCGTATCCAAGGCCCAGCTGTCTGCACACCACCATGGCCTCTTTGGTACCCCAGCCTTCTCCACAGATCAGACCCCAGTGTTGCGTTCCATTAGTGCTGGTGCGCAACACTTCCACACGGCCCTCATAGCTTGTACGGCCGCCTGTGATACGCACCTGATCAGGAAACAGCCCAAGGAGAAAAGAAGCAGGGAGGGTCAACTTCCTCTACAGCAGCATGGCCACACAGGAAGGAGGGTTAGGAAAGACTTCGGAAATGCAGATGCACTGTGGGTAATGTATGCTAGGGGACTGAATGTAACTTAATATGCATTTATTTTCAGCAGGGCTTGAAAATAACAGGGCTTGAAATTGAAGTTCTGCCCACCTGCCAAATTAGGATAAAATTTGGAATTAGTAGGTGACATTGTATGTATTTTACGCACACGCATTTTTCTCCTCGTGCATGCACATATTCTTCACTTTTATCAGTTTGATCATTCTCCTGCTAATCTATCTCATAGCCAGATGTCTAAATTGTGATTTCTGTACAGTTTATCAACCCTTAGTGTGAAAATAGTTACATTGTTTAACAGTGACAGAACAGCGAGCACAGGAGAATAAACTGTATTTACCAAAAAATCACCAAAAAAAAAACAAACAGTGTATTTACCAAAAATAAACAAAATTAAGGTGCCACAAGGTCATGAGTGGCTTGGTTTTGTCAAGACTAACAAAAGCAGTAAGAATGCTGTCTGTTCGCAAGTAACCACCACAAAGTTCATTTCAAGCCCTGGTGAAAACTGTTTCATGCCTATTACAGCAAACAATGTTTTCAAACATTTTATATAATTGGCCTATATTATGGTGTGGAGTATTACATTGTTGTTGTTTCTAATGGTTATAGGTATTTTGGCAGTACATTACCCATAAGAGCATACTGTAGCTTATCAGATGTCGTATCAAACGTTTGTAAACCCAATTTGCATGAAATACACTGCCATTCTGCAATGCTTCAGGTACAAATTGCAAGTTGCAATCTTAATAATAATAATAATAATAATAACAATAATAAGTACATCCAAATATTAATCAGGCCACCAAAACAGCCTAATTAAAATGATACAGCTGATGCTTAGGAAGTTGCTTTCTGTTGAGAGAAAAACTACTGACTGTATTACAGTATCACTGCATCACTGCCAAAGACGATGGATTAATAGATGCATAGAATAGAATGGATTCATTCTATGCATCTATTAATGACATCCTCAGAAACAGAAGTAACGATAAACACAATACAAGGGACAGAAAAAAGAGACAATAATTCTTTAAAACAAATCTGTCACAACTAAAATATATAAGATAACACTAACAAAAATTTACACGACAACATCACTTTGCCTTAAGTTAACTACATTAAGTAGTGTTTATTAGGGGTGTAACGATACATCGTGACATGATGCATTGAACTGCAAAATTGTGACCATATGCATTATAGAAATATATGATTCATATCCTGTATATGAGCATTCTATTAATTATGCATCTAATGCAATTGCACTGTTTGAACACCAGAGGTCCCAATCCCATAGAGTTAAAATACACTCCTGAACAAAATCTTAAAGACCAGGGAAAATATTACGAATATTATGAAAGTATTCACACGTCGCACTGGTGGATTGTAACCAGGTTGTAATACTTCTTCAAAATGCCAAAAGAAGAAACAAGAGCAAGAGACAAAAAATAGAGAGTAGGCAATTTACTGAAAACTGC
>CM075005.1:18300135-18317069 GCA_037576675.1 Pangasius sanitwongsei
CTCAGTAACACTTACAGCTCATTTCCTTATAAAACTGCACACACTGTACCTGAGACTACTATTTTTTTTAAAGCGAAAGATCGTCACACCAAATATTGACTTTGTTTCAATTATTACTGTTTACTGCTCTTTTTTAGTATTTTTTTTTAAAATGTAGAAACATTTAATTTCTTTATTTCTGAAGGCATCTTTGCTCTACAGCATTTCTTTGCATGTGCCTAAGACTTTTGCACAGTACTGTACATTTGGAATATTTTATAGTAACAGCATGTTTTCTAGTTTTATGAAAGCAGCAGTTAAAATCAAGTATATATATATTAAAGTTACTGAACTTTAGATTAAACCCATTCAACTCTGGTGATCACTTTAGTGATGATTAAATAATGACTATAACAATTATAAATATTCTAGACAGCAGACACTGCAATACGAATTGTTACTATTTGTACTATTTGTATATTTGATAACAAAAATCCATAGAACTTCACGGTGAACTCCAGCGGGAAACTGGTCTCTTTCCATAGAAACAGATTAGACTGCATCACAGTATAAAGTGCAGCCTGTAAATAACTAGATAATAGCATTTTTTTTTTTGGCTCAGGATTTGAAAAGAAACAATGACAGTCAAAGCACACAATGTTAGCGCTGAGAATATTATAAGTCACTATACTGAGTGACTTACATAAGAAACATTGCCTCCTGTTTTAGGGAACCATTAGAGACAAACCAATACTTAGTGGTAACTGGCAGAAAATGCTCTGAAGTCTGTGGCCAATGGGCATCATGACATGCTGACTGTCTTCCCTTCTGATGCTTTGGCTATAATTTGGATGTATTAGTTCCTACTTGATTTGATGACTTTTTGCCTTCATTCTTGCTTTCAATAGGTAAAATGCAAACTTAATCTTCAGGCTATGGTACTATTATTCCAAATAAACTGTAAGTGCTTCTCTGCGTTTTGTACTGCATATGACCACAGATGCTTCTACAGAACTGCTAGCTAACATGGTGCACATGATGGATTGTGCAGAAAAGATCTCAATTCAAATGACCATGTCTAACACACATCACTGATCCTCCTAGCATTGCAGACCACTTTAATACACATTCTGCACACATCAGAATGTACACAAAATGCATATGGTATCTTTAACAATGTTACATGGAACCCTATTAGTATAAAAGCATATAAAGTAGCACTGATTGAAAGACTCGTGCTACAGGCCGTCATGTCTATCATACATCAAAATCTTATATCCTTATCCTTTAAATATCCTTAGTCTTATTAAGGTCTCACTTTTTTTTGTGGCATTAAATCTCTAAGCATTTTTTTCTCTCAAAATTGGTACATTCTCTCAACAGCAGCAGGCACTGAGGTCTGCACTCTATGAGAATATTTGACAGAAAAGTGGTTTGCCAGAGTGGATCCTTTCTGACGGGCAGTGGATTATGAGATTGACTGGCGGGGCACCCTGGCCCTAGCGGTGCAAATACGAAAGTCAAATCCAGAGTCTTCCGATACCACCACTAATAAGGCTTTGGGATGGGATGAACTTTGTCACAACATTAACACAGTTATGTTTTCTACCAGTGGATTTCAACTCCTGTGCACTGTACATTTCTATAATTTCCCTGAACTCACCCGCTTGACACCAGATAACTACAGGCCCTTCACGAGGCAGTTAGAGCAAGGAAAGGACAAAACTATAGTGCACGTTACTCCAGCAGACAAAAATTACAGAGTTCATAAGGCTAACATGAAGGGCTGGTACTAGATCTGCTTGTGATTGCATATATTTGACGAAATGGGATGCTGAGCAAAACAGCTCATTTAGAAGTTACCCTTAGGATGTGAAGCCAATAACTGATTATATGAAAAACCAGCAAAACTGAAGCACAGCAAACACAAAACTAAACGCATAGCTATATTGAGCTTATTGTTTATTATTACAAATAACCTACATTTGCTACAAAGCTAGAGAACATATCTGAGAAGAAATCAGAGGACACATCCCAGGACCCTCATAACAACACTTAGCATCATGAGGGATGTTGAAGTCAGTGGTTAATGATATGTACTGAAGAAATTTCACTGAAGATTAAAATTAAATGTTCCAGACACACAGAAATGAAACAGGAAGGAATGATCAAAATGACCACAGCATAAACAAATGACTGTTATACTAATAGCATACAGACTGGCTGTTGTGGTCGAGTCTCATGCTTAATGAGTATTTATTTACTAATTATCTTTAGTCTGCTCGATCCAGGAAAGTTAAAAGAAAAAAAAAAACATTTCGAATGAACTCAAACTCAGTAAAATGTGACCGCTGCTGAGAAGGAAAAGCCACTGAGGAAAAAGTGAAGGCGTTAAAAAGATGCAGTGGGGCATTCCTGTAGAGGTCTACGTGTCCAGCAGCCTCGATACTCTTATCACAGTCTACACGGTGTCAAAATAGCGAAACCCTTCTTCAACACCACATTTTATCCCAGCTGCAAAGAAATGAGGACATTAAATAAAACAACAATATCCGACAGCGGAACATCCTACCTTCTGAAAAGCTTATCAATCCTTTTCAGCTTTGCTCGGTGCCCTGGAGACTTTTTTTTTTTTTTTTTTAAACTTTTTTATTTCAACACAGTGGCAAAAAGTTATGAATAAGGCTCAGACCGCTGAAGACTCGACATAGCTGCTGTAAAGAGCGACGTTTATCCTGATAATTAACAGCACTGCGACTCCTAATAACCACAGATCATAAGTGCGACCTGAAGAAACGTGCCAGATGGAAAGAGGGGAGAGGGGCGGGGAGGGAGGGAGAGAGAGAGAGAGAGAGGAGAAAGAGGAGGAGGAGGAGGAGTTGAGACTGCGGGCAAGAGTGTTCAGAAAGCACACACTGGCCCTTTCAGCGTTAAAGAGCGTTTTTCCATGTTTCCGTTTGCGTGACGGGAGGCGCGTCCTTAAAGCACCAAGCACTACCGTCTCTTCAGAGACCCGTGTGTCTCTGCACGCGCCAAAAACAACGGCATTTCAGCTAGTATGGAAGCATTTTCCTGTTATCTATATCAAGATCATTTGTCAATCAGTATCTATGCAACAGTATTGAAAAGTGACCTTAAATCAGCTCATGTATTCAAGCAAGTACTTAACTTTCAGAGCTTCACCTATATACTACACTGTACCAGGGTGACTTTAGGCCTATGACTCTACAAGGATATTTCTGTGAGAACAAACTGGTGTGACCTTGTAGGTGGTGTTTTTTAAAGATGAAGGCTAGTGTTTGAAGGCTAATGTTTTTTAAAAAAATAAACTGACTGAACTCTCACCACGGTTACAACTAAGATAAAGGGACAGTGAAATAATTGGGGCGAGAGGCAGGTGTGTGATTAAAAGAAAAAAGAGAAAAACTTCATCCCATTTACATTTACATTTACGGCATTTGGCAGACGCCCTTATCCAGAGCGACTTACAATAGTGCTTTGAAGTCTATCAAAAATACATTCTGATATTGGCTCACTAGGTCACAAGCTAGGAATACCATCAGTCCAAAAACTCTGTTGGTGTTTTTTTTTTTTCCCCCATGATCCCATGAGATCATTGTTTTAGAACTGTATAAAAGCATGAGCCACGACTATGTAAATCAGATGCTCTGCAGACCATCTCGGCTTTGTTGCTTGACTCAATAAAGTCTATTGATTTTTGGCATCCAGAACCCCTTGTCTTTGTAATTCAATTTCTTATTCTGATTTGCAGAAGTATTTGCCACGACACTAGTCACATTTGTCTGTGCTCTAAGAACTGAGTAAATATACGGAGTCAAGTACATAATTTAAATATTTTTTATTATAAAAGAAGTTAACAAAAAGTACAAAGGTGGGCCTCAGTACATTCCTTGTAAGCCACCTACCAAGATCTCTGAAGATGGCGATCAATGTCATTTGAAGCAGCTTTACTACATGATTGTCTTTTATTAAGGCACTATTCATGTCATACAGCACACTAGGCTGTAGCTGCTTAATATATTAATTAAAAGTAACAAGAAAGCTTTAGGAAGAACATTACAGTCAGCACTGTGAGGCAAACGCTGAACTTAAACTGTTGGACCACAATCCCTGTAAATTCCATGTCTTTGGTTAGTCCCTAGCTGGTTGAAGGTCCAGACTTCCATAGAGCTATTATGAAATTCTTTCATACATACACACACCGTAAGAAACGCATGAAAGTATGCTCCCCAGGAAGCAAGGTACATCTGCCTACATTTACAGGATACATAAAAGAAGTAAAAGCTTTCCCCATAACATTTTTTACTGTGTACAGCCACAAAAAATGAAGACGTTTCCTTTGTAAAATAACATGAATATACAAGTCAGACAATTAAAATTGTCATTCTGTCTGCAGGCCATATTTAAAAATTTACAGCAAATCTTCTCTAAAACCCTCTAACTACATATTTAACAACTTCTTGAAATGTACGTATATTATTGTAAAAAAAACATGAGAGTAGGATGTAAAGATAAACGTTTTAATAACAAATGACTTCTGAACCTATGGAAACCATGTGCCTCATTTATGATCATTAATACAAAAACAAAGTACTGACTGGCCTGACTTGGTCTCTGCTGACTCTACATATGGGAACTGCATTTCTCTTACGCACACTTAACTGCCTTTATACCTTTAAAAAATATTACACTGACCGTGTCCACTATATATATCATGGCTTATGTCTTTAACACTATAACAAAATAATGCAATAGTGTAACTGGCAGTAAAAAATGTCCTTGGCTAAAAGGCTACCATCGAAATCTTCTTAGTGCTCATGACCTAGAGGACAATGGGGACACCTGGCTGTACAGATCCAAAAGAATTGGCCAAAAGATAAAAGTTTTACCTGAGTCAACATCTAGGGACCAGAGCTACAGTACAGCTAAGGGATGACATTATACATAACTAATAATGTCCAATAATAATACATGTATTATTACTTCTTCTCATGGGATAAAAGCCAGACAGTGAAGGTGTCTGTGGTGAACCCCCAGAGGTACTGAGAATTTTGGTAGTAGTCTTGAGGTGATAGCAATGATCAAGACGAATTTGACAGTTCCAACAGCGCTCCAACAGCACCAAAGTAGCCCTTTGGAAATAACACACATACAGAAAGATCACTCATCCTTAGAAGCCATTTCTTTTTACAGTGTTTTTGTATATTTTGCACTACAACACACACACACACACCCACCTCATGTCTGAGGAACAGAGCTTTGAGCTGTCCTTTACTCCAGTAGTCCATAGCATATGCCAGCAATTTCATGGATAATGTGTTCACCCGCAAGAAGTTCCCAACAAAGACCACTCTCTCAATGTTCTAAATAAGACACATTTATCAAACACACCCTCGAACAAAGTTCCTTGAACAATGAAAGAACATGGTCCACAGCATGTGCTGCATGAACCCTGGGCGCTCATAGCCCTGTACAATGCTGCTTGATCCAGATTCCACAAGGCAGCACCGTAAAGAGGCTGAGAGACAAGGGCAAGGACAAATTGGACTAAAAACACAAAGCACAAAAAAAACGTATTAGCATGTAGCAGTGTGTGGGTCTTACCTCATTTAGTGCACACATGCGTGTGATTGAACCTATGTTGTTTGTGATGGTGACAAGTGTGGCTCTAGCCAAATCCTCTTTTGAGACAGACTCTCGCTTTTCTTTGCACATCATGCTCCCAAAACTAAAAATATACAAATAAAAGTATATATCTACAACAATCATGCATATATTGCATGTTTACCATTTACATAACATCATGATTGTAACACAAGAGAAACGTCATATTTCATCATGAGTCATCTCAGTTTATAGAACTATCAGATTTCTAACTTGGAGTTATGGCTTTGTGCTTGTGATGAGCTGTGTTTCGTACACACCTAGAAGCAACAGCCCATCCTGGCAAGCCAAATCTCTCATAGTCACCCCCGTAAATATCTCTGACCAGTTTATCCACACGAGTGCTTTCCCCCCTTGAAGCCATTTCCAGCGCCTCTTCAAAGGTGGAGCAGCCAGTGAGCAAGCAACTCAGCCCAAGGAAGGTACCACCACCCAAACTATGAAAAGAGACAGACAAAAAAAAAAAAAAAAAAAAAAAAAAAAGATTGATGCTACTCCAGTGTCTCCCAATTATTTTACAAACTCATTCTACCAATCACATCAACTGACTATATGATACCTAGTAATTAAATACCAATGAGGTCTTATTAGACATTTAATGAAATGTACCCCTTTTTTTTTAAAGCCCTGACTGACCTGGTACCAGTGACACGTTTGTAGTTGTCTTTGGAGTAGACGGCCAGTATGCTGACCCCGGAGCCAATGTTGACCAGGAGCAGAGGGTAAGGGTTCTCCAGATTGTAGGCTTTCGGTTCACAGTGCTCCGTGTCTGTGGGGTTCTCATAGTAGTAACACTCAGGAGGCCCACTTGAGACCACTGAGTCAATGTAAAGGACACCCTTAATCAGACAGTCCAACTCGTCCAGCTTCAGAAGCTGCAAGTCTGCCATCTTAGAAATAAGAACCAGGGTAGGTGTCTATTTAATGAAACACACTATTCTGGGACACAAATCTCAACATTATGATCTATGTAGGCATTTGTGTTAAATGAATCAGGCAGGTACACACTGTGCGGAAATCATCCTCAAACTTGTACGCGCCACCACCGGTGGCACAGAGAGTGGTATGCAGGCTGGAGAAATGCTTGTCTCGGCCCATCTGCAGGAAAGCTGGAAGCTCTTGTGTGGGAAAGCGAATGAAGTGTAGGCTGCCCCTGCGCCCCCACAGTGTCAGGCCCGGCAGTTCCAGGTGCACATCTCGGATGCCAGTTTTGCCATAGGCTGTGTGTGAGGTGAGGTAATGGCGGATACTTTTCAGACTTTCCACCTCCTCCTGCTCTTCTTCCGCTGTGATGTCTTTGGGCTCAAAGTAAACCAGCTTTACCAAAGTACCACCTATATCCATGCCGAACCATGGGAAAGCTGTGAGACCAGTAACAAACAAAATATTACACAACTGCATATGGTGGACAAAACTGAACCAAAAACATGCTTTACCCAGGTGCTCTATACGTTTAGGTATAATAGAATAAACCTAAATATTTTGAGACTGATATACAATTCGACGAAAATGACATTACAATGTAGATTATTTACAAAAGCACACTTTTATTTATTTAGGGCTCGTTATAGATTACCTTGAACTAACTCTTTATTAGCAGTATTACAACGTTAAACGTTGTTATTAGCGTATGTTGTGGGCGTGGCACAACCTATACACTACACTCCGGAAAATGCTATTTTATATTTTAAAAAATATAGCTTTCATAAGGTTTACACAAAAAAAATATTGTTTCCTCAACTTGTCGCCATTATATAATAAACCGGTTCCTGTGGTTTTGTGTGTATTGTGAGAATTAATATCCCTTAAGCTGTGCAGCTAGCTTGCTAACGTTAGCGCCAAAACGGGAACACATACGCGGCCTGTTTTTCTTCAGCGAGTCGATCCTCTGTCTCCCCGAGCTCGAGTTCGACACTCGCCGCTCTGTGTGAGCGCCTCCGCCGGCAGGGCTGCGCTCCCGGTCCGCTGTAGCAACGAAGCTACAAGGCACTTCGGCTCTGGAGCGGAGCGGCTGTGTCTCTGTCGTGTCCTCATCTTTGACCTCACTGTCACAGTGGTAACCATTCAGCTCCATGACAGAGGTGCGCCCGCCTTTCTGAAAGAATTTAAAATTACAACCAGAGCATTAAAATCGGACACATCCTCGCGCTTTTCATCTAAACATTATCCATTATTATTCGAACTGCGTCTCCGGCTGAATTCACATCTGTGTTTACAACACAAGCATTAGCCATATGATTGGTCACAGGAAGGGTGCGTCATGCCAAATGAAATGGCGACGGACCAATCATCTTCCGAGATATCCAGAATTGTGATTCACCAAGAAACGGGATCTTCCGTATTTGTTCAACAGTAAATCACTGTCTTGATTAGCGGGCTGCGTTAATTTAAAGGCTGATAGCATTAATAAATATGATTTAAAATAAAAAAAATGAACGGTAAGACTTTATTCTTGAGTCATAACCTACTAACCAACTTTCACTCATGAAGTCTACACTCAGAAATCAGTTTATAGATGCTTTTTAAACAGTTGTTAAGGTTTGATGGGTTGATTAATTTACATCCACATCCACCTCAACAGTAAATAAAAAGTACTGGTGACCAGTTTGCAGGACTGTCACATGGGCGAATGGTGGAACTGATTACTCTGGGACCAGAGGCGGATTTTGTGATTTGGGGGCCGTAGGCAAAATATAGGAATGGGGCCCTATTCAATTGGTTTAACATCGATATTTAAATTTTCAGCAACATTATTTAGCATTAATAATTAAAAATATAAATAATTTGCATTTTTAGGGGTCCTTGGCTTCTGGGGGCCCAAGGCAGTTGCCTATCTTTGCCTAGTGCTAAGTCCGCCCCTGTCTGGGACCCCTTGATAGAATGGGTCTATCAAAATTGCACACCTAAGAGGTGGTAAGGTGGTAAAGTCATGGCATCTTTAAAGTTAAAGATGCCAGTTAAACCTCAGGCAAGAGAGCAGATCTCATCTGTGTCGGTTATCAGGCAACCTCCTCTTGCACTCTTTCTCCACAGTCTGGATTCAGTGAAATAGTCAGCAAATTGCTTCTGTGCTCAAAGCTGCTACACTGTGCTAGGCAGTAAATCAAGATATTGTTTAATACCAAGTTCACACAGAGTTTCCTCTAGTGCACTGTGGAATGTATAATCAAGTATACTCAAATCCCCATAGGATGCATGCATGCAATGTAGCCTAAAAACAAACAACAGAATCCTGTGGAATTTGAGTATACTTGAGTATACTTTCCACTAGCACATTGTGGTGTACTGACATTCCTCATTAGACCTACAGTGAAAATTCCCACAGGGTGCATATAATGTAGCCTAACAAAACATTCTGCTGTTTGTTGTAATTGTGTTCTTGTTGATTGAGCAGACAGCTGATATTTTCCCCAGATACCGTTTTTATTTAAATTCCCACCTTTCCTTTGCTTACAATTATTTCATAAACATGCTAATTTATATCTGACTCTAGAGCAAATAAGACATACAGAGCATAAACCAAATAGATTTTTTGTAGCTACACCTATGGAATCGTTACTTTATTGGTACACCTACTTTATGACTACAATTACTGGCTGTTTATTCATGCCCATGCAGCATATGGGTGCGCATTGTATATATACAATTACTAGGCAGTTATCCTCTAATGGAAGTTAACCCATCCATTAAAACCTTAGACTTAAAAAGTAGCCACAGCAGTCAAAGTGTACATAAATAAAGTGACAGTGTATACTGATGCAATCTCAATTTCATTAAAACAGTGCAGGAAAGGCTTATAAACAATTAGCCAACTAAGATGGTACTTATAAGCATCACAATGCAAAAACAAAGAGAGACAGGCACTAAATATACATGGCTGGCAAATGTATGTGCACTGGACTACATGCCATAAATATATAATATCTACCTCTACACAACGTTTTTTCTTAAGTCTGCAAATTTATAATGACCTTTTCTAATTGAACATAGCACTAGGCAAAATTAAAATTAAAATTAAGGGGAAACAGGATATGGAATCATACTTGATGATTTGAATTACAAATATAGCATAGCTGATACAGCTATACAAATATAGGCACCTCATATATATGATGTGGCAAGTAGTTAATATACCAGTGGTGGAATAATTTAATTATGCACTTGTATAACCATAGGGCTTTGGGAAAAAAAAAAAACAGTCCTGCATTCACAGTCTAATTTTGTTAAGACTGTACTTAGTCTTTAAGCTTTAGTGCAAAGAGCTAATCCCCATGTTAACATATATTTATAATACAAGAAAGTTTCTGCTTTTGGTATAAGGATCGGTTTGGAGGTGAGAAAAGTCTGATCATTTCCCAAAATAACCTTCACAGGTTTTCACTGGTTCTTCTGTAAGGACAGTACAAGATTCCACTTGGAATGAGTTTGTGGCGCTTAGTGCCCTATCACTAGACAATGACAACACATTCCATGATTTCTACTACAAACATATTCAAGATGATGTCTGTAAGACAATCAAAATTAGAGTGCAGTATATTGCAGAAGGAGCCACAGGAAATGAATGTTTTGTGAGGAAGTATGCTTAATATTAACACAGACCGGCTGACTGAAAATGCTTGAATGAAATAAAATGTGTAATTGCAAAGATCACACAAGTAATAGATTTAACTGATTACATGATGCACATGCAGCTGAGTTAACTGTCAGTAAGTTTGAAATCAAAGTGGTAAATACCAAGTTTACTGGTTTAATCACTGATTTAAATCTCCACATGATCATCACAAGCACAGGGTTGGTTACTTGGTCAGTGTAACTTGGTCAGTTATGGGACATGATATAGTGTAAAGGTAATAAATAAAACAACATAGCCAGAGCAACCCTGTGGTACATTTCTTATGGTAAGACAATTTGGTCATGTTTTAAGGCACCGGTGGTGGCGCATAGCTGCCCCGATATTAATACCTGAGCCTCCAGGCCACAAAAACAGCAGCGATGCCAACAGCTGCAGCTGCAATAAGGTGTGGTTTAGACTGAAATCGGAGGAGCACTCCCTGGGACTCTTCCCTCTGCTCTGATTGAGGGAGGTTAATCTGGCCTGAAGCAGTTAATTCTGACTCTTGAAAAGTAAATGGGGCTAGTTCTGCACAGGTTGTTAAACCTGCAGCAGGACTAGCCAGATCACTGGCATTATTTCCCTTTATGTACTGTGAGCTGCCCTGGATGTGACAGCTAGACTGATGTTCAGAAACAGACTGAACTAGACCCTCACTTTCACTATTGTGGCTTAAGCCTGTTGCAATTGGTCCAACCATGCTTGGAGGCTGACCATTGAGATTTTGGAATGATGGCCCTTCAGAAACCTCAACAATGTGCACTCTTGTCCCTGGCTCGTTCTGCAAACTTTGAGAGAAAGACTCATAGTGGTCCTCCACTGGCTGATGGGGATAAGAATTACTATCACCTTCTGGAAAGGAATTTTCCACTGCCCTAGGTGTAGAGTTTTGAACAGGGGCTATAGGATCAGAAACACGCTGTGTTGGAACAGTTGTGGTGGAAGAGCTGATCATCAGATCATCAGTAGAGATCGAGACAGACACGTCAACAGGTTCTTCAGCCCTGTGGCGGTTGGACACAGCTTGAGGCCTGGCTGGTTGGATTGGTGAATGTTCCGTGGTCATATTGCTGATCTGCAGATGATCAGAACTGACTGAGTATGGTTCTTCTCCTCTTAGGACACCAGGCTTGCTAAAATTCTCTTCATTTTCTGCTGTGAAGCAGCCAGCAACGGCGTCTGGAGATGCTGAAGATGAGGCCTGGGCTGTTCCCTGGGATGTTTCCTGAGTCTGGGAGTTTGGCGACACTCCAGGATGTGCCCTCTCTACAACCTGCAGAGAAAATGAAAAATTTGTTAATATGAAATATGCTGTAGAATGCAGGACATAAACACCTTATGTGCAAGCCAAGGTTTCTACATGTATATATCAATAGATATCAATCAATATCAATAGATATCAATCAACAGAAAGAAGCTTGGGTGGAATAATTTATACTATGGGTTTGACGGGTCTACAATGCATAGCACAAGCTAAATATTTTGCTTAAACATACCTGCTGCCGTAATAAATAGGAACTTCACTCAATAGTAAATAGTTTCTAGAAATTCCTTGTACTGGATTAGAGTAAAACAAATTTTCTATAGACCAACTGTAGCGCATGGCTACAAGAAATCATTTGTTGTTGGCATTAGTCTATATACTACAATCTACACAATAATAATAAATCAATAATACATAGGGATGTAACGATACACACTGGTCATGATTTGATTCACAGTACTGGCTTCACAAGCTCAATTCAATTTGATTCTCACAATATTTTGATGAAGAAAAATTACAACTGAAAAGATTCCATTTTTATTTCTGAATCATGAACCATGCAAAACAATTTGCATTATTTCAAAATTACTACAGAGCATTAATACTATAAACAAAATGTACTACAAGTTCACCATATCTTCAAAATAAATTCATAAATTCTCTCAAAATTTTGATTGAATAAACAAATGTCTGGCCTGGGGACTGAAAATGATCAACTGAAACATAATGAGCTCTGTAGCAGAAATAAGGCTCAAAAGTCTGTACTTTGCTGTTGTTTGAAAGCTACTGAAGAACTCTTTTTAATGGTTATAACGTGGTCATGCAAACATGTTGACTTCCCAAGTGCAGACCTTGCAGGTTCTCCGTGAAAGAACGCGGTCACGTGACCAGTGTGACCTCTCTATATATACCATAACTTTATCTGTTGTGCAGATTGGGACCCCTGGTGTTCAAACAGTGCAACTGCATTAAATGCATAATTAACAGAATGCTGATTTCCACAATGTGAATCACGTATTTCCATGATGCACATCGTCACATTTTTGCATTGCAATGCATCAAGTCACGATGTATCGTTACACCCCTAACAATACATCAAGCCCTCTTCTATATATTACCTGATTGACTGTTGGGTTATTCTGCGAGTCCTGGGCTAAGACAGTCCCTGGAGGGGTTGTGTCCTGGACAGGGTGTTTCACAGACATGGAGCTCTCTACAACTGCCACTGGAACTTTGCTCTTCTCAGGTGAAGCAGAAGACTGGGAAGTGGTGGCGAGTGAGATACCCAGTGTGGGTGTTTCTCTAGAGCCAACTGGGACTTCACTCTGCCCAACAGAGGGGGTGACCTTAGGAGCAGAGACTGGAGAAGGGGGCATTGCATTTGGTGCTAATACCAACAGTGGGGGTTCATCGGCGTGGGCTGGTCCACGAGGAGGCTGTACTGAAACCTCTAGGGCTGGGCCTTCAGTCAAGGCTGGAGAAGCTATGTTAGAACAGGATTCTGGGGGAGAATTTATAGGGGCAGAAGCACCTGAAATACCCAGTTTGGATGTTTCTCTGGAGTTGACTGGGACTTCACTTTGCCCAATAGAGGGGGTCAATGTAGGAGCAGAGACTGGAGAAGGGGGCCTTGCATCTGGAGCTAAGACCAACAGAGGGGGTTCAGCATGGTGGGCTGATTCAGGAGGAGGGTGTACTGGACCATCTGGGGCTGAAACTAAAGCAGGGGCTTCAGTCAAGGCTGGAGCAGCTATGTTGGGATAGGGCCCTGGGGGTGAATTTATAGGAGAAGGAGTAGCTGACTGAGCTGAGGCTTCCAATGAAGGAGTCAGCAAGGGTGGTGTGGAGTGCGGGACACTGTGGATTGTTGCCGTGGTAACTGTTGCTGAAGCTTCTGCTGGAGATGGGGCTGGGCTGGGTGCAGCAGCAGCGGGGGCAGGCGCAGGAGCAGGAGGTGCTGAAGGACTGACAGATGCAGCAGGAAGAACAGGAGCTGAAGCAGCAGCGGTGGCTGTTCTCTGGGCTGAAAACAGAGGAATTAATTACAACAAGTTTATAAAAAATAAAAAATATAGTAAAATATTGCATATTGCTTAAATGACAGTTTTGTTGCTTAGAAGAGGGGCGAATGTCCTTTGTTGTGCATTAATTATAGAAATTAACTTACTGTGGATTCCCCTTATTCTGTCATAAGATTCACTGAGCTCATCGGCCAGAGCCCACTGTTCGCATGTCCGCAGTGCTGAGATAAACTGATCAGGCCAGTTCTCTCGTCTGCGCAGGTTGTCAAGCAGCACCATTATAGCACAGTAGTTTCCAGCGGTTTCTCTTTTAGCCTCTATCTCTTCCTGTAACACCAATCAGGATAATTGTAAAAACCATTTAAAATTTTTTATTAGATATTTTATTATATTTAGAGCACAAAGTTTGAAAGCGTGTTTTGTACAATATGTTGCGTGTATTACCCGATCAGAAAGTGTGAGGCAGGGCAAGTGAGCTATGATTTCTCTCACTCTGACTTTTGAGGCCAAATCACCCATCTTTCTCCTGATAACCTCATTATACAGCCGGTCACCTGCATATGCCATCTTCACACTGGCAGAAAAGTAGAATGAGATGTGTAGTTGGTGAGCTAATGCTGATAGAAACATTTAAGTGTACACATTTCCAGTAAATGTAGTACCTGCTTCAGTTTGTCAGATTTTGTAAGGTGAATCTTTTACTTTACTCTCCTTGAACCTAGGTCCAAAAATCCAAAACAGCACTGGAAAGAAGAGCAGAATGCTTATGTGAGAAATTTTCCATAAATCTCCAGCTCTTGCTCTACAACAATGCTATAAAGATGTAATAAAATTTGTTTGTTGGTATGATGTAATGCAGTCAGGGCTGTTCACTGGAGAGGAAATGGACTTTAAAGTGAAAGTGAAAATGGAGACGCTACACATGACAGTCTTTGGGAAAACCAAGATTTTCTGGTCAGATTTCCTTTTAAAGGAACATTAAAAGTAACAGCTAAGCAGTCTTAGGCAATAAAAACCACTTAATATGCCAGCAAATAAAAAAAATTACCAAGAAAAGGAAACTTCCTTCAATGGGTGAAAGTCTCGACATAACTGTCTTGATCACCCAGAATCCCCTGAAAAATCCCCATAGTTAAAGGTGTCTTTATAAATGCATGAACTATTTGGGAGGAACAGTAAATAAGTGACTGACTACATGTTTAACTTTACTCAACGTAGGACATAACATAGTTATATCTTACCATCCATAGATCTCATCCTCTCTGTTTAAGATGTCCTTCTTCTCATATTTAGACCATATTTGATTAACCTCTGCAAACAATGCACCTACATGATGTAGCAACTGTGCACTCTCTTTAATAGTTTGTTTTAAAATTTTATTTACACTTTAAGCATTCAGCTCATTGTAGTGCATAGACAAGGACTATGGCCAAACAATCCTGATCCTGTTACAAACTATACCAACAATTATTTGAAAAACTGCAAAATATAATGACCTTGAAAGGGAGCAATGATCTTTGGCATTTAGGCATGTTTTTCCACACATGATTGGTGCTATAAGGACCTGGACATCATCCAGCTGGTGACCAATTAATGATTTCCAGACTCCAGCAAAGACCTACTGTAACCACGGACGAGTTTTTAACCTCTTCGTGTTACAGATTCATATCAGCACACAAAAGCAACTACTAATTAGATTGTAATTAATGCGATTACTTGTGGATTATTACGCTCTATTATAAATCACTATCAACCTTTTCAAAACACAACTATACATGCATGTTTTGTTCAAGAGTTTGGACATCCTCAGCTTTGTATGTGTACATATTTACACGGTTAGTATAATCTGTTATGACAGTCTGTCAGATGGAACAGCTTCTGCCATGTGACAGTTCAGGACTGCCTGATGAATGTGACCGTGCTGCCCTGCACACACTCATATTCTCTTTTGACTATCATTCACACACACACACACACACACACATAAATATCCTGACTATTACAGTTAGCCTGAGTTTAGACACCAAAGAACATTGATTTTCTCTGCAGAAAGATTCCCTTCTCCCGGTATAAGTGCTCTAGATCAAATATGACAATGTTTTCCTATCATATCTAAGGCACTTTAATTCCAATGAGCTTCAGCCCTTGTACAAAGATATACTAACAACAGGAAGTGACATTGTATCTGTATCTACATTCTGTTTACTATGAGTGGAAGTGGTCTGGGATAAACAGCAAGTCTTGTCCACTCCCCTACACCTCTCTTATTAAATGGCTTTAAATGCAGACTATCCATACACATTAATCAATATATAATGTTGAATGATGACAGAGAGGCGCATTATTCAGGCTTGGAGGAAACGTCAAGGGCAAATGTGGTTAAGTACGTGTGAGACATGTCCTTTAAACGCCTGGGTCACCAATAACTTCTTTAGAGTGTACTTTAAGAACCGAGCGAAGTCAAAAGGACAGAAGTAATAGTCTGTCGTCTTCATTTACACGCTTTAGTAAGTAGGTAAGAGTAGTGGAGTAAGTGGAGACTGGAGCACAGCTGCATGACTGTATTACCAAAACACCGCCATGTCGCAGATCACAGAGCAGAACAACATGGAGACTGTCGACCGCAACCCAGAGACGAGCTAAACTTCACTTTATTGCGGACATGTTTATATAAAAGTGTTTCAGTCTCCGCATGAGACTGTGTTTGCCTTGCTGTAAACCAAATGTCTTCAGTCGAGGCAGTGAATGCCCTAAGAACTGAGGCGTAGTCGACAGATGCAGACGCCCCATGTTTCTATGAAGAGGAGGCAAAGAAGGTCTGTTGCTGCTGTAAAGGAAGAGAAGCTTTAACATACCTTTAGCTCGAGACGTGCAGCAACTTCTGTCCAAATCGGACTTGACTTTCAATCCGCAGCTTGTCTTCCGCAAGTGCAAGTTGAAACCCCGCCTACAGCGCTGCCTCATTCTCATTGGAGCTCAAAGGTGCCCTGAACTGACATACACTCACTGAGCACTTTATTAGGAACACTTTGCTAATACTGGGTAGGGCCTTCCTTTGCTCTCAAAACAGCCTCAGTTCTTCATGGCCTCGATTTCACAAGGTGTTGGAAACATTCCTTTGAGATTCTAGTCCATGTTGACATCATTGTATCACGCAATTCCTGCGGATTTTTCAGGTGTACTTTCATCCTATGAATCTCCCATTCTACCATTCATCCCAAAGATGTTCAGATCTGGTTACTGGGAAGAACACTGAAGAACACTGAATTCATTGTTATGTCCATGAAACCAGTTTAAGATGACTTTTGCTTTGTGACATGGTGCATTATCATGCTGGAAGTAGCCATTAGAAGATGGGTAAATTGTGGCCATG
>CM075005.1:18317169-18346153 GCA_037576675.1 Pangasius sanitwongsei
TTATCTGTGTTACTGTAGCCGTTCTATCAGCTTTAAACAGTCTGTCCATTCTCTGTTGTCCTCTCTCATCAACAAGGTGTTTCCATCTGCAGAACTGGTGCTCACTACATGTTTTTCTTTATTGCACCATTCTGAGTAAACTGTAGAGACTGTTGTGTGTGAAAATCCCAGGAGATCAGCAGTTTCATAAATACTCAACCAGCCTGTCTGGCACCAACAATCATGCCACAGCCAAAATCACTGAGCTCACGTTTTTTCCCCATTCTAATAGATGATGTGAACATTACCCAAAGCTGCTGGCCAGTATCTGGATGATTTTATGCATTGCACTACTGCCAAACATTTGCATGAATGTGTAGGTGTACAGGTGTTCCTAATAAAATGCTCTGTGAGTGTATATTTCTCTTTTGAAAATTTTCAGCCAGAATTAAAATTGTAGCATGGAGGCAAAAGTGAAGACGGAAAATTCCACCAAAAGATGCCCCACCTACCGCTACATTTATAACTTAATCTACTGATAGTAGTTCCTACTCTACAGGTAGCAAGACAGATAAGACAAGACAAAACTGTTTACCATAGTGAAACAACATAAATTTCATAAAATATACAAATGCCAAATGCAAAATATACAATTCTTCCACTGGCTGTTTGACCACAGAGATAGAATCCTCATACTTGTACAGCAGCTTAGTTATCTCAAGACAGGTACCCCATGATTTAGGTAGTGAAAGAGGTAAGAAAAGACAAAACTGTTCAGCATAGTGGAGTGTTAAGATTTTTGTATGAACGTGAAGTTCCTAGTTTTTACATTTCCCAGTCCTTTAAAAGAGTGACTAACCTTTAGTTTCGCCACTGGTTTTGCTGCAGTGTTTGATACCAAGGTAGAGTCCTTGATTTGTACAGGAACTTGTTTGCCTCAAGACAGGTACATCGCAGTTGAGGTAGCAAGAAAGGAATGAAAAGACACAAGTGTTTAGTGTAGTGGAGCGGCATAACTTTTGTAAAAAAAAAAGAGAGAGAGAGAGAAAAGTTCAAGTGCATGGCTTTTATGTTTTTCTTGTAAATTACCAGAGTAACTAACCTTTAGTTTTAGTGCTGTGTGTACAACCAAGGTAGAGTCCTGAACCTGTACTGGAGCTTGTGTGCCTCAAAATAGGTTCACCGGGATTAAGGCTGCAAGAGAGGTATGAACAGACAAAACTGTTTAGCATAGTAGAACGACATGACATTTTTTTTAAAGTTCCAATGCCTAGCATTTAAATGTCCCTGTTCTTTAAAAGAGTGACTAACTTCTAGGATTGCCGTTGGTTTGCTGTAGTGTTTACCACCGAGGTAGACTCCTGAACTTTTAAACTAGTCAGGTACCCCACAATGGAGAAAGAAGTATGAAAAGACACAAATGATTCGCATAGTGGAAGCGCATGACTTTTGTAAAAGGTTCAAATTCTTAGACATCAGATTTGTTTTGACTCTTGCTTATAAGTTTGCCATTGTGTCTAGTCTTTAGTTTTCTCAGTGCTTTCACTACCTCAGAGTTTACCTCAGAGTTACAGTCCTGATTGGTGAAGGTGCCTGTGGGCTTCAGCAAGCAGAAACAGGAGACTGTGCTTCTCAGGATGGGTACACAGTAATTAACAGCAAGAGAGGTAAGAAGACATACAACAGTTAAGCAAAGTCGAGTGACATGACTCATGTAAAAAAAAAAAAAAAGTGCACTGCCCTTAGGGTTCTGTGTCTCATTCCCTTCTGTCTATTTGAGTTGCCTTGTTCCATGTTGTTCCTTGTTGTTCGGCCAGCCCTTCATGTCTCATGTAAGTTTCTCGGTTTTTCTTGTCTGTTGAATTAGTGAAACCTTTTTGTGATTTTTTTTTCTTCTGAGAATCTTTTTCTATTTCAGACTTTTTTTCTGTTTGGGTTTGTCTTAGCACTTGGGTTCATCGCCTCTCCTGTGGCCTACTCTTGTCTCACCCTCATGCCACCGACCTGAATTCGAGTCCTGACCCTGACACTGAGTAAAGGTTTTCTTTTCTCTCATTAATCCGTGCATGGGCTAGAATCACTTTTAAATTATATTAAATCTGTTTTGTAATATTTTCTTTCTTTTTAAAAATGTACACACTTTTATTTTATATCTTGACCTATTTCAGACAGCCTTAAAACATAACATGCTCTATATTTATCACTTTCTATAGAGAAAGTGTACAAAATAAAACCGGAATATTATTATTATTAAACAAAAGACAGGTGGACCACCTGGCAGCCGACTGCAACATCCCACAATTCTGAACATTCACTGCCCATCGTTCCGAGTCTCCCATCTGCAGTCCAGGCACTCATCCCATTTGTTAACAACAATAATTAGTTCTGTTCCACTGATTTCCCCCAGTCCACTACATTTCAACTTGAAGTTAAATAAGCAATTTTATATATTACTTTTGTACTTACCTGTGTCATTCGTCATCCTGGGCACCAGCCTGCACTCCAGACTGACCATTTTAATGGCATCCAGTTTGAATTCATTGATGTTTAGTAGAGCAAGTAGAGGAGTCAGAGGAAATGTAGCCATGAAGGTGAAACTGAACTGGAGTACTAAGCAGAGAGAAAATATGCAGAGAGTGCAAGAAGAGGTTTTGAGAACAAATTAGCAAGATTAGCATCTTCTATAGCCTCCATACACTGTCTATCCTTCCTCCTCAGCTTCAGACTCTGGCCCGTATATAAATTACACACACTCACTGTCCACTTTATTAGGAACACCTGTACACCTACTTGATTCATGCAGTTATCTAATCAGCCAATCATGTGGAAGCAGCACAATGCATCATGCAGATACAGGTCAAGAGCTTCAGTTATTGTTCACATCAAACACCAGAATGGGGGAACTGTGATCTGTGACATTAACCGTGGCGTGGTTGTTGGTGCTAGATGGGCTGGTTTGAGTATTTCATAAACTGCTGATCTTCTGGGAACTTCACACACAACAGTCTCTGGAGTTTACACAGAATGGTGTGAAAAAAAAAACGTCAGCTGAGGGACAGTTCTGTGGGTGGATTTGTACAAGCTGCCAGGAAGGATATAGTAACTATAGGACATACAATCACTTGTTACAATCATGATGAGCAGAAAAGCATCTCAGCATACAAAACATTGAAAGTTGGATGGGCTACAACAACAGAAGACCACATTGGGTTTCACTCCTATCAGCCAAGAACAGGAACCTGAGGCTATCATGGGCACAGGTTCACCCAAACTGGACCGTTGAAGATTAGAAAAAAAGCACCTGGTCTTTTTCCAGTCTTCAGCTGTCCAGTTTCGCTGAGTCAGTGCCCATGATAGCCTCAGATTCTTGTTCTTGGCTGACAGGAGTGGAATGTGATGTGGTCTTCTTCTGTTGTAGGTCATCCAGCTCAGGGTTTGATGTGTTGTGCATGCTGAGATGCTTTTCTGCTCACCACAGTTGTAAAGAGTGCTTGACTGAGTTACCATAGACTTCCTGTCAGCTCAAACCAGTCTAGTCATTCTCTTCTGATCTCTCATCAACAAGACATTTCCACCCACAGAACTGTCGCTCACTCAGTATCTGATGTCTGATGTGAACATTAACTGAAGTTAATTTGCTGATAATTAGTCTTAATACAAGAACTAGCCTAATTAAAATCTGTGTTTTCAGCTATGTAGTGATTATAAATAAAATATGTCACATTACAGTGTGCTAGACATAATGGTGTATGATAACACCGAAACCTGAATATGGATTTGGTTTCATTTTGGTTAAATGTTTGCTCAGTGAGTCAGGTACACGCAAACAGGTTTTGTTTAATACAGTGCTCTCACATTTTGATGGATCTAGAATGTTTTTGCAAGCAAGAGTGGGAAAATATTGCCAAGTCAAGATGTGCAGCCAAGTCAAGATGTTTTTCACTATTTGTATACTTTGCAATTTCACATTAAAGGTGGGAAGAGTTCTGACATGATTTATCTTAGTGTGATTCTTTCACTTCACAAAAACCTGACATTTTAACAGGGGTGTGTAGACTTTTTCTATCCACTGTAAATAAAAAGTGCTGTAAATTGGGTGTAAATACCCTCAAATTAAAGCTGAAAGTCTGCACTTTTCATATTCATTATTTAAACTCTGATACACTATTATAGACATATATGAAACTGTCATACTTAGTGATCTCCACTAGGGGGGATAGAATCATAATATTAGTTTATTCAGCCTTTTTTTCTTTTCTTTTCTTTTCTTTTTAATTATGCACAAGTGTTTTTAAATTAAATCTTAGTGATAACTGGTATGAGAAGACTAGATATAATGAGACCACCTTCTCTAACTTCCAGATTCCAGCTATCCTCACATATCCACCTGGATGTCTGTTTATCCTGCAATAAATAAACATAATTTTTGCATGCTTAATATCTGCTTGGCCTTCTGGGTACCTACACAGGTAGTCATCAAATTATTTGCAGAACGTTCCCAAAAGTTTATTCAGCCATGGTTCCTTACCTGTCAAGAAAGAATGCTGTGTATATGAGTGAGGAGAAAAGAGTGAAGAACTGGAAGGTAAGTTTCCTCACTGTGAAGCTCCTTTCAACAGCAGCATGTGAACACACCTTCTCTACAACATAACTGGATAAATGAACTCAGCAATAGCATATATAGTATTGGAATATCTTTCCACCTACCTAACTCACATAACTTCAGGGCCACTTTGTAAATTATGCACAAAAGATGAAAAGAATGAGAAGGTAATTAGCATGGTTTACTGGACTATGGACTATAAAGTTCTCCCTCAAAGCTATGCCATTTAGGAGCACACAAGGTTTTTACCTGAGACATGATGGTTTTTGTGAGGTAGTGCAGCACTGCTCCCAGCATGAAAACCGCTGTGCTGCTGTTTTCACTAAGACACCAAGTTGTGTGCTTAGCAAACTCTACACTGGCTATTACCCTGAACACCACAAGGGCCTGTGCCAACCCAATGATCAGCAACAAATATGAGCACACACACATGCAAATACTTTAAGCACTGATGTGTAGCTCTCGACTTTGTATGCAATCTAAGGATCAGTTTGGTAAAAAAACTTACTAGAAGGAACTCTTGGTTAAAACCACAAGTTAGTGGGGTATCCTCACCATGAGTGACATTAGCACCATTATTAGTGTACTGCGCAGGTATGAGTGAATGTACTTCATTGATTTGCAGTTAGGATTATCTCCAGTATCAGCTCCTCCTGCATAGAAATAAATAAATATACATAAAATTGCAGAATCTATTAGTACCTGTTCAGTACAACATAAGGTACCTTAATTACTACTGACATTGTATAATGTATGAAAAAAGACCTCAGTTATACAGTCATGGGAAAAAGAAAGTACACCCTTGTTCAATTCTAAGTTTTTAGTTGTCGGGGCCTAAATATCAACTGGGTGGTTCTCATCAACTTCTATAAACAAACAAATAACCTCAGGTGACAACAAAAAGCACAACAGATTTCAATCTGTAGTCATTTTTTTCCCAAAAAAGTAAACCACCATTCAGAAACCAGGTGGGGAAAAATAAGTATACACCATGTAATTCAGTGACATGTAGAACTACCTTTAGCAACAATAACTTAAAGTAAATGTTTTCTGTAGGGGTCACAAAACATGACACCTGAACCCTTAACACTGAGTCTCTGGATGTCAATTACAAAACAAAACCCATCAGTTCAGAGTGTGGCCCATCCCTGTGCTAGACTATGTTTGTAATCCATGGCTTTGCCTATTTCAAAAAACCCCTAAAACTAATCAGGGTTTTAATGATTTGATGATAGAAGATTAAATGGTGCATTCTAGGACAAGAGTAAATAACCGAATATAAGCAAAGGTAATTCAATAACCTTCCACTGGTAGTTGTTCTACCTATAACAATATGTGTTTGATGCATTTGTGTGAGAAAACCTTCACGTATGTGCATGTATCAGACAGTCTCTAGACCTTACACCTCTTATCACACAGTAAGCACATTATATAGTGTCTGATTCACACACGTACTGTCTATGCCACACTTTTCCCAAAGTCGTAACCATGTTAATCTTTTTGCTAGCCGAAAGAGACTATATGTAATTTTCCTTGTTAGTTATTTAGTTTTTTTAATATGAGAACTAAACCTAATTAAAATGTATGTTTTCAGTAGTGATTGTAAAAAATGAAAATGTCACATTATAGTGTGCTAGACCTTATGGTGTATGATAACACCAAAACCTGAATATGGTTTTGTTTTCTTTTGGTTTAATTTTTGGTTAAATGTTTGCTCAGTGAGTCAGGTACATGCAAACAGGTTTTGTTTAATAGCTACAGTGCTCTCACAATCAGACAGATCTAGAATGTTTTTGTAAGAAAGAATGGGAAAATATTGCCAAGTCAAGATGTGCCACACTGATAGATTCTTACCCAAAAATACTGAGTGAAAAATGAAAATGAATAAGGTTATTCTATTTCATAAAATGAAAAGGTGCTTCAAACAAAGGAGTACTTTAGCTGTGTGAACACTTATGCAACTAGGTTATTTTAAAAAAATTTTATTCTTCCTTTTTTTCCCCCCAAAATTTTTCTGATTAATGTGTTGTGCATTCTGAGATGCTTTTCTGCTCACCACAGTTGTAAAGAGTGCTTGTACGAGTTACTATAGACTTCCTGTCAGCTCAAACCAGCCTGGTTATTCTCCTCTAATCTCTCTCATCAACAAGGTGTTTCAGCCTGTAGACCCTCCTAGTATATCCCCTGCCAATTCTTTTGTTTTTGCTATATACTGAAGACATTTGGGGTTGAGATCAAAAGATGAATATGCAATGATAGCTCATAATCTCAGCTTTCATTTCTTGATATTTACAGCTAGATATGTTAACCAACTTAGAACTTGACAGACCACCCAATTTTTTGGTGAGCAAAAGTATTGCAACAGATAGATTTAAAGTAAATTGAAATAAATAACACTTTAATATTTGTCCTTGCTTGCAATAACTGCATCAAGTTGGTGCCCCACTGACATCAGCAAACTGTCGCATTCTTCTTTTGTGATGCTTTTCCAGGCTTGTACCGCAGCTTCTTTCAGTTATTGTTTGTTTGCTTGTTTTTTGTTTTTTTTTTGGGGGGGGGGGCTCCCTTCAGTCCCTTCAGGAGGTGAAATGCAGATGAGCAAAGGGGCATTGTTCTAAGTTGTTTACCACATCTAGATGTAAAAATCAGGAAATGAAACCTGAAATTCTGATCCATTGTCTCATATTTATCAGACTCTGTGTGTGTGTGTGTCCACAGTAACTCATAGCTAATACTAAGATGCTTCATGGATCTATATCAGCCAAACAGTCATCGGTCCTCAGCCTCCTTGATCTTAAGGCACTTATCACACCCCACTCTGCACCGTGCTCCCTTCAAGCCTCTACTGAAGCTCAGCTTGCGCCACCATCCCCTCAAGGTACAATGAAGACATGCAGCACAACTCTTCTCTCTCCTGGCACCCAAGTAATGGAATGAAGCTACCATAGCCAGTTGGACAGCTGAATCACTAGCTGTTCTCAAACAAAGACTAAAGACCCACTAAAGCAACTGACTTAGCACTTAGTTAATCTATTTAAACAGCCTATCCCTCCCATCCCCCAACATAGTTTTTTTTTTGCTTGATATTATACTTCTGTGATCTAGTGAATTAACATGAAGAGAGTGTTGTGTTAGGATGGCTATCTGTGCGATGTTTTAGATAAACAAGCCAGGAGAGCTGGTACTGTTGACATGCAACTTTATTCTCCCAACTCTGAGACTCAACGCCCTGCCAGGGGGCAGTGGTTAACCACATCACTAACCCGCCCATCATAGTTCCGCTGGACTATATCCATTGGCTAATGGTGTGGCCCGATACTCCATAAGAGCAAGTTATGGACCTGCTGCTTTGCTAAGAAAATCCTTCACAGTCCTCGCTGCCCTTTCAGCTTCACCGTTGGCTTGTGGATATCTGGACATGGTGTGAGAGAAACCCCACTCTTTAGTGAATTTCCTAAAGCATTCCACACTGAATTGTGGCCCATTATCTGATATCACCTCAGTGGGAAATCCATGATGAGCAAACATGCTTTTGAGAGCTCTCTGTTGAGGCTCTCCCCATGCCCACATATTCTTTCTCTGCAGGAGATCTCTCAAAGGCTGTGTTTTCTCTGCAAAGTTAAGTAAAAACTTCCCTAGATGGTTTATCATTCCCATGAATCTCTTCCACTTTGTGTTTGTTGGCTCGCTCATATGTGTGATTGCTGTCAATTTTTTTAAGGATCTGCATGAACTCCTGACTCATTCAGTATCTGTCCAAGGAACTTCACACTTCTCTTAGAGAATTTGCATTTCTCATTGAGAGTCACTCCTTCCTTTTGCAGTTTTTGAAGCAAGCAACAAGACGTTGGTTGTGTTCCGCCTGGGACGCTCCAAACACTATTATATTGTCCATGTGGCACAGGACTCCCACTTGACCCTCCAGCATCTGCGACATTCTTTTCTGGACAAATGTTCTGGAGCTGAAGATTGTCTGTTGAAGTAGAACTTTCCAAAAGGTGTAATAAAGGTTGTGAGGAGGGCTGAATTCTGTGACAAAGGAATTTGCCAAAACCCAGAGTTGGCATCAAGTTTCGAGAAGACTTTGGCTCCTTCCAGTTGACCCAGTGTGTGCTCCACAGAAGGAAGAATGTATCTTTTCCTATTCACTGGGTTTCGGGTTCCTGTGCCACTGGGTTTCGGAGCAACGACTGTGCCTGTGCCCCAGTCAGTTGGTTGTTCTACTCTGGCAATCACTCCTTGATTCTCCATGCCTTCCAATTCCTGTTTCACTTTTGACATTAAGGGTAGTGGAATGCAACGGGGCATTGACAGAGTAAAGGGCTTGGCATCTGGTTTTAGAGATATTTCATACTCTCTCTGCAATTTCCCAAGACCCTAAAATAATTTAGGGAACTGTCTTTAAACTGACTCAAGACAATAAAGGTTCACTGTATCAATTCTCTCCATAATCCCTAGCGCATGGATTTCTGGCCTCCCTAGTAGAGCCATTTTCAATCCTGAGATTTCATGAATATCCTGGGTCGTGGTTTTACTTTTTGTGAGAGTATCTTTGAGGTTTTCTGCAATTTGATGAAGTTTTCCTCCTTGAACAGCTCCTCTGAACCCATGGTAACATACGCTCTCGTGTCCACTTTGAACAGCACCTCTGTATCGTTCACTTTGAGTTTGATCAGCCAAGGGGTGTCATTCTGCTCTGTACTAACAGCACCTAAGGATGCCATGTCACTCTCATTTTCAACACGAGTCATGTTCACTTCACTTATGCCTCTGTTCCTGGAAACTTTAGCATAATGTATTTTTTTCCTGCAAAGGTTGCAGTATCAGTCTCACTGGGCATTGAAATTTGCTGTGAGTCTGAGTTTTCCCATACCTCTTACATGGAATGGACTTTTCTGACACTGTCTGTTTCTCTGCCATCTTAGCAGGCCCCTTCCTCTGCATCATGCCTCTACCATTACTGTGAGGTCTTTGCTGTGCATGAACGATGTCGACATTTGTTGCTATGTCACTTTTGAAATTGGCTTTCAGCTCCTCTTGCTATTTTTTTTTTACCATCTCACCTTGGCGTACACAGATGACAGCATTCTCAGGATCCATCTGGAGTTGCTCTGACAGCCTTTTTTGTCTTTCAGTCCTGCCAGTAATCTGTCCTGAATCATTTCACTGTAGGGCTGTCCATACCTGCAATGCTCAGCTAGGCAATGCAATGCTGTGATGAAATTATCTGCAGAATTGCCACCTCTGCACGTGGCGAGCTTTTTCTCATCCTCGTGAATAGAGTCTGCAATAGAGTCTGGCTGCAGACTTGCACTTGCACTCTCTGACTTGCATGCTCACTCACCTGCATTTCCTCTGCCAGTGACGTCACTTGCAATCGCCACTTGCAGTCTCTGCCGTCTGTGACGCCACATACATTCAACTCCTACAGTCCGACACGTGTTATATTTATTTTGACTTCCAATGCCATGCAAGAATCATTGCCGTACGTATAATTTCTTTGTCAGTATATAATTACATTTTGTGTTTAGAATTTTAAACACAAAGGACTCCATCAGTGGATGGTGGATAGATTTTAACCAACTGGACTTCTTGCGAAAACTGTGATGAATTTACCGGTTGCACAATTGCACTATTTGTCCATATAGTACACAATAATAGAAGAGATTAATTTATAATTGCACTATCCATTGCACCCAGATGAGGATGGGTTCCCTTTTGAGCCTGGTTCCTCTCAGGGTTTCTTCCTCATATTGTCTCAGGGAGTTTTTCCTTGCCACCATCGCTTGCTCATTAGGGATAAATTCACATATTTACAATATGTATATTTTTTAATCCATTTATTTCTGTAAAGCTGCTTTGCGACAATGTCCATTGTTAAAAGCACTATACAAATAAAATTGAATTGAATTAATTTATAAAATACAATAATACAAAGTAAATTTATGTCGATTTGTTTATGTTTGGCAGCGTCTCTAATTAAACATGGTTGTGGTATTAGCTGACTAGCCAGCCATGTTTAATTAGAGACGCTGCCAAACGTAAACAAATCGACATAAATTTACTTTGTATTATTGTATTTTATAAATTAATTCAATTCAATTTGATTTGTATAGCGCTTTTAGCAATGGACTGTATAAACTACACCGCTGCTTTTTGCTGTACATGCTAGCATTGAAAAGAGTGGCAGTGAAGCTGGTATAGTCATGTTGTTGGCTTAATATCGAATCTAAATCATAATGAAATATAAACTCAACATCGTGCTGCTTGTTTGCAGGATAGACACGGTTCTAATATCAAGAATCAAGCAAACAAACAAACAAACATGAAAAGCTACAATATAGTGTACATATCCGTTTAGATTGCAGAGGGATTTGAATGTAACTTTTTTTCTGTTTTTTTCTGCACCAATCATTATTATTACTTAGTGATAACCCAGCGGTTCTACAGTAGACATCATGTTGCAGGATGTATCATTGTGCCTTATGCCCTGCTCTGAAGCCAACCACATTCAAAAGAATCAAGCAACACTGGGATAGCAGTCTATGCAACTGTCACGGCAAAATGGCCCGTTCTGTCTTACTATACCATTCTCGTTCAAAATTCTGACAAAATTCTGGTTGTGTTAGGATGGCTATTTGTGCAATGTTTTAGCTAAACAACCAGGAGAGCTGGTACTGTCGACATGCAACTTTATTCTCCCAACTCTGAGACTCAACGCCCTGCAAGGGGGCAGTGGTTAACCACATCACTAACCAACCAAATCAATTTTTTATTGATATTGCTTTCTCCACACCAATATTGTTGCTACAGTATTGAAAATGATTTATGTTTTATATCTTACATACATTATAAACAGATACTCTACACTGACATGACCTTTGATGTTACATTCATTTATGTAGTGTGAGAGTTGTTCCCATTTTGTGATGCTTTTCCAGGCTTGTACCACAGCTTCTTTCATTTGTTATTTGTTTTGGGAAGTGAAATGCATACTCAATTGGGTTAAGGTCTGGTGATTGACTTGGCCAGTCTAAAACCTTCCACTTTTTCCACTGATAAAGTTTTTTGTTGTGTTGGCAGTGTGTTTTGGGTCATTGTCTTACTGCATGATGAAGTTCCTCCCAATTAGATCGGGTGCATTTCTCTGTAAATTGGCAGACAGAATGCTTCTTCTTCATATGTCTGAACTCATTCTGCTGCTACCATCATGAGCCCATTACAGAAGAAGCCTTGCAAGCCCAACCCATGATACTACCTCCACTGTGCTTGACCAATGAGCTTGTATGTTTTGGATCATGAGCAGATCCTTTCTTTCTCCAAACTTTCTATCACTTTGATAGAGGTTAATCTTGGTTCCAGAACTTTTCTGGATCATCTCTGTATTTCTTTGTGAATTCATATCAGACCTTCTGATTCTTATTGCTGTTGAATGGTTTGCATCTTGTGGTATGACCACCATATTTCTGGTGGATTGTGATTCCTTCAACCCTGCCCTGTGGAGGTTGTTGGTGATGTCACTGCCTGTTGTTTTTGGGTTTTTCTTTACGGCTCACACAATGTTTCTGTCATCGACTGCTGTTGTTTTCCTTGGCCAACCTTGTGCAAAGGCTCTGATAGATTTTTCTCTCTTTTCCCAGCTTCGAAATGGCTTGCTTTTCTCCCATAGACAGCTCTCTGGTCTTCATGTTAGTATATGCTTTTTAACAGCAAATGCAGTCTTCATAGGCAAAACCCAGGGCACGAACCAACAGTAGACATTCAGAGCTATTAATTGTTTAAACAATCAATCTAACATGGCACACCTGTGCAACAAGAAACACCTGTCAGTCACATGTTGCAATATTTTTGATCACTTGAACAAATCGGTTCATTCAAACAAAAGGTCCCATGTTCTAAGTTACCACATCTAGATGTGGAAATCAGGAAATGAAAGCTGAAATCCATCTTTTGATCTCAAAATGTCTTCAGTGCATAGCAAAAACAAAAGAATTGGCCATGCCTTTCCAATACTTTTGGAGGGGACTGTAAATTATAGTAAAATATTTCCTTAGAGCTGGAAATGGGCATGTCTAAATATCAGCAGGTTTGTCTCCCTCTTCAACCTTCAAGCAGTTTACTTCCCTCATGAAACTTGTAGAGAAGATGCCAAAAGTCAACACATATAGCTCTTGAATAATAATAATAATAATAATAATAATAATAATAATAGCATCACCTACTAATACAGTAATTACATATTTTAGAAGGCAAATTTACCAAACAAAAATCACAGCTCACTACAGCTCATGTACAGAATTCAGTAAGAGTAAACAAGATATGCACAATTTTCAAATTGTGTCTCAAATATGTCTTATTTTTCTAGTCACTGTCTGACAATCACAAAGACACTTTAAACTTTAAACACTACACTACAGATAAACCTATCAGATTAGAATACAGGAGCAAACACTAGCAGAAGGTAATCACCATTATACTTCAACACCATTTGCATAGTTTTAATTAAACGTGTTTAAGTATACTAAAAGACAGAATATCAAATAGTTTACACCTAAGCATTTATTCTTCTTGTATTTCTTTTATTATAATGATTATAATTCTAGTTTATTCTATTAGGCTATTAGGCTTATGCTTTACATGTACTGTATATATATATATATATATATATATATATATATATATATATATATATATGTCTGTGTGTGTGTGTGTGTGTGTGTGTATATATATATATATATGTCTGTGTGTATGTATGTGTATATATATATATATGTATATGTATATATAATTGACGCTTGTCAGAGTTCAACATGGCAGTGCTCCAGTCCTTCCCACGGAAATGGGTTGGTGTTGTCTGGAACTGCAGTGTTCCGCCGACTGTTCCAAAAATGCTGGACATCAGGCAGAGGTCTCCCGAGCGCGTCAGTGTGCATCACCATGCCATCGTCCAGCGCACCGACAGCCATCGCGCTCCGCTCCCTTCTCCCTTCCCACGATGCTCCCCGACACATCATCCAGGCCAGGTTTTCTCTGAGAGGCACAAGCATGGTGAGGAGGATGGCGGGAGACGATGCGCTGGTCAGGTACGTGCACACCTGGGCGAGGACGAGCAGCGCGGCAGGGGGTTCGCAGGTCTCGCGGGAACGGTGACGCAGCCACAGCCATACTGTCCACTCGGGCAGCAGCAGAAGCGCGTTAGCTGCAGTGACGCTCAGCAGCGCGAGGCGGCTTTCAGTCCTGCGCGCCGCACGCGCCCCGTGGCCTCGTGTCACTCGGAAGATGGCACGCACATGGCACACGGCGGAAAAGATGACCGGGAAGGCGTAGACCACCAGAGCGTAGATTATACTGTGCACGCGCATGAAGTCAGAGGAGTGACTCGGTAACTCAGTGACGCACAGACTGAAGTTCCCCTTCACCTGAAGCTTAGAATAAATGATCTCAACGACTGGTAGCGCCAACCCAAGAACCCATATAGAGCCAGCAGCAATGAGAACTCTCTTTATCTTGAGGTGAGGATCACAGTCAAAATTATATCGCGCTCGGCTCATGACTGCCAGTGTGAGAGATTTTGCTGCCAAACAGCCATGCTGGAACCACTCTGCTGTCCGGCAGGCGAAGTGTCCAAGTGTCCATGTCCGGTTGTGATAAGTGATCGCCCGGGTCGAACTGCACACTGCAAGGATCAGCAAGTCTGTTCCACTGAGATTAACAAGCATCAGGACAATCCCACAAGCACTTTTCTTAACTGTTATATCGTGTATCAGTATGACAAGGACTAAAACATTTCCTACTATTCCTACCGCGCTGATCGATCCAAAAATGGCAGGTAAGATGACCGCAGTGTCTTCGTCCCTCAGCTGCTGAATCCCTCCATCAAAACCCACAAGACACGCGTTCAGCGCCGTTTCAGGCTCCATGGGCGCGTAAAAGCGTCTCCGGTGTGTTAGTAACGCTTTCTGGTTGAAACAAATGTGTGGTTTGAAAGCGTCATGGCGACCGGGACCTCTGCGCTTCTGAGCACTGTTCTGCTTCTGTGTTGCTCGAGTTATTGTAAGTAAGATGCGCCGGTCACTGTCTCCAAATGTGCACATGAGTGCGCGCTGTGGCTGCGGGGCGCCATCAGACAAAGTGGCAAATTGGCTGTCCATTAATTTCAGCCTACTGCTTCAATCAAGCTGAAAATGGAGTACAGGGCTTGTGATTTGTGTCCACAGTTCCAAAGCCGTGTTACTTCCACATCACCGTAGGCTTATACTGCGATCCATAAACTAGACTACAACTGGAACCAAGTAATGTTCAAAAACTTCAATTAGGTCATGCCTGCGAACCATCATGACCTGTAGTATTCCCTGTACTCCACCCACAACTGCACTAAATTATCTAGAATATTTAGGTTTAGATTTAATATTTAGTTTTAGCTGAAAAGATTTAGGGGATGCAATAAGCCTAAATGATACTACACTGTCTTGGAAAGGTTTCTGAAAACTAGATGCTTACTAAAGAACATCATTCTCCTTCCCTAGGGTCACATCACAGTTATAATATTCTCAGTATGTGCTTGTGACTGTAACAACAATACATTGTTTGTAACAAGCACCATGATACAGACTGTCATAGCATTTTCTGTTCAGTCATTTTTGTATTTCTTTAATTGTGGATATAGTTATCTTGATGTTTGGGTTGTTTATTATCCTTTGTCTTTAGCTTTATTTTGATTATTTGTTAAAATGTTCCTGGATTTTTTAATGAGTAAATTATAATGAGGCTTTGGGTAAATGTTTTAAGATTATTAAGTGCTGGATTGAGGCGTGAGATGCGAATGCACCCTGGATGGGACGCCAGACCATGGCACCATGCACTCACTCATTCACCTAGGGGCAATTTACAGTACCCAGTCCACCTACCAGCATGTTTTTGGGAGGTCGGAGCAAAATGGAGAACCTGGAGGAAAGCCACCACAACCCTGACCAGGATAAAGCGGTTACTGAAGATGAACAAATGAATGAAGGTGCTGGAGTACTGATCATTTTAAGAGTGAAGAAGAAAAATGATGAATCAGGCGTTTATATTTATGCTTCAAACACCATTTTACCTAGCATCCGTTATATCCAGTATATTATTGTGCCATTTATTGCCATTTAATTTCTTGCCATTTACATGCCTTGATTGCTTGATATATATTTTATTTGTTTTAATAAAGCATATATTTCATTTATTTATTGTGTGTATTTTTGTAGCCATTAGTCTCATTATACTCAGCTGTTTTGCTTTTCCATACTGCTTATAGATCCTGGTTGTTTCACTCCAGACATGGCATGTTTGCTCCGTGTTCACGTGGGCTTTTGCAGAGTGTTTTGGGTTTCCTCCCACTGACTAAAAACATGGGCTAATGGCACAGATTGCCCCTTAGGGGTGAATGACTGTGTGTGTGTGTGCCCTGAGATGAACTAGCGTCCAATCCAGAATGAATTCTCCCACCATGTACCTGGTGTTCCCTGGATTGGCTCTGTATCCACCACAACCCTGGCAGCTTGCTGTTACGTATGCTGTTTTTTACTGTTTCTTTTTTTTTGGGAACTTTATCATTTGAATGATGACTTCCTCTGTTTCATGTGATTCAGATTGTGTATTAAAAAACCTTATCATCTGTTCTGGCTTCTTACTATCACCCTGGTCGCAGCAAGCCAAGTTTACTAGTAAGGTTTTGCTGATCACCATAGTGCAAGCTAACCAGCAGCAGACAGCACTACCCAGCATAAACCGGCTTGGACAATCATGGTTTCACATTTGTCTGTTGTTGTTTTTTAAGTATTGCATGCTGATTAAAGTAGTGTCTTTTCTATTTTTATATTTTAGTCTTGTTTTTATCTGTGATTTCTTATTCTTTTTACTGTCAGAACTGTTCAAATAGGGACTGGCTACTGAACTCTCTAAACCAAGCTTTGGGCAATGTCTAATTTGGACATGTTATCTATGGCAATACGATTCAAATGAATCATTTTTTATAAATGAATATATATATATATTTTATAAAACTTAAAACACTTCACTTTGTGTGTGTGTGTGTGTGTGTGTGTTTGCCTGCCCACCCCCCCCTTCCCCCCCTTCCCTCCCCAATCTTTGTTACATGGTGCCCAAGGCTTTGAATCTGTGGTCTCCTAATGCACAGGGTACCATCTTAGTTTTTTTTTCTACAGAGAACAGGCTGAACCATTAGATTAATGGTCTTCTTGGGAAATCCAGGTCACTAGTAAAAGGAAATTGAATTTTACTTCAGGGTGTAAATTTTCCCCCACTTCATATAAACTAACATATTTTAAAAGCTTCATGTGTCACTAAAAAGCAGCAGTAAAGCACGAAAAGGCTTGGTTAACTTCCTAGATAAAGTAACATGATTCCAGTGGACAATAAAATCCTCAAGCCCCAAGACTATTTTGAATGAAGTAACACATCCTTGACCTAACTTCTACTTGCAGTCAGAGTAGAGTTTGAGAAAGAAATACAAAGTTATAGAAGTGTAAAGGGCTACAAGATGGTCCATGTGGTGAGGGCAGCACTTAGTCTGGGGCCCAGCTGGGCTTGTTTAGTTCCCAACTGTCAATGGCTTGAAAAATTTTAACAAATAAGCAATGAGGATATTGGCACTAGCTGGCAGGCATTATTAGCGCCTGATTAATGGAATAAAATTGCCATTTGAAAATGTATTAATTTGAAAATGTATTAATTAATTTAAACCATTAAGATAAGGCAATATTGTAGGAAACCATTTTTACAAACTGTATTACATAGCCTATGTACAAAATATCACTATATGTGCATGAAGATTGAAATGAAATCTACAGATGGGCAACTAATTGAAGGAAAAATCAACATGAAGTGTTCTAATAAGGTGTTGCCACCTTACCAAGACAGCTTCACTCCCCCTTGGCATAGATTCTACAAGTATTGGAAGGGTAGGGGAGGGATGGAGCACAATTCTTCTGAAGGAGCTACAGCCTAAGCTATTTTGGTAGGGCAAGTGTTTTATGATGGTGGTGGAGAGTGCTATCTAGTACATCAGTCCAAAATCTTCCACTGGTTGAGATCTGGTAACTGGGTAGGGTATAGCATATGATTTGTACATCTCACCATATCACTTTTTACCATATGTCTGTGTATTTTGCAACACTGAGCTCTCAAAGGTGTTTTGCCTGTGTAATGAGTGGTTTATGTACTACAAATCTACTAATAATCTCTTCCTCTGTAGTTATTGGAGTACTGTTCTTGCTGTGAATTGGCTCACCTCCTGCATTGTCATTCTCAGTCACCTGAAGAACAGTTGCTCTTCGGTTTTCCTTACATAATGAGCTTCACAGTCACTGAATACATGTATCGGCCACAACTTCTTTTAATCAGATTTACCCAAGTCTTTCCCATACATGTAAATACAGAAGTCACTTTAGTCACTGTTCCTAGTCTGTATGACTTAAGCTCCTGACATCCAGCCCCAATCATTTTCTAGCTTTCAGAGTTATTTAGAACATTTCCTCTTGAAACCATTATGTAAAATGAAGATCAGCTGGCCTGCTCAACATTTTATACATAACACAGACCAGGATAGAATGTTAATTGCTTAACTGTAAACCTTAGGTAACCTGTCTAGAAGCATCTGGACCCCATGCTTTTCCACTCATTTATTCATTTATTCAAGTCTTCTGTCACACACAGTGACAACCCTCCCTCTAGAGCCTATGACAGATTTTTTTTAGCTAAATTAGTGGATAACTTAAAAGCATGTGATTCACTTTAAATAAATAAATAAATAAATAAATAAATGGGGGGGGGGGGGGGATAGTCACCATACTATTAGGCCATCACAGGCTCATTGTTGCAAAAAATCTTTATGGTGTAGAAGAAGTTACTGTAATAAAAAAAATTCTAAATATGCAATGAAACATAGGAAGAAAGGTGAAAGCCACCACAAAAGAGACCAGTCTATTCACATATGATTTTAATGTCGGGCCTTGGTTTATGTGCAGTGCATATCATATCCAGCAGATGACAGCACAGCCCATTGTACAGGCCCAAAACTAAACCCTTTCATTTATATTGCTTAGTATGTGACGCGAATTAAAGCCGAGTTGTAAATATTTGTTAGGCAAAATGTAGTTAAATGTAGTTAATATATAAGGTTATATAAAAATATATAAATATTATATAAAAATGACAAATTAAGTGTTCATTAGCTTATTGTGCACCATGGTAAGTACAAAAAAGTGTGGCCAAATAGCTTATTTTTTAAAAAGCCATTATTTCCTAAGGCATGCAGTAGAAGGTAAAATAAAAGCCCCGACATTTCTGGTATCCAGTGCATCCTGTGCTTCCCCGTAACATCGGCCTGTATGCAGACATCCTATAGGCTAAACCACAGAGAATATATAGTATGTAAATTAGGCTATTTGTGCTGTTAGGGTTAATTGTTCTGCAGAAAGGAATTTGTCCAGGCCTGGATTTAAAAAAAAAAAAAAAAGAAATTCAATAAATATGTGGAGAAAAATGAAAGGCTGAAAGGCTCCTCTCATCAGAGCTGAGAAAGACAAGATTTTGTCTTCAAACTTGAGGCTGATGAAGTGAAAACTTCCATTAGACTGCATGAAGAAGGGATATGCGGATATAGCGAAAACGTTTTTTGCGTATAGGCCATCTTTATTATCTTTATCTAAATTTTTCTGGCTTATTTTGCTGTTCTGCATATTGGACGCGTTAATCTGGGCAGTAATCTCGGGTGGTGTATAATGAAAAGCGCGTATGCCGCAGGGCGCAGCGCCAGGACAGACCTACAGGACTGAAGGCACGTGAACGCGTGCGGCGCCCTGCCCAGGTAGACTGCAAAAGAAAGCGGAAAAAAAAAATAAACCCGTCTGTATGAAGAGTCCAATTTGGGAGAGATGAAAATAAATAGAAGTCATTGCAGATAACGCACACACAATTTCCCCATCTATTTAACATTCATTGAATTGAATAATCCACCCCTTATTATCGTAAATGGCCTGCATATTTACCCTGAATATGCTAATTTATTTTGGCTGGAAGCGGTTCTTGATTTAATAATTTTTTTCATCAGTGTATGCATATCTTTCCACTTTATAAAGGCTTGCATAGGTTACAGGTTCTATGTGCCGCGAGCATAGAGGTGCTGGGCAGGGATGAGAAGGTGTAGGCTTTGTCTTATAGCCACTGATTGTCTTTGAGGCTGTTATATCCATTTCTCGCGCTGTGCCCGCGGACAAGGCAGTTACATTTCAATCAGTGCATGCACTGAAAAGTCATTACGCTAATCTAGGCGCTGAAAGGCACTGCGTCGTTACTCTCACTCAGTGTTTATAATTGGTTGTCACTTTGCATAGGAGCAGAGCGCAGCCCCTGGGCCAACCCCGTGCTTATCTCTTCCTTTAAAGCAAAAATAATGGACAACCTATTGTTGATCTGACGATAGAAAATATTAACAAGTTAAATGTCATTTTCCTACGCTCCATATGCTATAGGCTTAAATCCTATTTCCTGGTGGTTTCAGCCCTTTAGCGTTAACCCGAAGTTCTCAGTTTTACATGCTGGCCTCGGACCACAGCAGCCAACATATTCCCATTTGTTTATGTCTCTATTGTCGTTTGTGAAGGAATAATAACAATGATGTGTGCATTAGGAAAGGTTGAAGTGCTGTTTAAGCTGTAGACGTAGTTCTTTCAATAGCCTAAATGACAGATCCCCAACCCTGGTCCTGGAGTAGAATACCCTCAGTCCTGCACATGGGAGACTTTTCCCTGCTCTAACACGCCCACTTCAACTTAACAGTGGCTGCTAATTGGCTGAATAATTGGATAGGGTGTGCTGGGAGCAGGGAAAACACAAAATGTGCACGATTACAGGAACAGGCTTGAGAACATGTGGCCTAAATTATAATTTACCATAAAGAGGGGGGAAAAAATCTTAAATTATAGTTACATATAAATATGAAAAAATATGAATATAGTTACAAGGGGTAGTGTTGGGAACCTGTGCTACAGCCTCTACTGTTCATCTACATTAGTCTATGCACACTGCAAATCAGTGTTATAATTAATGGAGTTACCAAGGCAGTTAACAAACCCACAGAGTTGTGTTTCCTCCTGGTTGTGAACCCCCAAACCCACAGGAATATATATTCCATATCACTGGTATGTTGATCTGTAGCAAATGTATGTGTGGAGCAATATCAGTGGCTCTGGCACTTAATTTTCTTGATAAGCCAAATTATTACAAACCTTAAGGGATAGTGAGAGATTTCATGCAGTGGTTTTAACATCACACAGGAATGATAGCATTCCTATAAGCAGATCAATTTGATTTACAGGAATAAGAGATCATTAAAGACCCTGCAACGTGCAGGAAGGCACCTGAAACTATTGCAAAAGATGATAGAGGGTGTTAGGTGCCATTGGTGGTACACTGTTACTCCTTAACTGTCTCCATCACGGCGGTGTCTTTTCCCATATAGTCCCTGGATTAGTCGCTGTTAGGATGGAAACAGGGCTGGAGTTATTGACACATTTGATATGCAAAGAGCGCTCCGGGTCACGGCGATGTAAATGTTTGAACACAAATCAATCAACATTGAAGGGCGAAGATTGAGAGAGTGGCAAGCACACCATCCAGACAGATTATAACACGCGTCTCTGCCTCCAGGCGCATCCTGGGCCCGCGCCTTCACAAGCGATCTTTTACAATCCTGCTGATTAATGCGCACACAACCTCGCCTTTGACCTTGGCTGCGCCTCGTGGTTTTGGACGGCGAAGGCTTTTATACTAAACAAATTCTAATAGCCTACTCCTGCAGACGCTCTTCGATTAGTCCTGACACGTGAGAATATTCCTTGTTTCTGGTACACGGTCAAAGTCACGCATTGTGCGCAGTGCTAGGTCTAGATCATTAAAGGAGGCAACAGGGGGCACTTGTTCTGATCTAGGTTCTGCTCCTCGAACTTTACACCTTAGACGCCCTTGATGGAAACATAAGAGGAAAATATTGCCATATTGAATAAGATCCGGCGCAGTGGGTAGTGAGGCGTCCTCACGGCTCCAGGCTCCCCGGTTGGATCCTGACCTCGGGCTACTGTCTGTGTGGAGTCTTGTATGTTTTCCGGGTTTTTTCCGGGTTCTCAGATTCCTCCCACCTTCCAAAAACATGCCCGTAGGTGGATTGACATCTCTACATTTAACTATAAATCACACTCTTGACAGTAAATAGAAAAACTTTACAGAATCATGTCCAGATCTGTCCTGTAGATTCCTTGCATTTCCCTGCCACAGACAATATATTATACTAAATTATATTATATTATATTATATTATATTTCATACATGCACATGATTTGAAAATAGATGGTCACCATAACCTCAGATGAATCAACCTGCTGATAAGGACTTCCTTTGAACCGCCACTGTGATACTAATGCAGATAACAAGCTTATTACCACCAATTATAATACAAAAATCATGTCGAATGCTTGTCAGTGTGGTTTCTAATACTGCATGACTTCATTATTAAGCATAGTGTTATCTATTATAATAAACAAAAGTACACTGCATACTTTCATACATATAAAATCTGAATTATCTGATGTCATTTATAAATTTTATATTAAAATATATTTTAAAAAGTGCATAATTTAGGTACATTCCGATATTTTTTATTTTTTTAAAATATAAACTTCCATAACTTATCTACATGAGGTCGAAAATGATTTGTACTAGACATTCATATACACTACACAAAGACAAAAATAATGGCAAATAAGAGCTTAAGCTCTAGTATTTTGAAACTTTTTTAATATTTTCATTGTCATCATCTTGTGTTTAAAGAAACTGATGAATTAAACTGCATGTACAGTTTCAGCCTGCATACTACAGCTAATTAAAGACAGGAATGAGACAAACATCACCTTTTAGCAAACAAAGAAAGTTGAAAATGGCAAATTAACTTCAAGGCATTCATTTACTTTACCAATTTATTTAGTTATTTCTCAGTCTGTTTGCCCTGAAGCATGAGCTCAGTGATGAATGTTCTAGAATCAATCAGGGGGTCTCAACTCAACCATTAATATGATGATAGGAAAGAAAAAAATTCAGCTTGATAGCATTATTATGCTGCAATAATTGTTGCCCTGCCATAACTGCATCTACCTATCAGTATATTACAGCCTATCCTGACCTCTCTTGCTAATGCTCAAACTGACTTTGATGTCAGAATTGTTTTCACTGAAAAATCTGCAACTCAGTGAAAGATATGTGACAATTCAGATTCAACCACACATGCTTTCTACCGACCTCTCACTGTGAGTGAGACACTGTCTGATTCTTGATTCTTATGCCTAATTCTTCATCCAGATGTGTCAGTAAACTGATTTTCACAACAGGCAAAAAATTTAGCTTGCAAACTAATCAGTGTTTCACTCAACCAGTTTAGGGTTATGGGCCTTGCTCAAGGGCCCAGCAGTGACAGCTTGGCGATGCTGGGATTTGAACTTGTGACCTGCTGATCAGTAGTGCGGTGTTAGCCAAACATACACGTTCTAGACTTTAAGCCTTAGTCCTTCAGCAGGATTGATTATTTCTGTCTGGCTTCAACCCCCTTGACCATGACAATTGACCTCTAAGTAGAAATGCTGAAGATGTGTGTGCACTTGATTGTGAGCAAACATGAGTGTGCTTTGTTTGCCAAAAAAAAAAAAAAAAAATCTTTTTAATGCTTACACACACACACACACACACACGTTCAGGAAGAACAAGTATTAGTGCTTATGACGCTAACAGGAGACAGATCGACCACCCATGATCATGACCACAGACCCAGTGATCTTTGCACCCTGACCTCTCACCTTCCCAATAGGTCTGCTTTATCCATATCATAATGGACTCTGAAATCTAGCTTAGAGGTCTCTCTGCTCCATCTAAGCTGTTAGTTAAACAGTACTTACCTCACTGGCAGATCGCCCCATTATCATTCTAACATTGGAGCCTTATTCAAGGTTAATCCCTTCTGCAGGCAAAATGAAACATAAACAATGAATGGAAATGTAAACTGTAGTGCTTTTTGTCTGTTATTCATGAGATAATTCTGTGACTGGAACAGTTTAAGACTGTATTAATGAGACATCTGTTTTTTAGACCATGTAAGAACATTAGTTGTTGTTCTTCTTTAGGCTTCTCCCGTTAGGGGTCACCACAACAGATCACTGGTCTGAATATCTGATTTGGCACAGTTTATGCCAGATGCCCTTCCTGCTGCAACCCTCCCCAATTTTATCCGGGCTTGGGACCGGCGCTGGGAGTACACTGTCGGTTCCCTGGCCAGGAATCGAACCCGGGCTGCGGCGGTGAGAATGCTGAGGCCTAACTACTAGTCCTCCAGGGACCCACCATGTAGGAACAGTGCAGTGTTAAAAAAGTGGTCAACAACATGCAGGATTAAGAATTTTATTTTCAATTTCATCAGTGAATACTATACATTGTCATACATTACTCATTCTCATTTTTGTGACAACACAGCTTACATCATAGAATTTACATTATGAAATTCTCAAACATGATCTCTACCTGTTTTGGTTAAGATGACTGTGTCAGTTCAGCACACACTGAAGGCTATATTCAGGTGGATTAAATGGGAGTCCCAGGGTAGTTTTTCCTTCGTCAAAGACATCAAAGAATATTGGATGAGGCTACACAAGAGAGTGTCAAGGTCAAAGGCATAATATGTGTCATTATTTTTAAGTTAGATACTTATAAGAAAGAAATGTTCTTTTCTGCCTTAGCATATACAGTCCCTTCTGAAAGTATTGTAACGGCAAGGTCAAATCTTTTGTTTTTGCATACACTTGGGGAAGACATTTGGGTTTAAGATCAAATGATGAATATGAGACAATAGATCAAAAGATAAAAGAATAGGCAACAGACAATAGATTTTCAACTTTCATTGCCTGATATTTACATCTAGCTGTGTTAAACACCTTAGCACATGGCACCTTTTGTATGAAGCAACGCATTTTTCAAGTGATCAAAATTATTGGAACATGTGACTGACAAGTGTCTCTTGTTGCCCAGATGTGCCATTTTAGACTGACTGTTTAAACAATTGATAGCTGTTTTGACAATTGATGTCTACTCTTGGTTTGAGCCCTGGGTTTTGCCTGTAAAGACTGCATTTGTTGTTAAAAGGGATAAACCAACATGAAGACTAGAGAGCTGTCTATGGGAGAAAATCAAGCCATTTTGAAGCTGAGAAAAGAGGTAAAATTGATTGCACAAGCACTGGACATAGGCAATACAATAAAATTTGGAATGTCCTAAAAAAGAAGAAAAACATTAGTGGACCAACAACCAGACATCGAACAGATCATCCAAGGAAAACAACAGCAGTTGATGACAGAAACATTATGTGAGCTGTGAAGAAAAACCCAAAAACAACAGTCAGTGGCATCACCAACAACCTCCACAGGGCAGGGGTGAAGGAATCACAATCTACCCTAAAAATCTGATGGTCTGCTACCAAAGATGCCAAGTTCTAAGTTGTTTAACACATATAGATGTTGTTCCTCTTCCGGGTTGCTCCCGATAGGGGTCGCCACAGCGGATCATTGGTCCGTGTATTTTGATTTGGCACAGTTTTTACACCGGATGCTCTTTCTGACACAACCCTCCCCAATTTTATCTGGGCTTGGGCCCAGTACTGAGAGCGCACTGTTGCACTGGGGTTGGTTCCCTGGCCGCAGCGGTGAGAGCGCTGTGGCCTAACCACTAGTCCTCCAGGGCCCCTTAACACATATAGATGTAAATATTCATATTCATATAAATATTCAGTATACACATACGTGATAATACATATTTACATGCACATAATCTTTTGATCTCAAACCCAGATATCTTCAGTGTATAGCATAAACAAAAGAATTGGCGTTGTCATTCCAGTACTTTTAGAGGAGACTGTATATAATAATAATACATTTTATTTATAAAGCACTTTACATTTTAAAGAAAATCTCAAAGTGCTACACAAAAGAGTCATAATAACATACAGCAATTAAAACCAGCTACCAACTGAGATTAGCACAGAAATTTAAACTCTAAATATTAAAACACTTTTTAAAAAGGTACGTTTTTAGACCCCTTTTAAAACCATCAGTCATTTGTGGAGCCCTCAGATGTTCAGGGAGGCCATTCCACAGGCGAGGAGCAGCGGCACAAAAGGCTCGATCCCCAATGGTGAGGGTCTTAGTCCTAGGGGGGGAGGAGACGATGAGTGTTTGTGTTTGTATATGATATAATTAATAATACTACAGTATAATAAGATAATTAATCGACTGAAACATAAAAGGAGATAATATTTACTCTATTTATTGTCCTGATGATAGAGGTTTCCTCATAATAAATTGTAATTAAAAGCATTACACATACACTTCAATAGGAAAAAAACCATTTAAAATCTCTGAACAAAAAGAAGTCTACAAATGTAGTCCTTCTTATTGGTGTGAGACAGTCATTGAGAATATCTTACATTAATACACTTGGAAACAAAATCTGTAATGCCATCTATTGCTATTACACAGAGACAGTTGTTTTCAAGTAGGTGTATTTCAGAACACAAGCCTGTCAAAAGACTGTAGTAAGAAAATGGCTGTAACACATACAGGCCTATATTGGGGCTCTCTCATTAGGGGCCACAGTGTGAGCTATCTCAGCAAGCATAACTGCACTGCAAGGATCATTACTAAAAAGCACACATAGGCTTGTCAGACACTGGAATAAAACTCTACATGGATTTGAATAAGTTGAGTATGTTATCTTTTGAGTAATAAGCCTACTTGGTCAACAAGTGTTGTTTCAAAGAGATTTATTCACATTTGGTTTTATAGTCTAGTCTTAATTCTGTTTCATGTGATGCAGCACAGTCAAGGATGGGGAAAACCTTCATGCAGCAGTCAAGGATGGGGAAAATTTCCTCTTTATGCTATGTTGGATATCACATAGGCCACAATTTTCTAGTCAGTTTAAAAGTTTTATATCTTTGTTTATTGTTCATGAAGAATACAAGACTGCTAATATTGCCCCTTATGGTGCCTTTGAGGGAGAATGCAGATTGGCATGGGAAGGTCATTTATCAGATGATTGACGTGAGAGGTTGCTGGACCACCACTTGTTCCCACAATTGGCTTCCGCACACAGTTTAGCAGATAATTAAAATTTAAATCGAGTTAAACCGTTCAAAGAGAAGTGTGCAAGCCTGAGCTCGTAAAACGACACCGTTGATAATCCCTGAAACAGAGAGACGCCCAGCATATGCTCAGCTGCATCAAATAAATGTGTGCTGCCAGAGGACAGCCGTGGCTCTGGAGGCTCTGGTCGGGTGCTACGCATGTCTCCTAATCTGTTCTTACTGCAAGTCTATAGTACACGCTTCACCTTCATTACTGAGATAAACGCTATTCATACAACCAGTGTCTGTTATATCTCACATCCCCACAAGGAGGAAACCCACACGGACACAGGAAGAACGTGTACAGAAACTCCACACAGACAGTCACACGAGCACAGTATCAAATCCTGGATCATGGAGATGCGAGGCAACAATTGTACCTGCTGTGCCACCACACAATAACCTCTTTCATCTTTTTTAAACAACAACAAAACCAAAAAACAACAACCCAAAGTCTACTGCTTAGGTAGCAGGATGACTGTGTGTGTGTGTGCCCCACAACATGCAACACAACACAATGCGTTGCAACACAATGCCTGTCAGATATTCCTATCCTTGTGGGGACATTTGGTCCCCACCAAAAGATAAAATCATGCCCCCCTGTGCACACGTGCACGCACACACACACATTTGTCTTACTATCCTTGTGAGGATAACCCACACTCACTCTTACACATTCATCTCGTTACCAAAGCAGTTGACTGTTTTTCTTAAAGATAAGAATGGCTACAGATCACTGATAAAAACAATAAAGGGGATAAATGTGAAAGCTCACCTCACAATTCTGAAACATGATTTTAGTGACATGTTAAAAGTACTATTGTGTGGCTTTATGTGGTGTTGCATAGTCAGGGAAGCTTCCTCATTTTAGAACTTTTCAATCTTAAATTGAATCATATCCAATTCTAGTGAATAACTGAATAGCTCAATTAGTTGAAGAGAAGTGAATTCCAACATTCACTTTCACATAGAAATTCAGCTTTCACTTTGAAAAACTACAACACTATTAAACAATTGATAGCTCTAAATGTCTACTCTTGGTTTGAGCCCTGGGTTTCGCCTGTAAAGACTGCATTTGTTGTTAAAAGGGATGAACCAACATGAAGACTAGAGAGCTGTCTATGGGAGACAATCAAGCCATTTTGAAGCTGAGAAAAGTGGGAAAATTTATCAGAGCCACACAGCCACACAGTTTACACATATTAGGTCAAATCCCATTTAGCAGTGTATGTGAGCTATAAAATCCGAGGGACATTTTGATATCTGAAATCCATAGTGGCCGAGCTGCACATGTGCATCAGTCACAAAAAAAACAAAAACAAATGGGAGGGGAACAGCCTTTAAAAACATATGTCAAAAGTGCACAATCTGCTTTAGGATGAAAACTCTTGAAAAGCTTAAGCTCAGCAACAGGGAGAGAGAGGTTTCAAACATTACTGAAGAATTGAACCTGTAACTCAGTCTCAGCAAAAACTGTACTTTACTGAACTCCACAAAGCTGAAGCTGTTCAGAAATCACTTGATATACTGTACAAGTACCAATGTACAAATTTGTACCTGCAGTGAGAGTAAATCCTGGACTCTATCTCACAGAAAATGAGGAATTCTAACAATCCAGTCTGATTTCATTGGATTTCAAGTCTAAAAATGTGTGACACCAAACCCTTACCCAAACAGTTTTAACTTACCTAACCATTTGAAACGGTTCATGTGAGTCGACTCATGCACTGAATCGGCAATAAGGACACCATAATGTCTAAGCAATGGAGAAAAAGCAATATCACCTTATGGGTTGTGTTTATTCTTTTTGATTACATTTAGATGTTTTTTACATTTAAAGAACACCAAAGCCAAAAGATGCATTTGACCCAGAATGTCTATGCCAGCTGTTAAATACGGTCTTAGCAGCCATCTCATATGAATCATTGCTATATATAAATTCATTTTTACACAACCACGTGCATTGTAAGGTCTGTTCCCCCATGATCAGACATTACTGAACCTTTAATCTTCTTCAAAATAAGGGAATAATGGTCCAATATCCCATTACACATTTTAGGATATACACTATATTACCAAAAGTATTCGGTCACCCATCCAAATGATCAGAATCAGGTGTCCTAATCACTTGGCCT
>CM075005.1:18346253-18373137 GCA_037576675.1 Pangasius sanitwongsei
GAATGGGATGGCACTTAAGTTCATATGTGAGTCAAGGCAGGTGACCGAATACTTTTGGTAATATAGTGTATATATGACAGTTTTTCCAAGTTCTGCTATAAGGGCAAATTGTGTTCCAGTTCATTATTATTTAGTTAACATTACTATATTGTTTGGTCCTCGTTATGTTGTCAACCCTTGTATATGTGTGTTCCTGAATGGCAGGGAGCATATCAGTGACAGCTGCTCAGGGCTGTGAATAAGAGCTGATTAGGTCAGTGTGTGTGTGTGTGCGTGGACGTGTGTTTGTGTAAGAGTGTGGAATTTCATTATGCAGTGCTGCACTGTGGTTCTGATCCCTGATTAGGGATCTAATTACCCAGTTTAGACTGTAAGTGGTCTATTTGCACTTGGTGCTGGAACTGAACCCTGTTTGGATTAGAGTGTGTATATGGATAAATGAATGTGTGTTTGTTTGCGAATCCTTTCTGTCAGGTGTAGATATGTGTGGTCTGGTTCTCAAGTGACTGTGCTCATTTTGACCCACATAATAACTTCCCTTTTGTATCTCTTTTGGTGTTTTGGACGATGACTGTAATGTGACCTGTGTGAATATTTTGACACCAAAACATGTGTATTAAACAGATATGGGAGCAAGCTACAGGTGAGCAGCTGAGTGAATAAGTGTGTGTGTGTGTGTGTGTGTGTGGGGGGGGGTTAGGTCAGGGACTGTATGGTCCATGATCTAACTGGTGATTATTATGCAACAGCTGTGGATGATATGGATCACAGATAATGAGTGGATGATGAGAAGAGACTGACATATCATCTCTAAGAATAGCATCTGTTAATTGGGACTAAATCAAGGACGCTCATTGGGGACTCAGACCTTTTCTATTAAATTAAGGCCATTACAGAATTACTCAGATTAGCATGGTGACGTGGATGTTGCCTTTGTATAAATTTTCTCTCAGCTGTCTGATTTTTGTAATACTCCTACCTATACTGCAAAATTCAGAGGTTATTATATACAAGTCAGTATTTATCAAGATTTTTTCTATTGTTTATTTTTTCCTATACATCCTTCTGTAAGGACAGAGAAAAGAAAGGAAGAAAGAAAGGAAAAAAGAAGGAAAGAAAGAAATAAAAAGTATATGTAAAATAAAAAATCCCATGGAATGACAATCATTTTGTGTAAACAAATAATACAGAATTTAAAGGCAGCAAATAGTGGCACAATACTTACCATTTTTATAGTCATGTAATTCTGTGAGGTTATCTTCAGACACTTCTACTGCATATATATTTTACTGCACACCATGTCAGAAATGAAATGACTACATTAAAAAGTATCTCTACTAGGAAAAAATGACCAAAAGCTGTACAAAATGAGGAGCTACAGCCAGTGGAACCTAGGAGAACCCTAGAAATCTCCTCATGAATTCTTTTTGGCCCCAGGACTGCATAATTTGATCTAAAATGAATTTTAATTTTTTCCAAAAAAAAAATTTAGTTAAGGATTTTTGTCTGTCCTTGCATTCTTGTGGGGTCAAATTGTTGTGTGGCTATCCAGAGGCATGGACAAAAATTCTTCCCCCAAAAGAGAAATAAAAGTGGCATACAAATATGAATACTTTTAATGTCTCCACTAACATATACAAGCATTAGCATACACAATCTAAAACAAATTGAAATGTGGTCCAGGAAAAAAAAATCAATAATTCCACACGTGTTGTTATCCCCCCCCCCACAAATTAGGACTTACTATTATCTCTACTTATAATCAATGTGCACACAATGAGTTAATGTATCATCTACTGATATTATGTTGTCTTGTGCTGCTCTTCATGAAACCGGGGGGAGATGTCATGTGCGTGAACAGACCCGAAAAATTGGGCTGTAGCCTAAAGCCTAATGTAAAATATGCACATAGCCACGCCCGGATTTTTGGTAACATGCCCCTAATTGCACCCAGATGATAATATTGGCCAAGAGCTGTAGCTTTCAACATTCTAATGTTCTCTGCCTTTATGCACAACGCAAGGGCCTGTCTTCGGCTTTTTGGCAAGTGAGTCAGTGGTGGCTTTCAGTCAGAGCATCTACGAAAAGTCTGTCCTTGTTCACTAAGCTACCAAGTGTCTCATTACCGCCATCTGGAACAGCATGTCATTATTAGGCAAAATAAGGGAATTCCCGAACAGGACCTCTGCCGGTGTAGGCATTTTGAAGTTTTTAGCACTTTTTAGAAAAAAGAAAAGAGACTTTTTAAAAAGAGTAGTAGCCTACGCAGTTGGGGAGAGCATAGTGGGAGTTCGGATTGCAATCTAAAACACTGCATCCCACGCAGCATATGGTCGGAGTATGCCAAACAAGCCCGGTTAATACAGTACTAAATACTAGAAACAGTGGCATACTATTTCGACATACTGTGTAGTAGGGTAGGATTCGCGCGGAGCTTTCCGGTACTTCCTCGTGTTGCGGGAGGATAAAGCAGTGACGTCGGCGGACTGATTCGGTGGCAACAGCGCCGCAAAGGCAAGACTCCTCGGCCGAGCTGGAGAGAGATACGACGCGAAACACACACACACACACACCGGGAGAACGTGATTCATACATTTATCTGAGGCAGGCAGTCTCATACCGTAGCAGGCGTACCCTCTGACGGAAATCATGCTTTGTCGCGGGGAAAGAAATTGAGGCTGACGATCACTCTGCTGCAGCAGCGCAGTACTCGGGCTTCACGCGACGGTGCTAGACTTGTAACGTCACCGTCCGTCCCGCGGTCTATGTCACGGAGCCGCGAGCACGCGCGCCCATGGCCTCGGTAAACAGGGACGAGGAGCAGCGATGGGTGCCGACGCACGTGCAGGTGCTGGTGATCCGCGCCCGCGGGCTCCGCGCCAAGGGCAAGCACGGCACGAGCGACGCGTACGCTGTGGTGCAGCTCGGCAAGGAGAAGTACTCCACATGCGTGATGGAGAAAAGCACGGAGCCCGAATGGGGCGAGGAGTGCTCATTCGAGCTGCAGCCTGGAGTGCTGGAGGACGGGGGCCGCGACGCGCACCCGGCGGGCACCTGCGACCTCACCTTCACCATCATGCACCGCGCGCTCATCGGCCTTGACGTGTTCCTGGGCCAGACCGTGATCGCTTTGGACAAGGCGTTCCGTGAGCGTGCGTGCATGAGAAACGAGTAGGTTTATTTGCCTTTAGGTTGGCTGTTTGCTTATTTGCTTGTTTACTTTAGTGGTGTCAGTAGTTCCTTGTTCCTGCACAAAAAAAAATCGCAGTAAGGTTTTGTTGTATTGGTAAAGGTGATGGACATGATAGCCGGTGCGTTTGCCTGGTTTTCAGTTTGTGTGAGAAGAGCGATCTAGCTTGCAGAGAGAGAGAGAGAGAGAGAGAGAGAGAGAGCGATCTGAGTGCTGCAATCCACTCCGCAGTCACGCCCTCCTTCATACAGCTCGCAGAGGGAGGATTGTGAAGGAGGCCTCCGGACAGTTCCTGATAGCATCTGAGCAGCAGCGTGGTGAAGTCTATACAGTTAATCTATTCATCATGTGTTCTCCAGAGAACGTGTTAGCCTCAACGTCACAGCATAAATAGAGTGACCTCTTACAGATGCAGAGACTAGACTTTCTGGTTTCTAATGTGGAAATGATGAGCATCCTATTCTCAGAGAACCCATGTTCTCCTCTGTCAGCTTTTGCGTTCTATAAATTTAAGCTACCTTTAAGCCTACACAGGCAGTCCTCATCAGTAATGTAGTCCAGTCTGAAGTGGGAATACTAAATGATAATCAGAAGTTACAAAGCAGCTTGTATACTAAGTCTGGATGGCATTGACTATGCCACTGATGACTTAAGGTCATGTGGTGTCTTTATGATTGGACTTTTCTCAAAACAGTCAGTCATATTTGTTTTCTCATACAGAGATCTAACGCTAAACAAACTGCTTGGAACGTACACCACTGGACTCTACTTGCTTTGAGGATACATTGGTGTATGTCTGTAGGTAATCTGCGTTTTGGCCCAAATACCAGTTTCCATTATATTATATAGATGAATTTGTTAATCTGCAGTACATTACAGTGTTGACCTCTGCCAGAGGCTACAGTACAGTAGCGTGAAAAAAGCTTTCTGCTATATAGTAACCTGGTAGAAGAAACTTTATTATACTCAATTTCTAATCTAACATTCCTGTTCTAACTAATGAAGGTGTAATTGTGCATGAGCAGTTAGTGTTGATTAGAACTGGGTGTGCTGGATGTTCAGGAATGGGGCTGGGCACTGCTGAACTAAATATAATAAAGTAATACATTGCAAGGTTTTACTTTGCTATGCTAATCATACAATAACATTCCAATGAATCACAAGCTTGACAGGCAATGCAAGTGATTTTAAATGTGCCACAGAAACATTTAGGTTCATCTGTGTTAGCCCGTTCAGTCACAGTATGTGCCAATATAATTTGTGACCTTTTTATTATAACATTCTATTTTGACATATAGACTATCAAAGCTGTGAATCGCCAGTTAGCAAAGCTCGAAGGTACTGAAATCTGCTTTCCAACATTATGTCAAATTTATAGTATGAAAATTAAATTACAAAATATTCAATTATTTTTTTTAAACACTGCCAGATGCAGATGCAGACCTCCTTATGGTCATATATACTTTTAGGTTTTACTTTTCTCAGTGTATTTTCAGAAATGTAAGACACCTAATACTTTTCAAAATGGTAATAAATAACACCACGGTAAATTGAAATTAACTGTAATGATGGAGCTTATGTGGTTAACTAATTCTTTAACAAAATGCCAGACAGAACCATAATGTACTAATGTCACAAACTGAAACACAAGTTAGATCCTGCAGCCTTACCTATTGGCCAGTGTCTAGCATACACAGATCACACATCATCAGAATGAAGTAAAATGTGATCTCAGTGAGTTTAACCATGGCATGATTGTTGGTGCCAGATGGGCTGGTTTGAGTTTTTCAGAAACTGTTGATCTTTTGGGATTTTCACACACAACAGACTCTAGAGTTTACACAGAATGGTGCAAAAAATAAAAAATATTCTGTATGCCAAGGCTCTGCAAACTGAAACACCTTGTTGATGAGGGAGATCAGATGAGAATGACTAGACTGGTCTGAGCTGACAGGAGTTTTATAGAGACTCATATAAGCACTCATTACATCCATGGTGAGCAGAAAAGCATCTCAGCATGCACAACATATCGAACCTTGAGGTGGATGACCTACAACAGCAGAAGACCACATCAGGTTCCACACCTGTCAGCCAAGAACAAGAATCTGAGGCTATCATGGACACAGGCTCACCCAAACTGGACGTTCAACCTGACCTGATCTTCTACTGTTGTAGCCCATCCACCTCAAGGTTTGATGTTTTCCATGCTGCTCACCATGGTTGTAAAGAGTGATTATTTGAGTTACTATATCCTTCCTGGCAGCTCAAACCAATCTGGCCATCTTCTTCTTACCTCTGTTATCAACAAGGCGTTTCGACCCACAGAACTCTCACTCACTCAACGTTTTTTGTTGTTTGTACCGTTCTGTAAACTCTAGATACTGTTGTCTTTGAATCCCAGTTCAGCAGTTTCCGAAATACTCAAACCAGCCCATCTGGTACCAATAACCAACAGTTAAAGTCATAGAGATCACAAACATTCTGATGTTTGATGTGAACATTAGCGTGTGAAGCTCTTGTCCTGCATCTGTATAATTTGATTCATTGCGCTGCTGCCAAATGATTGGCTGATTGGATAACTACATAAATGTGCAAGTGTACAGGATATCTCTAATAAATTGAATAAATTAGATGGTGAATGTATGTATGATGGTATTAAGCTAATTTATGGCTCTAGCAATGATTGTGCCCAGTTACAATACCATCCATGTTCATGTTAATTATAGTCATTGTTTATTAAGAATTTAACTTTTGTCTACTGTAGGTATTATGGCGAATTAGTATGGAGCAGTACAGTTAGACAGACATAATGGGCTTTATTATTATGCTGGATACAAACTGATTTATTTGTAAATCGTTCGTACAAGCATTTACGCAAGAAATTTGGTATTCATGAAAATCCTATAATTTCAGAAGAACGTTCGTATCTTACCCATACTCCTGAGTGTGTGCAAATTTACACATAAGAAGACTAATTAATATAAACCTTGATTGAGCAGCTCCTGGCTGACAGTCGCTGAGACACTTTGCTTTGAATAAAATCAGCCGTTTCCCTGTGTGACATGCTTGGTGTCCACGATCACCTGGGTATAGTAGATAGATATTTTTTTTCTCCGTTTTCATGTCAAACCATTTTCTGTTACACTGGTAAATAATACATATTTTTATGGGCAAAGATGTGAATCAAATTAACTTTCACATTACCTGTTCTTTTTTGCCGTATACTTGTCATTTCAGCTCCGTGACCTTTTCCTTTTATGGAGTTTTGCGGGCGTCACCAAATGCAAATCGGCTGTGCCATGCATGCACCTGATAATTTACGGTTGACTTGGTATTCATTAACATACATATGCGAGTACAAAGAAAATGAGTGGTTCTGAAATTTTTCTAAACCGGCGAACGTTTTTATTTTGGTTTGGCTTACGCAAACATTTCCATGCAACTTTGTTAAAGATTGATAAATGATGCCCAATGTGTGTTAGTTTGTGTGTTTGCATATATAGAATGCATATATAGAAGGTAATGAAGGTATTTCTTGAGACAACTGTTCATCCTCACCACTTCCTTTGCATGTCCATGAAATAGTAAATCAAGTTGGCTGGTGACTAATGGAATTAATACATGTACTAAGAAGTATGTTGTGTCTGTTTGCTTTGCATGCTTGTTTCTCTGCAATATGTGGTTACTCTTTTACCGTGTGACTGTGTGTGTGAGTCACGCTTGGTAATTGGGTAATTTCTGTGTTGTGTTGCTGTTTTCCTGGATATGGAGGTAAGGCTAGGTTGTTGATTGTTTGAGTGCCTGTGAGAAAGTATAGCATGGCATCCTAAACATTCACACAGCAACTAGCAGTATACTGCACACTATTTTAAATATGTTATTTGGTATTTTAATGATCAACACTCATTTGAGGGTTAAAGCCACTATTTTCCATGATTTCCTGTCCTGGCATTTGTGGTGTGGCTTCATATTCTTAAGATAAATGTTCACCATGTCTAACAAAATTGGGTGGAGTGTCATTGCCGATGTGTAAAGAGGAAATGAAGATGAGCATATCTACAGAATTTGGCAGACTTACCTATCTAGAGCGAATAAGAAACGTTATGTTAAAAAAAAAAACACATTCTAGTGCAAGTAGGTCAGACTCTAACAGTACATTTAAGCTAAAACCTTGAGTATGGATGTAGATGATACTGAAGTCAAAGGAGCCAGGCAGATAGTACACTAAAACAACAACCCTTACAAGACGAAATTGTCTGCATATTTCCCTTAATACGTTTTGGTTCCATTCCATACACAGACATTTTAGCAATTAAACACAGTGTTATTTTGGCTAAAGCTGCTGGATAAGAATGATCAGCAGTTCTGATTCCAGCATTAAAGATCACTCTCTAGAAGTAGCCAAGTTTAAGATCTACACTTATGCTAATAGTGTGTGTGTGTGTGTGTGTGTGTGTGTGTGTGTGTGTGTTTGGGTGTGGGTGTGTATACATAAGCAAAGAGAGAAGCAGGTGTAAAATTCTCAAAGGAAGTAAAAACTGCACTAGCCTACTAGACATGAACAAATGTGAACTGATTGCATTTTTCTTTCCAGGGTCCTGCTCCCCTTTTACTTTAGTGACAGTATATAGGAATGAAAGGCCTAAGACATAAGCCTAAACCCAGCTGTGTCTGTGTGTGTCTGCGTGTGGGTGGGTGGGTGTGAGTGACAGTGACTGTAATGGTGTCATTTATGCATTGGTGCAGCTGTGTGCAGAAAGAGAAATTTGTAGCATTTTCTTGCAGCATGGTCATATTAATCTCTGGGCTCATTACATTAGAAAGTAATGTTAGATGTAATGCTAAATGTGTGCATGTATGTATTGCACAGTTGTGCAGATCAGTACTGCTGATAAGCATTAAACTGAACTTTTGATGCTGGTTATGTCAGCATTTTTGCATGTGTACATAGCTACACCTAGCTGTGATATACAATGAGTCATTTTAACACAGCTTGCCTAAAACAAGATAAAAAGACTAGGAAGCCATATTGTATATGTGCCTTTATGCCATTTCACCCACAGATAAGTGTACAGTTAGCATTCAACTGGTAGAGCAAAGAAGGCATGAATGACAAACCAAGATGAGTTCTACAATAATTTGTTAAAGCTCCATTTGTGTTGTTAAACAAATGCTGTGAAGGATGAAGGCAATAAAGCCCATCTCATTATATTGAAGACTATGTGATCTACCTTTATAAAAAGCATATTATTGAGATATAATAGGTAAGAGGATTGTTGCATATCTTATTGTCTCTATTATAAAAAATGGAGTATTTTATAGCTAGTTCCATGTGTTTACATGATGAATGAACCAATAGAAATGGTCTAAAATGTGGAATACAATCTTCTAAGTCTATTAACTAGGAATGCTACTATTTTCTCATAGAATCATCAATAAATTGTTCTTACAACATTACATTTTTTCAAAAATTATTTAATCATTCTAGATGTTTATTTATAACTTAATGTTGACTTTAGTAAATAATTGTTTATAGTGTCATAGCATGTATTGGGTTTGGTATAAGTAACACATTTGCACACTGTTGTATGAGGTAAGTTAACCCCCCACCCACAGGAAGTGCATCAGCAGTTTTTCTAGTTTTCATCTTGAGGCTTCATCTTAGGGTAGTTAACAATAATATTAAATTGACTGAGTTGATACTGGTTTATTGATCTACTTCCCTTCTTTGCAGATCTAATCACTGTTGGGTTCAGCAGTACATTTCTGAGCATTACCATTATATAATATTATGTACCATGTGCTTATGCATACAGCAGGTGCAACTTGAAACTGATAGCTCAGCTTTCAGCTCTGCTAGGTCATGATAGATTTCTCACATTTCCTCCTCAGATAGTCGTCATATGTCTCAGCTGGTTAATTTTGTGGCTTCATATACAGGTTCTGTTTTATAAAATAAAATATTTGCTTCTATGTCCGAAGCCTCTGCATCAGTTCAGCCCTTAGTAGGAATATTCATTAACTACTTGAAAAAAATAAAGTTATAAGTATAAAGTTGTCTGAGGATATGAGGATAATCGTTGTTTATGAAGTTGTTTATGAACTTAGTTTAACCTTGACTAATTCCTGTTTCCTGTTGGAGAACAGTATGTTGACATATATGATAAAGGAAGGAACAAAAAGAAGGAATAATTGTTCATCTACTTTTTCTATGTTCATCCTACTAAGCTGCCTATTTTCTCCCCCAGATGGTACAAGCTTCATTCTAAAACTGGCAAAAAGGAGAAAGAAAGAGGGGAGCTTCAGCTAACAGTGCAGTTCACTCGCCATAACCTGACAGCCAGCATGTATGACCTCTCCATGAAGGACAAACCAAGGTCAGCCTTCATTAGGCTGCGTGAGCGCATGCGTGCCCGGAAACGTGGAGGAGATGAAGAGTCTTCCTCGGCCATTGTGCCTGGGGGTTACGGGGCATTAGTGCGCATGCGGGGCCGTCTGCCAAGTGATGGTGGTGGAGAGGAAGACTATGAGGATGATGAAGGAGGGGAGTTGAGGAGGAGTAAAATGAGGAGTTACTTCCTCCATGGAAGGTTACGGAAGTCTTCGGACACACGTTCTAGCACGTCTCTGGGCTCCGAGAGCAGCGAGTCATCTTCCAGAGGGGGCAGCCTTAGCCCAACTGCTGGCATCAGTGTAGTGGTCTCTGACCTCTCCAATTCACCCAGCAACAGCAGCAACCTGACTGCAGACAACAGCCCAGGTACACTCACACACACCCACACACAAAGTTACTGCTGTATGTGTGAACTGTAAACTTTCCCCCATTCACTGTTTAACCTTAATCATTATTCTGGTCCAAAGCTAAACCGGAACTATAATTTGAAAGTTTTTATTTAAAAAGACTAATCCCAAATTTCTGTTGACCGTTCTAGGCTGGTAAAAGATTTTTAATTTTGATATCTTTTGTTACCTATAGACATTTGGTCTCATAGAAAGATAAATACACATTCACTTTCTATGGTCTTTAATTCCTCCTCCTCTTCTCTCTCTCTCTCTCTCTCTCTCTCTCTCTCTCTCTCAGAGCACACAGTAGCCCCCTCACCACTAGTCTCTCCTGTTAGACATGTGTTTGATGAGGTGTGTGACCTTAGCATCCCAGTGCCTCATTCCCTGACCACTGACAGTGATGCCCCCATTCTCCTGCCCTCTGTCTGTGTTAATGGAAATCCAGTGGAGACATCTCCTCTTACTCATCAACCCCCCTCACTGGTACTACAACAACCTAGGCCACAGACAAAAGAATCAGAAAAAGAATCAACGAAAACTCCTCAGACAAGCCCACCAGAGAAAGGCACACCTACTCAGGCCCAAACAGCCAAGCCCTCAGATATCAAACCTCAACCCAGTCAAAAGTTTCAGACTCAGCAGCCTAAAGTAGAGTCTAAATCCAAGCCTGACTTGCAGTTCCCTGCAGTAGGGCTACTACAGAAGGGTTCTGCACTCTCTCTGTCCTTGCAGAACCTCTCTCGCCGTAAAGAGGAGCAGCAGGGCGGAGGGCCTATAGATGGCCGACGCTGGTCCTTTGACAAACCAGGAGAGGAAGAGAAGGCGGCCATTGCTGCAGCACTGGAGCATACTGGGTTGATGGCCGATGAAACAGTGGTGGAGACGGCTGTGTCTGAAAGCGAGATAGAAGGTCAAGGCAAGAAGAAGCGAAAATTGTTCTCACATGCACGGGCTGACCAAGCTCAGCTAGCTGCAGAGGGAAGACACAGAGGCTGGTTCAGCTCTAAGGATCCATACAGTAAACCAAGGTAAAAAGATATGTATTACTGACTGATTCCATGTGATTGATCATGTGCATATAGATGTGTTCTCAGTGTTGATGACACTACTATTAGCATAGCCACTGCAGATAGGATATCACCCCAATTAGCACATTCTGTCTTTGCTCCTATACTTTCTGCGTTTGTCCTCACTGTATTATTTGGCTGTTTGTTTCCTGTTATTAGGTCACCAAGGATGATGGACAGATTGTATGGCTGTGTGTGTGTAGTGTAGCTGTAATTCTTGATCAGTGGCATAGCTAGTAGTTAATTTGGAGTGGATGAAGAAATATACTGTATAAAAATATTGAATTGCAATGTCTTCTGTACAATTATGTATTGATAAGTGTAATGCGCTCATGCATTTCAGGTGGATGCCAGACAGTAGTAGGAGCAAAGGTGGCACAAATTTGTTATTTAATCATTTAAGGTGCAGTCTACCATCAGCCAATCTTGGTATATTAATAAGGTTGCCATGAGATACCTTTATGACTGCTCAATGACAGCAATTCTGAAAAACATAGTAGTAATAGAGTAGATATACTATATCTACTAATAGAGGGAAAATTACACATTATATTATAAAACCATATCTACCATTCTTTTTCTCCTATTGTAGCAAGATGGCTATTTGCTTTCAAACAGAAACAAGAGCAATGCATGATCCTGATAATATTTCTCACTGTAACAGCTGTTAGCCAAACTAAGGGACATATTCATTTGTGGATAGATATGGAGGTGGTGATTACTTCTTGACCTTTTTCTGAACATCATTATAGCGCAATTACTGTGTAGAACAGTGTTATTTGACACACACACACATATGTATATGTGTGTGTGTGTGTGTGTGTGTATATATATATATATATATATATATATATATATATATATATATATATAATTATTAATAATAAGCTGTGCTGTATGTGTGCTATGTTAGCCACCCACAGATAAGCATTTGGAACTATCATAAAATATTTCAGGGAGGTTCAAACCTAAAATCCTCCCAGCTGTGCCCCTGAGCACCAGGTTAGTATGCTTTTTAATAGGTGGTAAAGATGCTAATGTCTTGTGGTTGTTTAAGGAAAATAATGAAGAAAGGAAATTTGGTAAAACTGGTAAATCTACTGTCAACTCCAGAACTACTGGCACCCTTCATGAAAATGAGCAAACATGAATATACACACATGGAGCACTTTATTAGAAACACCTGTACACCTACTCATTCATGTCATCCAATCATGTAGCAATAGTACAACGCATAAAATTATGCGGATACTGGCCAGCAGCTTCGGGTAATGTTCACATCAACCATCAGAATGGGGAAAAAAAGTGATCTCAGTGATTTTGACTGTGGCATTATTGTTGGTGCCAGACAGGCTGGTTTGAGTATTTATGAAACTGCTGATCTCCTGGGATTTTCACACACAACAGTCTCTAGAGTTTACTCAGAATGGTGCAATAAAGAAAAACCATCTAGTGAGCACCAGTTCTGCAGACAGAAATGCCTTGTTGATGAGAGAGGACAACAGAGAATGGACAGACTGTTTAAAGCTGATAGAACGGCTACAGTAACACAGATAAATACTCTGTACAATTGTGGTGAGCAGAAAAGCATCTCAGAATGCACAACACGTCGAATCTTGAGGCGGATGGGCTACAACAGCAGAAGACCACGTCGGGTTCCACTTCTGTCACCCAAGAACAGAAAGTTGAGGCTGCAGTGGGCACAGGCTCACCAAAACCGGACAGTTGAAGACTGGAAAAACATAGCCTGGTCTGATGAATCTCGATTTCTGCTGAGGCACACAGATGGTAGGGTCAGAATTTGTTGCCAACAGCATGAATCTATGGATCCAACCTGCCTTGTGTCAATAGTCCAGCCTGGTGGAGGTGGTGTAATGGTGTGGAGAATGATTTCTTGGCACACTTTGGGCCTGTTAATACCAATCAATCATCACTTGAATGCCACTTCCAGCATGATAGTGCACCATCTCACAAAGCAAAAGTCACATTTAAAATGGTTTCATGAACATGTCACCGGACCTGAACACCTTTGGGAAAAATCTGCATGAATTGCGTGATACAATTATGTCAACATGGACCAGAATCTCAGAGGAATGTTTCCAGCACCATGTGGAATCACTGCCATGAAGAATTGAAGCTGTTTTGAGAGCAAAGGGAGGCCCTATCTAGTATTAGTATAGTGTTCCTAATAAAGTGCTCAGTGAAATGTATAAAAATGCACTGATATACACTGCATGATATTTTGGGCTTAAACTATGCGGACATTATACTTTTTTTATCTTTTCAAATAGCTGTATAGATCTTTCCTGAAACTACAAGGTTTTTTTTTCTGCAAAACGCTTGTTTCAAAATGTGCTCAGCACCTTCCAATTCATATTTAGCCATGTTTTCCATTGACAGAGCAACAGCACTGAACTTCTTTTGTAACATCTAACAATGTCAGAGACACTTGTAGGGGGATCTTGGCACACTTCTGCATACAGATCATTTCAAGCTGCATTATATTCTTAGTTTTGTGCATGTTGACAGTTTTCAGGAGGGTTCAAAACCATTGTGAAACAATTATTGTGTCCCACGCTATTGCTGTGTTTATTTGGATGTTTGTTTTGGGTCATCTTGTTGAAAGTTTCATCAAGGGCCAGCTATTAACCTCTTGGCAGAGGCATCCAACTTTTGACATAAAATATCAAATTTCATGATGTTATCAGTTTTATACCAGGGTGTCTTATCTCTTGTTATTGAATGCCAACCAAACGAGACATTTGTCTTACTTACTGGTTCATTTGTGTATACTGATTATGGACAGTGTTTGAGAGATTCAGCGAAGATGGCTGCTGAAACTCACTGAACAGTCATATTTTCACGGAAATGTAAAATTGAACGAAGGTGTCCCAATTGTACACCAATGTGATTATGATGCATTACAGTACTGAATTATTTTATTCACTGCCCTAAATCACATTTAGACTATAGTCACCTTTTCGTTTTCTATTCATTCGCTCCATGCTGCTTGGCTCTGCTGCTCTCACTCTTTCTTTAATATGGTTGGATGATCATTATGGCGTGTCCTAGCTCTGCAATGCTAGCAGTCTGCAGTGCTGCAAGATAAAGCAGGTCTGGTATGAATCATTTACTTTTACTCATTCTAGGTACACATACTGTGTAGTTGTGTGCATGTGTGTTTTTAATATATAAAGAGGTGTCTTTAAATAAGACACAGGTTTTTACAGAGAATTGTACCCTGACTCTGTTCCGCACTGACCTTAACTGAAATCATTTTAGCCTTCGGTGCTTCATTTTAAGGTTACTTATTAAAATACAAACATGACTACCTAATCTGTTATGTCATCTACCCTGGTTTAATGAGTTATATGATCAGGTATTTCATCATAAAGTGTTTAAGAAAGGCCAGGTTGTTTTACAATTCTTGATAACCAGTAGTGGCTGTGTTTGTTGTACCTGTACAATACAAATCCTTTTGTCATTCTCATTAAAATGGTAAACAATATAACGCAAAGCACAATTGGATTATACCTTGTCATATATTGGTATAGACAATTTTAATAGAATTTTAATAGGAAGTTAGGTGTTGATTGTGTTCTTCAATGTATATTTTATTTTGGCATTCACAGACCACTTATTAGGAGGGGTTTTTATCAAATGTGGCTTGGAGAGATGCATTTACACTTGCATAACGTGGCTAAAATGCAACTCGGACCTCCTCCTGAAGTGGTTTTAGTGATCAGACTTAAATGTGATTTAAATGTGTCTGGGGTGCATTTACACTTTCATCTCTATGTCCTGTTACTCAAGATGCATAAAACAAACAAGTGTAAACAGGGTATCACTGATATGCTACCAGTTAGCCTGATATGCTACCAGTTAGCCAGGATTCAAGTCTGAATTCTTTGCAAACCTGTGAAATAAATGCTGGTGTTGAGAAATATCCTATGCTTCCATCCAGTCATAAAAATGTTGTAGTCACCTTTATTTAAATGGTGTTTATAAATGTAATATTATGTAGCTTTACTAGATTAACATTTCAACCATAGCCTTACTCCTGAAAATATATTGCCCCCAAAATTCACAGTACACACAAATACAGTACTTAATGCAGGCAATAATGAGAGATCATTTATGTTATTAAAAGTTAAATTGATAAGACGGGTGTTGTCTCTAATGGGGTGACTATGTGTGCCTTTCATTCACAGCCAGCTGGTTGCTCCTCAGACAGACTGCAGCCCCCGCACAACCCTTCCCCTTTTATCCTTGTCCCCCACTGACCTCTCAGAGGGAATGACTTACCAACACACTAACCCCTTCGCTTCCGCCTCATTCATCTCTCCCGCTAACCCTTTCTTTTCACTACTTAAGCAGAATCCATTTTTCCAGGAGCTGCATACTGTCACTCCTTTAACACCTGCTTTGCCCTTTCTCTGTAGCCCAGCCATCTTTCAAACTGAAGTGCCTGCCTCCAGACCAAGAATCCCCACCGCTCCTCTACACTCAGTTGAAGCTGGAAATGCAAAGGGAACCCTAGTGGATGGATCGTCTCATAATCTTACAAATTCTGTTTGCAGAACTGATACTTCAGATGGCTCTAACAAATATATTCAGTGGGATGATTTCATTGGTGATAGACTGAAACTAACCTCAAAGATTGGTACTCAGAAGATGACCGTCCTTCCTTCTTCCTACCTGATTGAACCAACACCAACATCCACATGTGGTGAAGGTGACCTGATTGTGTCCGATAAAGCTAATGCCCTAGTAAGTCTATGTAATACAACCCCAGCATGCACTTTAATTGAAGATGCACTTCCTCACTTTGAAGCTGAAGCTTATTTTATGCATTGTAGTACTCAGAAGGCTGATATCAATAATTTTGTTCCTCAGGATGCCTCAGAATCAGCTTCTGAATTTGACTCCTCATTGACTCATAACTCAAGCATAGAGTTCTCTGAACTCAATGCCCTGGCATGCCCTTACCCTACACTTTCAAACTGCACATTTAATAAGGACAAAGTCAGTGCAGTCTCAGACTGCCAAATAAATATTACACCAAATGAAATGTCAGTGTTGTCTGTGACTCCTGAACCCTCAGCACTCAATTCTAAATCATTGGATTGTTTAGGCCTGTATGAAAAGTCTGAACATGAAACAATCAAATGCATTTCCTCCAAGAGGCAGACAGATGATGACACTAAAGGGTCTGTAGAAATCCAGAAGACATCTTTGCTTTACTGTAACTTTGATATTCTGGAAGCATCTTCCATTGTAACATCTGAATCTCCAAGCAGTGGTCGTAATGTCCTATTGTCAAAGTCCCTCCCAAAAGGCCAGGGGAACTTCAAATCAGATGGTGGTATTGGAACAGGAGATGGAGGTGTAGAATTGAAAGAGTCTGCCATTAAAGAAAGAACATGCTTGGATTACATAGCAACATATCCATTAGGGATGTCCATTCCCTTAGGACCCAGTGACTCTGTGTTACAAGGAATGACAATGGAGAAAGATGCTGCAGGTAATCAAGGTTGTAGATCATTAGACAGAAGTGAAGTTAGTTTTGTAGGGGAAGGTTTTGATATCAAGAACCTAAAGATTCTTGTGGATTCTTCTTCTACGGACTCAAGCAACATGTCATTTACAAAGGAGAAACTCAGTGATTCACCACCTAATCCATCTAAGGGAAGTTTCAAGGTTGACCCTTTACCTGAAACACTCAGTGCACTTTGTGGGGTAGAGACACCAAATGGTAGCAGAGAGACACTATCTTTAGCACTGTCTCCTGGGTATATGCTCTCCCATAGCCTGTATGAGAGTGTAGACTCTGAGCAATATCTCACCTGTATGTCACAGCACAGTTCCCCTACCATTTCCCAACTCTCTCCAGTGGCCATTCTGGAAAGTGACAGTTTTCAAGAAGGCAAGCCAAAATCTGGTTCATCCCAGGAAGTCCTGACAACAAATGACCAATCTCAGAGGACCATTTCAGAACTACAGCAAGACCCAGCTGAGATTTCTCAAGAAGCTTTGCCAAAAAATGGAGGTATTTCTCAGTATGATCCTTCAAACCTACCAGTATCTCTTACCTTTTTGACAAAATCTGTCTCTTCAGAGAATACTTTAGCAAAAAGTGACATTATAAAAGAGGCCATAACAGGTACTGTTACAAATGGATCAGTACAAAAATATGATCCCCCAATGGACACAATGATAAACCATGATTTGCTACATGAGAGAATTCCTGATACCTTTGAGCTGATGACAACAAGGGCAGGGGAAGAACTTTTAATGTTAGATCCTCAAACATTTATGGATAATGATATTTGCTCAGCTGAGCCTCATCAGTCCCACCATGTGCAATGTGATGGTGCTCTAGAGGATCTGGAGATTATCACAGATTTTTGTCAGTCCACTGAGAATATGTGTGTCTCTGATTTTGTATATGAGCCAAACTCTAGCGTTACTCAGGACTTGGTTATGACAGATTTGCTCCTGGAGAACATGTTTGTGGCCCAGCATGCTGTGACACATTCTGTTGGCACAAGCCCTGTCACACACCCTGTGCCTAGGGAGACTTGCACAAACATGGAATTGTGTCCTGATTCTATTAAAGCATCACAAATAAGTAAAAATACACAAGCAACAATGACTGCAGCTTTTATTCCACAAGGGGAGCACTTGGACAGCGCTATACTCTGGTCTACTGTTCAACCACCTCTCCCTGAACCTTCATCCCTGGACTGGCTGACTTCAGGGCATGATCTCTTGATGAGCTCCCCCTTATCTTTGCTTGACCTCTCACCACTAGCCTCATCTACACCACATGTAGCAGTAGGTATTAATAGTCTGCCACTGTCCCCCTTTCCTATGCCCAATGCTCCAGCAAAATCATTGCCGCATAATGCACTGGCTGCTGCCGCTCTTCCCCCTGTATTTGCTGCATCGCATGATTTTTTCCCTCAGGAACAACATCAGGTAGCCTGTCATCACAGCAGGTGAGGTCAAAAGTGTGATCTTTGAGATTAAATCAGTTTGAGGTTATGTACGAGTAACGCAGTCTCTCTGCAGATTCTGTTGTACATGTATTTGCATATATATATATATATATATAAGAACTTATTAAAGAAATAACTAAAATTGTTGAGTGTTCAGATCTGCTTGAAATCTGCACTACTCAAACATCATCCCCAATTCTTGTGGTTTCTCATTAAGGAGATGGTTATTAGATTGCATTAGATTAGAGTGTGAGGATGCACTTTAATCTTATTCTTTTTCCTGGCTGGTGTCTTTCTCGTGCTTTCAGTCTGAACTTTGCTTTAACTTTCTTTAATTAATGTATAAATCAGACTCTACATTTTATGGGGTCATGTGGTATTTTTATTTATTGTTGTGGAGTATTTAACAATAGTTGTGCATTCACTCTGTTTTTTCCTTCTTGGTGCATAAACTCCCTCACCTTCCAATTCGGTAATTAATTTCTGATGTTTGCATGCCTTGTGTTATTTCTAGACTCAAAATACACTTTCATTCTCTTGTGGTTTCCGCAGTGGTGGGTGCATAGCTGTCTTTTGCCTGGACCAGGGGACTATGTGACTGCTTCCTACAACACATTATTTTCATTTCAGAGATAGCCAATTAAATCTACAGCAATTAATGTGTGGTTTTGATGGTCCTACATTACTGTCAGTGAGTACTTACATATCTTTGTTTCTCCCATCTTCGGGTGTTTTAGTCCACATCCAGTGAAGCCTTTGACACCTCCAGATGAGAAGAGGTCAGAAGGGCGGTCTGTGCTGGAGAAGCTCAAGTCCACCATTCATCCAGGAAGAGGTCAACAAGGAGACCAGGAACCTGAGAAGAAGGTATGTTTAGCTGTTTAATGTTACTCTTACTAACAATCAAGAGAAATATGCTGTGACAAGAAGTAAAGAACTGCCATTAAACATTTGTAGGGTTTCACTGTTACTGCCTTATACTCTTAGGTTAAATGATATAACCTTCAAAGCCTCTATGTAGAATTACTGAGAAAAACTGAGTCTTTCCCTATCAGGAAGAGTTCCAGGTAGAAGCTTTCAAGCTAAGAATCCTTAACTATGCAAAGAACCCTAGAAAAAAAGCCACTGAGTGCAGGCAAGCTTCACTAACATGACTATACAGATTCTTTTTTTAAATGTTTGTGGTAATGTCTTTTCAACAACTTCTCAGCTCTTGGTGGAGGGTGGAGGCTCCTACTACCATCTAAACCACAGTGAGCTGGTGTCCCTCCTGCTCCAGCGGGATGCCGAACTCCAACTGGAGAAGGAGGAGTATGAACGCCGTGGCTTGTTGCTAGAGAAGCGGGAGGTGGAGATTAAGAAGATGAAAGTTTTAATCCGAGATCTAGAGGATTACATTGACACTCTGCTAGTCCGCATTATGGAACAAACGCCTGCACTGTTGCAAGTACGTTCCAAAATGAAATGACCCGATAGAGATTCAGCAAACATTTCACTGTCACTTCACAAATCTTCCACGATCCCTGGGCAGAAGTTGCAACCCTGCACTGCTACTGCTACCATGTAAATGTAGAATGAAGCATTATTGAACAGGCACAGAAAAGATATTTTTGGCATTCTTTGCTGTCACAAAATACAGTGTCTACCTTTGTGAGCCTCCCATATGTGGTCAGGTGCGCCCACCCCCTCCCTTCCTGACTCCCACAATTCTTATTCTTATCAGAATTTCTGAGAAATTTTACTTAGTTGATGCTCACCTCCTCTAAACAGATGGACAGGTGCACCTGTCCAGCTAGTTACCAAAGTTGCCTGTCAATCAAAGGAAGGTGTGGTCTGGTTTTAGGAAAATTGGGTGATTAGCCTTTGCTGCTTGAAATAATGCGTTATCCAAATGTTCTCTTTTGTTCTTCCATTCTCCTCACATTAATGGGACCTATCTCATTTAAGCTCATAAAACTATGCTGCTTGAACAGGCCGATTCTATAGATGTCAAGTTAGCAAAAAAAAAAAAAAAGATATAACTTCAAAAGAAAGCAGAATTGGTCAATTCACATCTGCTTGTGCCTCATGTCATGTCTTCCGCACTTTACTGATAAGCATAAGAGTAGAGGCACGCATTAAGCTGCTGGTTCCTCAGTCTGTGTCTGACAACCAGTCCCCCTCCCATCCTGCTCGAGCTAACATGAACACATTGCTGCCAGTGCTTTCAGGTGTAATGAACAGGATATATACTGTTCTTACTGCATATATGCCACTCTGGTGAAATGCCAAATGCTGCCTTATCATATGTCTCTGTTCTGTTATTGGTGAAATCATCACTTTTCATCTCTGTACCTTACCTTGAAGTGTGACTGTAAGGGACTGTATGTTCAGACCTGATTACCAACAGACTGTTAGGTTAAATCAGGTAATGTCATAGGCTATTACTGCCTCAGTGTTGAGCGATGAACAAACAGTACTGTCTATAAGGGAGGTGGATGATTATGGAATACTAAATGCCAGAAGTTGCTATAATTCAGTGTTGCAGTATTCCTAGTGCAGCCATGGCTCCGGCCTGTGTCAGTGTGCCTGCAGTGTTATTCTGATGTTACTCAGATGTTGCCACTGTCAGTGTTTTTTGCAGCATAGCACCATCTGTAGTTGTGTGGTAGCAGCCTGTGTAACAGCACTTTCAAACCACACATACACTTAATTAAATGGTTCTTCCTCAAAAGCATAAGTACTGAGCAAACACAAATACATGCACATATACACTGCACTAGCTCATTCTCTGAACCTAAGATATTTACAGTATTCCTGTGCTACTGTAATTCTTATAGTCCAGCTAAGCTAGAAAATCAGAGATCAATATATTACATGTAACTTGTCAAAAACATACAATTAGAAGCACTTAAAGTTTCACATGTTCTGCCTCTTACTGAATTATGATCTCTAGCTCTTAGGTTGTGATTGATTATGTAAATTGAATGACTTAGACTGGTATGGTACTGTGTTGTTTGAGTGGACTCATGGAATATTAATGTCAGTCAGAGACTAAAGTTTACAATTCTTAATAAACCTGTTGTTTTACCTTTGTATGTCCTTATTTAAAGGATATAATATTTAAGCTTTGTTTTCTTTTTTCCTTTTTCTTTTTTGCCCATTAATTTGCTGTTCCACAGAGGTTATGTAAAGTTCTGTTATCTGTTCTAAATTCACTTTTGTGTCACTTTTACTTTCTTCCCTTTGGTTCCATTTTATCATCTATTGAAGTTGTTTATTTATTTTTCCTTTTAGGTTTTACTGCCTTTTATGCTTATATGCTGTTCTGTCAAACTATGTGTTCATCAAGATGTTTTCACGTTAGAAGTCTTATAATGTAGGAAGCAATAGTGCAGAGTGCTAGAGAACTGTGAAAAGCCAGATACAGCCTGCAGTCCAGTTAGGAGGAACAAGTGCCCTTGACTTAATGTCATGTTGTAGAATGTGTCGGTGGAATGAGTATAGAAACCATTATTTGTGATTTTAATTGTTAATTTGTTAATCAAAGCTGCATTTCTGTAGCAGAACCTCTGGTAAGTTTGAAAATAAAAACAATTATTTGTGTTTATTCCATTCCTACACTTTTGTTCCTGTAATTCTAAAAAAGATAATTTGCCATTATCCATATTTTGTTTGAAATAAAATGGGCTATCACACTGCATTATTTAACAGTTGATTGGTGTATATTAACAGTTACATACATAGTTGACTTTTTTGCATTTCTGCATTGGACAGGACAGGTCCAGGTGAAGCTCACGGATGCTGACTACTCCTCAGTAATGTTTCATTTTTAAATCAAGTCTTTCCCTGAGGTGCTGTTCTTTGGGATGTCCAGGTTGTCTTATGCCTGTCCCTAGATGGTAACCGTTTGCTTGTTTGATTATTGTATTGATAATCCTATTGATAATCGAAAGGGAACACTAAAATCAGATCTCTGATTTGTCCTTTTGCATCTCTCAATGAAATAAACTCTTTTCACTTTAGGATGGCATTTTGGATGTTTTTTTGTAAATCTTGTGTGGTCAATGGGGGGATGAGAAAATTTGAAGTGATACTGTTTAGTTTTGTATTAGTGTATAACAACATGGGGTCATACAGCCTACAGTGCAAATATAATTTTAAAAAAAAGGCCAAATAGTGGCTAAGATTTAATTATTGTGAAAAAAAATCTTATAGTGATATACATATCAGTAGACCCATATATATATATATATATATATATATTATTGGTCGACACCTTAATAATTTTTATTCAAATCCAGAATACTTGTTTAATTCACTTAATAGTTGGTCCAACATAGCTGAATTAAATGGCCGGTTTTATTTATCATATTAAGCTAAAATGGACCAATCAGTAAAATATTTTTTCCCTCAATAAAATAAAGTTATTTTCCAGCTCTCAACATTTTGTATTATAGAGGCCATAAACAACATGGATAATGCAAAAATACCTCTCAATGATTATGATAATATAATCAACCTTATATAAAATTTACAAAAAAATATTGACTGTTTGGCCAAAAGATATGGACACCTAATCATATGTACTTGATGAACATCCCATTCCAAAACCATGGCCATTAATATGGAGTTTGTCTCCCTTTTGCTGGTATAATAACCTTCACTCTTCTAGGAAGGCTTTCCAGTAGATTTAGGAGTGTGGCTGTGGAGATTGACCCATTCAGCCATAAGAGCATTAGTGAGTTCAGGCACTTATGTCAGGTGAGGAGGCCTGGAGTGCAGTCAGAGTTCCAGTTCATCCCAAAGGTGTTCAGAGGTCAGGTTCTTCCACTCCAGACTTGCCAAACCATGTCTTCATGGAGCGCACTTTGTGCACAGGGGCATTGTCATGCTGGAACAGGGTTGGGTTCCTTAGTTTCAGTGAAGGGAAACTGTAACGCTACAGCACACTACTCCTATATATCCTATATAATTGTGTGCTTCCAAAATTAAGACAGCAGTTTGGGGAAGACACGCATATGGGTGTGATGATCAGGTCTGCACATATTTTTGGCCATATAGCCCAACTTACCTGACAATAGCCTATAATTTTAATATTTAATATATTTATATAATAAAATATAATAATTGAATGGAATATAAATACATTTTGTTTAAAAAGCATCATGATGTGTTCTGTATAAACGGTAAGTAGATTTTCTTTTTTGGGGGGTTGGGGGGGGCAAAAAAAAAAAGACAAAACGAACAAAAAACAAAAAAACTACATTACCCAAAATGCAAGGAAACGATGACTAGACACTTAGGGGGCGTGGCCGGATTGTGTGTTATTTGAGTCTCACACTGCATAAGACCGAGTGCACTTCAGCACCAACTTTCACTGCCACTGCGCGGGGTTTGGTCCACTATGTCTGAGTCCACACTGTATCCTCACTTTAGACTTGGCGAGTCTCGGTTTGATCAGGTAAATGTGGGGAAACCCCACTGCATGACACACACACACACACACACACACCCACATGTGCTGCCCGATCGGTTCACTAATTAATCAATATTTGTGCGGAATAAAAAATTAAAATAGTAAGACATGCTATGTGTTATGTGTGCTGTGATAATTTGACCGGCTTGCTTTCATACCGGAGATTTTGTGCGGAAATCACACTGATAGAGACCCCTATTGGTGTTAGAGTGCCACTGCACAGACACATGGCTGCATGCAAGACAGATAGCACGACATGAGGTTGCTTGTCACTCTTTTCAGTCTGGCTGTCATAATTCTTGAATCAAACTGATAATAGCCACACTTATATGTAATGAATGCACAGAGTGTCATGCACAGTGTGAATGCATCATTGGTAAAATGATTTTATTAGCATGATAATAAACCAGGTATAATGGCAGGCATTAAACCTCATGCCAAACTTACGTGGAAGGAGTACTGTAATAAAAAAAATGAAGAAAAGAAACAACATAGAACATATGAAACATGAATAGAATGTCGGGAGAATGTACAGGACTAGAGGCAGCTGGTCATGTCTATCAGCAGCTTGACTGTGAAATTATTTGAGTTGAGCAATGCATTATATCACAAGGCCTAAGGCGCAAGAATGATGTGGGGCAAACTATTACACCCCCACAAACACACACTTAAAGGCAGATAGGCAGCTGCATTCTTGATTTCAACTTTTCCTGTACTGGGTTCATGCCATGTTTGCTTCAAATACAAAACATGGTAAACAGAAACGTTGTAACCCTTTTACTCAAATAAAAACCACTAAGCTTAAAGTGCTGCCATTTGTGCTTTTGTGTGATTTTTTTAAATTTAAATTTTGATTGGACAATGTGTGTTTAGTCTATCTACTTCATAGTTTATCCTCCAAAGAGATATTGGGGGAAAATATGACAGTAAATAATCCTCATTAATTAATTTAGTTGAGATAATTAAACCCATGACTATATTTCATATGTGCGTTCTCAATAACTGCTGATTATTTGTTATGACTGTGTCAGAGAAGCGTGCTGAAAAGCCCAAATGGACACCAAATCTTAGGCACATTTCACTCTGTGTAGTCAACTTTTGCTGCATGAATCTACAGTCTGAGCTAGAAAGACATCGGCCTAGCCTTGCTTCTTCATTCCATTCTGGGTTTTTTTCTTACACACCCACTGGCAGTGTTGTTTTGTTTGGTCCCTGCTAGCCCATTTATACCAGCTGCCCCTGTAGGACCCCTGTATCAAAAAAAACATTTTACTTGACTAAATTGAGCAATAATTAATTAATTAGTAAATAATTAATAATTAAGCAATAATATTCAAAGCAATTTATCAGATGAACAATTTAAAGGCTAAATACATGAGAGATGTAAATATTGGTGGACAGTATTTAGATAGATGCATTCATGCAATTTATATGTGTACATGTGCATAACCTATGTGTTGTGAATTTATAATTACGAAAACAATTACAAAAGTGAACCTGAAGGTCGTGAGTTCGAGTCTCGGGTCCAGCAGGGATTGTAGGTGGGGGGAGTGAATGACCAGCGCTCTCTACCACCCTCAATACCACGACTGAGGTGAGACCCTTGAGCAAGGCACCGATCCCCCAACTGCTCCCCGGGCGCCGCAGCTAAAAAGGCTCCGGGTGTGTGTTCACTACTGTGTGTGTGCACTTGGATGGGTTAAATGCAGAGCACAAATTCCGAGTATGGGTCACCGTACTTGGCCACAAATCACTTCACTTCACTAAATTGATTTTAAGGTGTTTTTCATTAACAACCAAAATTTTATTTTGAGGTATGAGGTAACAGAAAAACTCTCCCCACATCATATCTCTTGCAACCAGTAATAAAGTAGATTACCTTCTGCCTTTATAGATTAACATTTCATTATTTTTCATTTTTAAACAGCATTAGATGATGTATATAAACATGCGACGCCTAACTCCGTTCTCTCCTAATGATCTCTGCTGCACTTGAAACAGTATTTGAAAATCTGTACCAGTTCAAGGCCTGATCTTTGCTGTTCTCTCACTAGCTAGTGCCGGATAGACGTGTGTGTTTGTGTCAGTTTGATCAGCACGATTATGCTGTAACAAATGACAATAACAAATAAGCCATGCCCCAGTTCACTATACCATCAAGTAACCTACGCCTTACATCAGTGTTTTTGTGAGATGTACTGGCAAAAAAAAAAGAAAAAAAGATTGATTCTGTCTAAAAGAATGAAAGTTTCAGGCCACAAAGTTGTGGCTTTATAAATGATTTATTTTATATCACATTTGCCTACATTATATGTTGTAAATGTTGAAAAAATCCAAATGATAAAATTTTCATGCTTAATGATGGGCTCCAAATAACTATTTAATTATCCGGTGTTCATGATCAGTGTCAGTGCTCAAATGTTAAAGGATATTCTGAATGCATAGACTGCAGATGTGCTGTAATTAGCTCCATGCTAAGCGAAAGACTGGGAACAGGTGAATATAGCCGTCTGTTTTCAGAGATATAGTAGAGTAAAATATGGTGTGAAAAGCGGAACTTTGCCAAACACACACACACACACACACACACACACACACACTTGTGAAAACTTTAATTGCTTTCACTGCTTATGAACTAGCAGACAGTTGGTGTTTGTAACAAGGCAGTTGCACCTGGTGGCAAAAACAACTGGCTAGTCCTGCTGCTGAGACCTGCATGCACCAGCTGCCTCTTAGAACCTACAGACTGAGGCTGGGGCTTTAGAAATCTGTAATATGATCTAATATAAATAAATCTAAAATTAATTAAAACTAATTAAAAATGAATTGGAGAAAAGCGTACTTTTTAAAATTTCATTTTGAAACAGCTGCTTCAGAGGGTCATTATATTCATCTGTCATTATGTTTGAACCGCTTTGAGGAGATAATGCTGCAGGATTGTTTATTGTGTTTTCTGTGTCCCAGGGGTCCTTTTATGGGAGGTTAAGACATTTCCTGGATGTGATTGACCCTCGCACGCTCTTTGTATCAGAGGTATGTGAGAAATGCATTTGCATTCTGGGTATAAAAAGAAAAAGTGGGTGTGCCAGAATAGAGCAGATTTGAAGTGAATGGGGAAAAAAATGCCAACTCTTTGACTCAATGACCATGTAAGAGTGTGTGTTATCGGCAGATAGTTTAGAGTTAAATCATGTAATGCAAAATCGTTTACTCCATGTCTCAAACACATATGACTAAAAATTTGATTATGTATATACACTATATTACCAAAAGTATTCGGTCACCCATCCAAATGATCAGAATCTGGTGTCCTAATCACTTGGCCTGGCCACAGGTGTATAAAATCAAGCACTTAGGCATGCAGACTGTTTTTACAAACATT
>CM075005.1:18373237-18385737 GCA_037576675.1 Pangasius sanitwongsei
TTAGGAATGGGATGGCACTTAAGTTCATATGTGAGTCAAGGCAGGTGACCGAATACTTTTGGTAATATAGTGTATGAAGCAAATAATTGTTATGACTAAAATGAAATGAGTAAAAGTGTTTGGGGTGGTTAGTGGTAAGTGGTCATTGGTTAGTTTCTTAGCACTTGAGTTATCCCATTTCTATTTGGTTGAAACATATGAACATGTCAAATGTTCACACAGAATTTCTTTGTATTTGAAAGGGTATATTTTTCCATCTTAGAGTCATCTAAATGAATGTGTGAAACTCTTGGAACACTTTAAAGATGGCACTTTACCCACAGGTGTGACAAATGCACAGGTAAGGCTGTTATACATCATATTTCTATACATTTAGTGCACACACACATACAAACACACACAAACACACACAAAAGAAAAGAGTATTATTTAAATAAGTGCTCCCTAGAAAATGATTTCTGCTTTGCGAATCTGGATTTATGTTTGGTTTGCATTGATTGGCTGATTCAGTTGGCGTTGGGGAGCTGATGACAGGTGTCGGGGAGGTCATAGTCCACCGTGAGAGGGTGTGTGGTCAATATGTGTTTTGAAACCAGGTTCCGTGTACCTGAATGCACCTAGCCTATCCATCCCTAGCCTATCCATCCCATTCACATACCATTACTTTTGTATTTATTCATCGTTTTTTTTTTCTTTTGAAAAGGTCACAAATTAAGTATAGCTCCTCCTTTCCTATTTTCTAGCTTTGGGAGGCTCAGAAGGTAAAACAGGTGAGTCCAAACCTAAAAATTCCTGAAATAAGAGTCTAAATCTTAGACTCCTTTAAATGATCAAATGCTATGTACATTCACATATGACAGATACTCTTTTAGTGTTAAGTAGAATAATGAAGTGATCGCAAGTTGTGTTAGCCCTTGTGTTTGTCTTCTTATACCCCACGTCTCTTTCTTACTCCCCCTCTGTGCTTTCTGTGTGGCCGTTACACCCACAGGCCATCTTCCATCCAGACACTGGAGAGAAGATCCCCATGCCCTTTCGCATGTCAGGTGAGGGTGTCAACATGCCTCTAACGTGTGAGTGTGTGTCGGTTGGCTGTTTGCTCCTTGTTACCAGCACAGGAGACCTGGCAGAATGGCAGGCGAACTGTGTGGACTGAGCGATTGGGAAAGGTCACACTCAGCTGGATTCTGATTAAAGCCTTCGGCTCCTGCTGCCTAGAACTGCTGTTGGGCCTCTCAGAAATAGGAGTGTTTTAGCCTGGTGTTAACACAGCTATTTAAAGACTGAGAGAGAGAAAGACAGAAGAAGACCTGTTTGCTGAAAAGGGTCATGGCTACTTCAGGAATGAATGCTAGAGTCTTTTTAAACTTTTTAAATCTTTCTAATCACACTGGTATTACCAAGTGAAAGGTCAATGATAATAATATGTTGGAGTCTGTCTATAGGGTATTTTTTCCCAGTTTTTTAAAGCTTTCACTTATTCAGCATTTTCTCTGTCATTTTTTGTTTTTTGTTTTCTTAGGTTATATCCCCTTTGGTACGCCAGTGGTAAGTTATTTATTACGCAAAATGAAGAGCACGAGAGCAGCCGTACTATAAATTTAGCTTCTTCTGGTTTGTTCGAAGAAGACTTTCCAGCCAAACTATATTTTGTCACATGGAACATTTATTAAGCTGCTGTGTACTTTAAAAACCTCTTGTTTCTCATAACTGCTGTCCACTCTGATAGGTTGTGGGTCTCCTACTTCCCAATCAGACCCTTGCATCTACTATATTCTGGCAGGTACAGCCCCTTCTTTGCGACAGTTAAGTGTTCATTGATGAAAATGTTAATTTATTGATAATTCACTCTCCTGTCCTGTTTTTTTTCCTCTGTCTGGGTCTTTCAGTGGCTGAACCAGAGCCATAATGCTTGTGTGAACTACTGCAATCGTAACGCATCTAAGGTGCAGTATAAGCAGCGCAGTCTCCTCCAGGGTGCAGTAGAGATGTACAAGTAGTGTTGCAGTTAGTCCAACTTGAAGAGCACTTCTGGTGGTCTTAATAACTCAATTTGATTTATTGGAGTCTTGAATTATTTGAGTCTCACAATGGTTTTTACTGGAGCTCTAAAGCTGCGTGTACATGTAACACACAGTAGATATAAAGAAATGAAAGCCTTTGTTTTAATCAGTTAACTTCAATATTCCATCTACCTGTCTTTACTGTTATCACTGCCATTTCAAAAACATTGATTCTGTTTTGTAGTCTGCAGGGATGTCAAAATTCTTTCAGGGATACCTGGGTGCAGTCAGCAGTGCAGTTACCATTGCAGTGAGTTTAACACGGACATGCAACACAGGACACAAACCCCTAGTTTTCAAGTGCGCCACACAAAGTGTTTAGAATGTATTTGATCCTAGATGTCAAGAGCTCAGATCTCAGCACATGCGTCCATATGACCACGCCCCCCTGTGTCCTCTAGAGCCAATTAGCTGCCCTGCTGGGTGGCGGTTTGATGCCCTGGGGCACGACAGCCATAACCACGGTGACGGCAACTACAAATGGCCCCATGCCTGTGGGAAGTGAAGGGAGGGGTCACTAATTAAAACTCAAGTCCTGACGAGGCCCCCTGCTGGGGAGGGGAGATGGAGGGGAAAAGGGGAGGGCTGTTAGATGGCAGTTAGACGGGCCTGTAACAGGAGCTGCTGGAAATGACCAGAGACTCCCAAAGACAGGCAAGAAACAACTTCACACGGCCTGTCATGACCTGTCACCAAGCCGCATGGGTCCTTAGGGGACCTGTTGTCGTTGTGCAAAGGAAAACAAATTTATTAATTAAGTGTGAGAGTTTTCATCCAAAGAGTTCTACTTAAGGACATTTTTGCTATGTTTAAGATATTACTGATAATAAGATATTACAAGTGTAATAGGAACTGCTCTCAACATGCATCTAGTACCCAGCGAAATGATTTTGTGATTATAAGTCATTCACGCAGTGCATTTGTGTAAAGGTTATTTAGCTGCGTACTGATATGGTCCAGTGACCTACCATCACTATAACAGATTCTCTATCCTTTTATTTCAGTTCTGAACAGTGATGATAATGATATATACTCAGACCTGTGATGAACATGGTCTTCTAGCAGCTCAGAAAGATTTATTGAGCAATATGGATGCTTGTAAAGCTGCCTGCCCAGAGATAATAAGAAGCTTACTGAAGAACTTGGTGCTGTCGTTAATGTGTGGATTAGGGTTGAGTTTATACTAAAGGTTTAAGTTAGGGTTAGTATTATTATGGTTAGGTTTTGAGATGAATTTGTGTTATAGGTTAGCTTCTACCCACTGGATCATACTTGGTTTGAGTAGTATTACATAATAGCTTTTCAAGTGTGTTTGTACGTACATGTGTGTACTGTATAGGTGGGACTGAATGTTCTGATTCAGAGAGCTGAGCGTTTCAGCCCAGCCACAAGACTTCTGGTCCAAAGATTCATCCCTTTTCCTGCTGTTGGTATGTATACATGTGTGTGTGTGTGTGTGTGTATGTGTGTGTGTATGAAAGACAGATTAATAAATGCCTTGATGTTTTAAGGTCGCGTTTTAGAGTATTTCTTGTCAAAGGTACCCACCTCCTTGTCTTGCAGGCCTTATGAATACTTAATGATTAGAAACAAGACGTAATTAAATGATTGAATCAGTAGAGCTAAATATTAATTCATTAAGATCATGCGAGTGTTTATGTCATGTCATCTTCTGTCTGAACGCTCATTGCTCTGTGTTTGTAATTGTAATGACACGTGTGTGCTATCCTTTAACCACCAATACATTAAGTGTTTGTTTATTTTTGTTTATTGGTGTGTTCTATTTTGACTAGTGTCAGAGGGGAATCGCTGGAATGCTATCTCACTGTTCCATTAGCGTTCTGCGGCTCTAACAAGGCCAGAGGGGCTCTGAGAGACAGTCCCAGGATGCCGTGGGGATACTTGGCTGTAATTAAATTGTTTTTGTCCCCTCACCCCTCCCCTTTAATTAAATCAGCCAGTCCCCCCTTACCTTTTGGCTTGGGTAACACAGCCTCGTTAGCTCTTGGTTGCTGCTCTCTAATTGGTTAATTAGGCCTAAAGTGCTCTCTGTGTCAGCACAGGGATACGCGTCTCCAGGTCGCCATGTCATTGTTGTTGTTATTGCTGTTGTTTTTTCCCCAGTGTTTATTTATAAAAGGTCATTAAAATGAGCTAATTGGACACAATAGAGATGATTGGTTTGAAATACTGCCTTAATTTTCATTTTTGTCCTTTATTTTGATGTTTTGACCTTATTGCAATAGTCTAGCTCAGGTCTGGAATTCTGTTAATGTCTGAAGACATGCTTCAGGCGTGTGTAAGCTTACTGCATCAGTTTCGTTTATCTGCACTGTGTGTGATTTTCATATTCTGACACACATAGGAGACTTAAAGTAGAGCTCATTTACTGTACATGTTCTGATTGAAGTGTTTTGCTGTTTTTAAGCTTGTTTGTTTACACGTTAGTGTGTGTGTCTGTGTGTGTGTGCGTGTGTGTGTGTGCGTGTGTGTGTGTGTGTGCGTGTGCGTGTGTGCGTGTGTGTGTGTGCGCGTGTGCGTGTGCGTGTGCGCGTGCGTGTGCGCGTGCGTGTGTGCGCGCTCATGTGTATGGTTAATTGATCTGGTCTAAACCCCTCAGAGGTGAATAGCTATTTACTCAGCCAATTAACTCAGCCCCATAACACTGCAGCGCCAAACACTGATAACTCACAACACAAGGCCTGCAAATTAAAAATGCTTCAGGCTTTCTCTCTCTCTTTCTCACATACACACACACACACACACACACACACACACACACACACACACACACACACACACACACTCACACACACTGAGTGAACTGAGTAAATCACTGTCCTGTTTTAATGTTATTGGGATTTGTGTAATGTGTCGAGCTACTTTAAAGTTGTATTTTAATGTTTTAATCTTATTACTTTGTTAATTAAATCACCAAACACATCCTTTAACTTTAATTATAACAGTGTGTTTTGTCTGTGTTGTTTAGTACAGCACTGTTGCTGACAAAGATTTCTTAATCATATTTTGAATCATTTTTTTTCTGCTCCATTCAGTATAAATAGAAGCATATGTAAGTCTTCTCAATTAAGAGGATCTCTCCATCCACAAGATGTCCAGTGAACATTTATTTATTTACATCTCCTGTTCTACCCACCTTTTCTGCCTTTTCTGTTCCTCATAGCAAGTGCCAATGTGTGTAACGTGTTGCTGATGCGCCACAGCGAGCTGTCTGAAGGCATCAGTGTGCTGGATGAGCATGGTAACATAGTGGCCACCTCTAAGCTGGCAGCCAGACGCGTGAGTGGACACTGAGAGCTTCTCGTATACACACACTATAAATATAACACGTATGGCAACAAATAAATTCAGTCAGGAGATGCTTGACTCTATCCACAGTTGTGCTCAAAAGTTTGCATACCCTTGGAGAATTGGTAATATATGTACCATTTTTAAAGAAAACATGAGTGAGCAGGCAAAATACATTCATTTCTTATGGGATTCATATTCAACTGTAGGATATAACGGAATGGCACAATCATAAACAAAACATGGCAACAAAGAAAAAAAATGAAATGACCCCTGTTCAAAAGTCTGCATACACTTAGTTCTTAATACTGTGTATTGTCCCCTTTAGCATCAATGACAGCGTGCAGTGTTTTGTAATAGTTGTCTATGAGGCCCCAAATTCTTGCGGGTGGTATAGCTACCCATTCGACTTGGGAGAGCTAACAAACTCATTGACTATTTATACACAGACACTAATTGCAATTTAAAAAGCCACAGGTGTGGGAAATTAATTGTTTAGAACCTTTAATTGCCCTTTAAACCTGTGTGTGTCACCTTGTGTGTCTGTAACAAGGCCAAACATTCAAGGGTATGTAAACTTTTGATCAGGGCCATTTGAGTGATTTCTGTTATCATTATGATTTAAAAAGGAGCCAAACAACTATGTGATAATAAATGGCTTCATATGATCACTATCCTTAAATAAAAGACTTTAAGACTTTTTTTTTTCTTTTTTTTTGATCAGTCATATTTTCAAAATCAATGCCAAGATTTCACAATTTCTGCCAGGGTATGCAAACCTTTGAGCACAACTGTGTGTGTGTGTGTGTGTGTGTGTGTGTGTGTGTGTGTGTATATGTGTATATATATATATATACTTTTAAGCAATATTGTGGTTAAATTGTGGTCACATGTATTGAGTGGCATGAAAATTATAGTTATAACCTTAGCTTATTTTGTCAAAAACCTTGATTCCAAAGTCTCAGATTTCCTATTTGTTAAGTCTTTCTTGATTATGAGCTTGAGTGATGAGTGGTTTGTGTGCAGGCTGTGTTGGAGACAGCCGTGACCCGCATAGTCCTGCCCATGCCTATCCTGGTGCTGCCACCCATGCTGATGGCCATGCTGGAGAGGTCAGCACTTGTTTATTCTGTTCTGTTTACAGTTCTGAATTAGAATACTTGATACTTGTGTAACTATTTGTCATACAGAGTAAGTCCTAGCATGTAGTAGATAGATGATATGTTTTACTGTGCATGTACATGCAGGCTTTTCACCACTTTAAGCAGTTTTTTTTTTTACTGTAAAAAGATCTTAAGATACTTTTTACAGTAAAAAAAACCTGCTATTCTAGATAATTAATAATTAATTGATAATTTTATAGATAATTTTTTCTAGAAAAAAAAGCCTATTTCTAGATAATTCTTTTTTCTAATTTCAAGTATTTATTTCTGGAAAAAAAAAAATAAAATTAGTAAATTTGTCTAGGAATTGGCTTAATGGTTTTAAGTGTTGCATAATAATCTTATAATGAGAAATATTAGATAAAAGTTCCTTTATTCAAGATATCTTCAATTCCTAAGATATTATATTTTGCAGTGTTGTATTTGTGTGTCTGTCTTAGTATACCTGTGGGTAGCTGTAGTATCTGTAATAGTCTTCTTCTTGCATGGGACAGGAGCTCTGGAAGCATTTGATAGGGCTGACATGTTCTATTTCACCTACTCCTCAGTTTTCATAACATAACTCACAGGTGTGTGTGTGTGTGTGTGCGTTAGCAAACGGTGAGTTGTTCTGTGCAATGCTGCCAGTCAGCTCACCATCACTGGCGTTCAATAGAGCGAGAACATGAGAGGAGAAGGGTCAGTGTAATGTGGGGTTTTGAAAGAGAAGTGTGTTTGATGGATTATCGGGTTGAGAGAAGTGTGTGTGTTACATGTGTGTGATGGTTGAACCTTTAACACAGATTTCTACCTGCAGGTCTCTTACTGTCTGCCGCTTCCATTCACTATGAGTGTTCATGCGCTCCTCTCCTTTTCTCCCGGCCTTTCTCAGACCAAATTAAGAGTGATTGATGACCATGATGACATATCTTAAGCAGCTGATGGACATGATAAAAGATCTTTAACATACTTCTTTCATTACAGCATTGCTTGGTCCCGCCCCTTTTCTCTCCCTCCTGTTACACACACACACACACACACACACACACACACACACACACACACACACACACACACACATACATATAGTTTGCGCACATGCAGAGTGCCTGGTCGTGTCTGTTGGCCAATTAAAGCTCATCACGCGTATGTGTTGATGAAGTCGTCATTAAGCAGCCGTTGCCTTCATTAAACCAGGACTGCTATGGAGGACTCCTGCCGAGCACGCTATCCCACAAGCCCCCACGCCGCACTGCGGCCGAGAGTGAAGGCTGGGGGAGGTGTCAGCACAGAGTGATCTCACACCACACAGAGGAAGTGTCAGAGAAAGAGGGATTTTAATGATGATTACTGGAATGCCCATGATGCTGAGAGTTTTTATTTTGTTGTGGAATTGTGTGTGTGTGTGTGTTTGTGTGTGTGTGTGTGTGTGTGTGTGTGTGTGTTAGACTCCCCTTACTGCAGACGTACCCTCGCCTTGTGCTGCCCGTGCACAGCTTGGTGTGTCTCTGTGCATTCAGTCTGGCTCTGCCCCTTGCCATCAGTCTGTTCCCCCAGAATAGCCAGGTAAGAACAGCAAACTCCCTGTATATACAAAGCACAATACAACATGCCTAATACAGCACAAGACAAGACAACACAGCACAATACACACAACCCAACTGCATAACACAACAAATCTCAGCAGAACTGTACCACATTACACCTTAGCGCTTAATGAAACACACAAAACAACAAAACAAAAACGCGGCAGCTCAACAGGACACTACATGACACAACACAAAACTACTCTTCTGTCCCATCTCTCTCTCCCTCTGTCTTTGTCTCTTGTGAAGAGGGTTATGATTTAAAATGGTCTGTAATAAGCTGTTCATCCATATGGTTACTGAACTGCAGACATATGTGCTGCCAACTTCTTCCATTCCTCTCTCTCTTCTCCCCTCCTCCTCTCCTCTCACTTTCTCGCTCCCTCTTTACACGTTTCAGAGGGTTCCAGACGAGTGCGTTCCCAAAAATCCGCCACTCCTGTACCCCCACCTTTTCACACCCCATGGCACGTCTGTTTCAGATTCTGCCTCACAAACTCGCACACTCCTTGCCATCTGTTTCTGAGCAAAATATTGCACGTTTTAGCTTTGCCTTGGACGTTTACCAACTCATCTCTTTATTTTTGCATTTATTATTTTTTTTAAAGCCTGCGAAAAATGCCTGTGAAAAATGCTTGAGGCTCTCATGGAAGAGATGGAAGCAGTTCTCTTAATTCACGTTTGATTAAACATTTTAAACATCTTAATGAGTGGATGTTTACGGTTAATGAATGTAATTTTTAGCTAAGAGATCAGCTCCTTAACATGGATATATAAAAAGAGGTACACACAACTCTTAATATTGTACTACTCTAGGTAATTTAAGAGGAGTGTGAGAGGCTTTGAGTTGAACAGGCTAATGATGACCCTGGCCATGTGTACATATTACGTCTTAGTTAAAACGAATTAGGATTAACTGATGATTACGCTTGAGTCAGAGATTAGTTCAGATTTATGGATATGTTGTGTCTGTCGAGTCACTAAACACTGTGTGTTGCTTCTCTCTCTGTCTGTATTTTTCTCTCTTTCATTCTCTCAGATTCATGTATCTCAGCTTGAGCCAGAGATCTCTGCAGCAACTGAATGCAAGTTCCTGACCTACAACAAAGGCCTTTAACCAATTAACCAGCTTGGCACTATGCGATAAACGACTCGGGAGACTCATGACTCGGATGTGTGTGTGGATTTTAGAATCACTTGCACACCGTGACAGGTGCATTCACACACCAGTGCTAATCACTTGTCTTCTTTGCAATCGAGCACGCCATTGGATAATCAAGGATATTACTGCCAAATCATCAGGAAATTAGCATCAGAATGACAGAACGAGTGCCTTAATTTTCTCTATTGTCGGTGTTTGTAAAATGCACGATAATGTAATTTGATTCCATTCAGTCAAGACTTAATCAGTGACTATTTGACAGTGTTGACAGTTTAGTAAATTATCTGATGTTTTAATTGTCCTGCAGTGCAGGCGTTCAGACATGATTGATTTATTCCTTAGAAGCCATATGAGAGGAGAGTTTTTATGTACTTATACACTACACTAAGACCAGCTTGCCTACCTAAAAGATCAGTGTTGTAAATACCTGCACTTTATGACTGGTACATCAGTCTAACAGCAAAAATACACAGCAGTGACACTGCATTGTGGCAAATACTGTAGAAGTATAGTTCCCTATGCTAAGTTTTTTCCATATCAAAATTAAACATTGTTACCTATTGCATAAAGCACTCTCCATTACGTACGTGCCAAACCACTTGTCTCCACTGATGCAGAAAATTGCTACTTATAACCTGCTTTGTCTTTCTGTGTCCGTGTTTGTTAAGACTTATCTGACTTAGCTTAGTCTTGACTAACTGAGCAGCTACAAAGGCTCTAACAGTCCACCAACCACAAACACAGACACAATACAACACAATAATATTTCACCCAATTCTGTCTTCATACGCTTATGGCATTTGTATACATAAAACAAAGTTTTATCTTTATTTGTCTAATTCTCTTTTGCTTGTGGTGTTTTGTCAGGACTGTAAGTTGAGTGATGTGGACTTTTGTCTTATCATTAGAGCCATCTACAGATTTGGAGGGAGGGGCCCTTTGTTTTTCTACCTGGTTCTCATGGCAACATGTCACGGTGGGCCATGGTGATAGAGGGTGGGACATGAAGCTGCATGCACAATCATTAACCATATAGAACAGCCTTAGGGATGCCACACACACACACACACACACACACACACACATTTACTACATTAAACCCTTAAACCATGCTTAAAGCCTTCATTCATTTTAAACTGTCAATTCTACTGTCTTAAAAAAAGATTAACTCGATTCTCGATTAATGCTTTGCTTACTCAAAAAACAAATCTTGTAAATTTCTAAATAGAAATGCATGTATAGGGAAAATATACGTGAATATACAAGCCATATTGCCAAGACTGTCCATATGTCAAAATGGCAAAATAATGGAATTTTGCTTTATATTATTAAACACGAAATGAATTAACATAAATAATGACAAGCATCCTTAAAAGTTTAAATAAAGCAAGAACTAAGCAAATGCTGATTTTTTTTTTTTTGACATGCATTTCTATTTAGAAATTTACAAGATTTGTTTTTTGAGTAAGCAAAGCATCCTGTACTTGTGCCTATTTTTCACTACAGAGCAACAGGTCACCAGAAGTGATCTTTTCCAAGTAAGCTATATGTATGGTGTGTGTGTATATATAGAGAGATTCTTCATGAAAATATATAACATGCAATAAGTGGTATTTAAAACTCAAACATACAGACATTTTATTATTTCGAACAAGAAGTTTTTCTTACCATTAATATCTTGTTTCGCCTGCCCTGTAATGCCTAACAAGGTTGGAGACACTTGTTGATGGATCTTGGACCACTCCTTCATGTCCTCTTCAATTCAGACCACAGGTTTCCCATAGGGTTCAAATCCACAGACTGAGCTGGTCATTGCAGAGCACTGATTTTGTGTTTCTGTTAAAGTTTCTATGCAGATTTGGAAGTATATTTGGCTCATCATCTTGAAATCTTGAAAGGTGAAAGTGTACATATGGCCAAGTCTGAACCTCCTGGCAGAGTCGGTCATGCTTGGCAGAATTCACGATGCCATCAATCTTTACAAGTTCACTTGAACCACCGGCCAAAATCCAGCCCCAAGGCATCAGTGATCCACTGTATTTTACAGCAGGTTTCAGGTGCTTTTTGTTGTATGCAGTCCTCCTTTTTATCACCAAAGATGCTGATGGTATGCATGACCTAAAGGTTTGATTTTGGTCTCATCTGACCACAACACACAATGCCATCTGTAGTTCTAATGACACTTGGTGAAGTTCAGATGCTGCATTTTATAAGACGTTCTCAAGAAGGGCCTCTTTCTGGCAACGCTTCCAGACAGCTTGTTGTTATGAAAGTGGTATTTAACAGTTTATTTTGAAACTTGACAACCACAAGAAATAAACTGTGCAATTCTAAAACTGTCATCTCTGGGTATTTTCCCCTCCTTCACCGTCATCCTCACTGTGTGTGTTGCAGCATTCTTCTAGGTCCAGATCCAGCTGTTTCAGACATGTGAAACTTTTTGTTATGGCCCTATTGTGCTTAATGGCATTTTTCTTTACTATTTTTTTATATCCACTACCTGCTTTGTGTGGGTCAACAACCATTTCTCCTCATAGTAAAAGTTGAAAAAGTAATTTACTTATGTGCAACCTTATGTTTTTACCTTAGGAAAATAGGAATTCCTGCTGACCGAGAACAAATGGGGGAAAAAAAAATTTTTTTTTAAGAATTAGTTTGCATTTATTTAAAATATTTTTAGGGGTGTCAATAATTTTGGCAGAAATATTTTTAAGAGAAAATACTATTATTAACAAAAGTAGCTATAGTTTGTCATATTGTTTAGATGGAAAATGTACATAGTTGTTTGCATTGTTAATTTTATACAGTTGTTTTTTGCACATTTTTTTGATTATATGAGGATCATCATCTATGTAGTCTTATCTAGGTGAAAGTGATTCTGGGTAATAATTTGTTAATGGATTGGTGTGAGAACTGTCTCTCTCTAGGAAAGCAGCCAAAAATACACACAAGTGTGGTATTTTGTGGTATTTTTTCCCCCCAAATCTTTGAACCCTGAGCCTTTGGCTATATAACAGAACAAGCAAGACTGAATATACTTTTTTACTAATGGTTTAGCGAATTAATCTATCTATCATGCATATATACATTCATGAATTACTGAACGATATTTAAAATGAATATGTTTTTTTTACAGAATCCTTAATATACCTAGGAGTTTCTGCATGTTTATCCTTTTGTTTCCTTTCTTTTCATGGTTGCATATGTGACCAGAGAGTGGGCTTTAGGAATGAATGGT
>CM075005.1:18389390-18420080 GCA_037576675.1 Pangasius sanitwongsei
TATATATATATATATATATATATATACAAGTATACCAATGCTGTGTTGGAATCCAGGATTTTGTTTTTTAGCATTACATTTTTCCTGATATATCTGCAGTGTCCATCAGTTATAATTGTTATTTTGTATGTAGAAGACTATCATGTGTTTTACTGTTGTAGAAGCAGGCCATTTGACATCCTTGTCGCACTACCAGAAATATCACAATCAAATTATTTTTTAGCGGTTTCATAAAAATACATTTTAAAAACCCTCAGTTAAACCTGTTTATAGGCTTTAAAAATGAAGAACAATGTCACGTTTTATTATTTTTATTCGTAATATTATTATTATTATTATTATTATTATTATTATTATTATTATTTTATGAGGATTAATCCAAAATAAAAGGCTGGAGGAAGTGTTAAACTGCAGAACGACTTAACAGTCGGCTAAGAGGTTGATTTTGTAGATTTTCCTCATTATATTAAGTAAAACTCATTGTTGTTATTCTTGTTCCCGGTTGATTGTTTTCCCCCCGTGATAATTAGACTCTATCAATCACAAATATTACTTCATTCATTAGTCTAATCTATAAGTTTGTCCTCATTTTATCCTATAGACCACATTAACACTATTTATAGAAAACTAATTAAAAACCCAAATGGGATGGATCAAATCCAGTGACGGGGAAATTCAGCAGTGCTCTGTTGGATATTTCTGATGATAAATAAAGTGCTGTCTGCAGAATTCTTTCTGATTTCAACAGCAGTTTATCCTGAAGAATCGAATGATGTGATTAAATATAACGAACTTGACGTAGACTCGTGGCTTTGATCTTGAACTTGCGGTGTTCATCCCAAATTCTGTCAAACCAGCGTCAGTATATATTTCATCCAATTGCCATGGAGTCTGTGCCCTGTAATGTAATCCTATTCTGGGAGGAAATATTATTGTGTTTGTGTGAGCTGATGAACAGGTCGCTAGTTGTCTGTGCTGGGTAAAAAAAAAAGACAGTTTCATTACAGGTGTTGACATAAAAAAAAAAAATTTATGTCATCTGTATGAAGAATCACTTGTCTGATTCTAGGCTCAGAAGAATATTTCAAATATTATTGTCTCGCATAGTACGACCTTTAGGCCTATATCTAACCCCGACTTTCACTGTGCATTCAATTTGCATTGAATAATTTGTGTAATAATAATAATAATAATAATAATTATTATTATTATTATTATTATTATTATTATTATTATTATTATTTAATATCTGCTTATTTATGTTGATAACAGATCAAAATATTCAGTTAACATTGCGATACCTTCGCAGCCTAACCCACGGCACTGGGCTTTTAAAAAGAAGCCTGATTTGATAGGTGCTAATAAATGAGCCTGTATAAACTTCGGTCTAATTTCGGTTAACCTGATGCAGCGTGTTGTCTTGATCCTCGACATTTACCTTGAAACCGATGCCCAAAAAATCGGTTTCGCAAGACCCATGGGTAGAAATTGAGAGGCTCGCGGTGTTGCGTGCTGAAGAAGTGCGGGTGCTGGAGGTGCGCGCCGCCGAGCTGGTGCGGGTGCACGCTGATGGGCGCGTGCTGCACGGACTCCGGGAACACAAGCTCGGGGTTGGGATAAAGCGCGCGACCTGCTGGGCTAGCATAAGCGTTCAGAAAGCTGTCTGTGGGGGCTGTGTAGCTTAGCGCGGTGGGGCGGATAGGGTCTTCCCCCGTTAATGGGCTCTCCTTCGCCACCAAAGACTCAATAGTGAACCCGCGCTTCCCTGCTGATGAGAACATAGTCCCTGTCCGTCCCGCAAAAGTCCAGCAGCTGAAGCACGCCTTTACTTCCTTCTCGAGACCTCTGCAGTGACCTCAGTCAGAACGCAGCCCTTCCTCACAGAGACATTGTTAAAGAGAAGCTGCAGGAAAATAACATGGACTGATAACAACTTTAGTGAGGCAAACAGCGGTTCAGCGTACATCCATGAATGCAACAGCGTCTGCGCGTTAAGGAAGAAGAAGTGAGGCGAGACAGGCTGCAGCTTCGCAGATTTGGAGTGCAGGGGCGAAACGCAGTGTCACGGTTTCCTCGCTCTGATTGGACAGAGGCTGCGGGCGCTCGGCGCTTATTGGTGGGCGGGCTTTACACTCATTTGGGCCACATAATGAACTATTATAATGAACTATTATTGATCATTCACTTACTGCCTCCAACAGGTTAGTCTCTCCGCAGTGGATAATCAAACCCTGTTTCAATCTAATTCTTTCAGCAAAACGAAACAAAAAATACTTCTACTTTCAGATCACACCTCTTTTCTTTGCCTGTCTTTGTTTATTCATCATCATCAACAACAACAATAATAATAATAATAATAATAATAATAATAATAATGATGATGATGATGATGCTCTGCTTAAACAAAAACATCAAATCTTTGTTCCATTCTTGTTTTTCCTCTATTTCTTTAGGCTATAGACCTTATATGCAGTTCTGCGCGCGAATGAGCTGAAGAAACTTTCTTCTCGGGTCATGGTGAAATTAGGAAAGATCATGGAGCAGCTTCATGCAAAGTAACATGCAACTGTTGTCTATATAGACCTCTGTTCTTAACAAAGGTTAACGTTCAATTACCATAGGAGAATAATTTTCCAGAAAGTCAAATATTATGAGGCAGCTTATCAAAACTGTAAACGGTAGTATAGTCCTTATAGGTTCAAGTCACCATAACTGTTGCAGTTCAAAGTGTTCTCGCTCTACCGTATCTGCTTTTCTTTTCAGGGCTTTTTAATGAAAAGCCATGACCCGTCTTATATAAAGTAACGTATTAACTCCGAGTTTCCAGAGCTGGACATGGATAAGAATCAGAGAGAAAGCCAGACCCCACCTGTTCCTCCAGCTCACACGGATCAGCCATTAAAGCTGTGGGCTACGGGCCGGAGACTGCGGCTTCATGGGCCGCACTTACATGAAAACATACACAATGAACTGAGTACGTTTCAGCGGTTTAAGATATGAAAGATATGAAAAGCACACAATAATCAGTTTTGTACTGAGGTCATGAACTTCTGCTGCGCTATTAATTTCCAGGCCATCTCGCTTTTCCTGAGGGGTCGGTCACCGTGCGTTTCATCTTGTGGCTTTAAAGGTAATGATTAGCCGCTTCACGGGCTCGTTAGCTTCAGTGCACATTAGAAAATCATTAGAGCTGAGCATTAGTCGGCAGAACAACATGTTGAGCGCCTATTTAGAAAGCAAAGAGCCCGTGAACATGCACACTCGGCATTCACAGGGGATCTACTGGCCCGCAAAAGACGTGTCTTAATCCTCATAATTCTGCAGCAATGTGTCTGTAATTATGATCATTATTTTTCAATATTTATAGAAAATAACAATTGGCAATTTAATGTGTTTTGGACCCGGCTTTTGATCACAAATTCCACATTCTCATGAGGCTATTTTATATTTTATTATTTTTAATACGCGGTTAAGTTGCAGCAACATTAAAACAAACAAACAAACAAAAAAAATTAAAATGAAGCTGTGAAACATCTCTGCCGAATTTCCTTTTGAAGTTTATAGTTAATAATTCATCATTATTATTATTGCTATTCTTATAATAATAATAATAATAATAATAATAATAATAATAATAATAATAATAATAATAATAAATTCGCCCACACTGTTGTTTGGTGTCTATGTCCTGAGTAAAGTTGCCCCATTGTTTGTTATTTGGTGGCTATAACTAGGCTATTTTTTCTATTTTTAACAATGCATTACACATATTTGTTCATTCTATATAACATTAATAATAACATTTTTTCATCCCTTTTATTTGGGCCAGAGAGGACTAGTTACAAAACCGTTTTAAAGGCGCTGCTCTTGAGTTGCTTGTGTGTGTTTGTCGCTTTACAAAGACAAAAGCAAAATCTTCAAAAAGCTCAAGTCACTGCACGATTCACTTACTTTGACTGACAGATAAATTTCCAATATTCCTACGATTTAATCACTGTGACACTGTGCAGTGAAAAGCTGTGGCACCTAAAGGAAAGAGGGACGGAGAGAGAGAGAGAGAGAGAGAGAGAGGGAGAGAGAGATAGATAGATAGATAGATAGATAGATAGATAGATAGATAGATAGATAGATAGATAGAGACAGACAGACAGAGAGAGAGAGAGAGAGAGAGAGAAGGGGGAAATAGCACCTGCCTAGAACCCCATGCACACTAGGTGTATAGGTGCGCGCTCCATTAATATATTTAATACACATCCATAGTTTATAATTGCTATCTTCTCTTAAAATGTGCCGGGGTGGGGGCTGGGTGGGGTAGAGATGGAGAGAGCAAGTCTCACCCAATGTTTCTGTCTGCCACTTTTCTCTCTCGTTCCGTAATTAAGAGCTCATGGAATCTGTAATGAATACTAATGGAGCAACCAGCCATCTGCACAAACACAGAATTAAAATCTACCATGCTGAGAGGGAGAGATAGATTGTGAGAGAGAGAAAGAGGGACGGAGAGGCAGAGATGGGAGGATGGGTGAGAGATTTAACCTTGCAGCAAACTCAGGCGTGAGGAAATGGAGCTATGTGGATATTTTAAACACACACACACACACACACACACACACACACACAAAGAACAGTATTTGGACCCCATTTGGGCAAAGTGGAAATGGGATACATTACAGCTGTTAATTCAGAAACAGTGCTGAATGTGCTTCAGATCCCAGCTTCATTTTCAGTTCATTCAGTAAATTATGCGTAAATATCAGTGTGGCTCCGCTGATTTGTTTTAAAATGTGTTGCCAAGGAACGTTAGGCTACAGACCTGCGCTCACTAACTATCTGACTTCGTGACCCCATGTGGCTTAATGATTACCTGAGATTTAAACGCATTAGTAAAACAACCTCCACAAGTTCTCAGCCTGAGAACTGCTGAGGTCCAGTGCAGTGGCATGAAACACGCCAAGTGCATGTGAGTGAATGCTCTCCCTAACTGAACTGCGCAGCGGCATTCCTTCTGTCCACTGCTGCCCTCTAGAGGTCGGTGGGTTTATCTGACAAGAGCTGGAAAATTCCGTCCTAATTATTTGCGTAAACCGAAGTGAATATTTAGTCAACTCCAGCATTACGAGCTCAGAGTAAATGGGCAAAATATCTATATTAAATAGATATTGCCCATATTAATAAGTTTTCACTAAAAAAACAAAACAATACTCCTTACTTTTCTCCAACATTCACAAACATATTTTCCCACACGGCTATCATTTACACCCCAATGAATATCTAAACTAAAAGCAAACAAACTGTCATTCTTGAAAAAAGTAATATGTATGTATGTAATTGTCATGCATTAACACAGGCAAAACCAAATAAAATTCAATAGTTCGATCTGCAAATCAGATAATGAATACAAAACAAGTAGTTAATCATACTGTTAAGCATAGCTTATTCAAGGGCTGCTGAACAGAAGGTTCTGAGTTGAAGCTCCAGCACCACCGAGCTGCCACTGTCAGGTCCTTGACCAAAGCCTGAACCTACTTGTTTCAGTGACATGTATCATATCTGGCCCCTGCTTCCTCACAAGCTAGAGTATGTGGAAAAAAATAGTTTAGAGTGCATGTGATAAATCTTTTTCTTCTTCTTCAATTTGCCAAGAATTGGATGTATGAACATGAGCCAAATAATAACACAAAGGCTGCAGTTTCAGAAATGCGGTGTAATTGATTCTTGGGCTGTGTAATTTCTAACTCTCTTTCTACCTAACTTTTGGAACAGCTTTTGCAAGAAAAAAGCCCTCCCTGAAATCACACTGCCTGAACATCACCAAGAGTCATTGGAGTTACAGTTGAAATCACACATTGTGTTCAGATGAGACCAAAATCAAAGTTTTTTTTTTTCCCATGAAAATTGTTTGCATGTTTGGCAGAAAATGTGGCGTGCATACAAGGAAAAGTTCTAATTCACTGTATAATATTGAAGTGGATCATTGATATTTTGGTGCTGTTTGGCAGCTGCTGTTCATGGGCTCTTGTCAGTATTAATGTCACCATAATGTCCATGTTGTGACAGGATATTTTTGCCCAAAACGTATTTGTCTCTGCCAGGAAATTAAGATGTGACTATAGATGAATCTTTCAACAAGGTAATGACCCACAACATGCATCCAAATTAACATCCAAATTGTTTGCACAATCACAAAATAAGTGGTTGGTAATTTTCATCTCAGTCTCCTGAACCCTACTAAAATACAGAACAGCATTTAAATAATAATAATAATGATAATAATAATAATAATAATAATAATTCTTTTTAATTTAATAATAAACATTTCTTCATTCATGTATACCTGTTCCTTGGCAAGGTTTAAATTTAAAGTATTAAAATTGCAGTCATTTAAATAATAATAATAATAATAATAATAAAAAGTGAAATATAGGGTGTTCAAAAACTTTTGACTGGCCATGTATGTTCATGTGCTGGCATGTGCTATTTAGTTTATTTAATCACTTTTAAAAAAAAAATGGTGCCAATCATTCTTAATTCCAGCACTAGGGATTTCTGGAATGCATTTCTTTTCACAGATGCCTTATCAAGATTATGTATATAAGCGTGTGTTTAGTGATAAAAACTGAATATTGTTGTGTATGGGTGTAATGATCTCCCGTAGTGAATTGTCCCTCTCTGTGGTCAATAAAATCTTAAGGTGAAAGACAATATCGTAACATGTATACAATCATCACTTCAGTGTTAATGGTTTGAAGGTTGTGAGTTTAAATCCCATGTCAGAGAGTCAGAGTAAGAAACTTAAACCTCAGAACTACTCATTCTGCCTCATTTGTAAGTTAGTTTGGATGAAAACATCTATCAGAGAAAAAAGTCTAATGTAAATGTAAAATAATCTTCCTCATGGAAATGCAGAGTGTGCTGTGTACACCTGTTATGCATTACAGAGTCTCCTAAGGAACTACAATAATTCCAAGGAATTCTAATTTAAGGGAAATATACCTGTGCAGGTGTCCTAGATCACTAGTGATACCAGACCATGGCCTTGTTGCCCCTGGAAACTGAATGGTAATTGTAAGTGCTCTACTGCCCCCATGTGGACCACTTTAGCACAGCAGAATATAAAGTCGCAGCTCGTCTTTACATTATGGATTGGTGCAGGTGTCCTGGAAGCATGAGAAAGCAAAAGTGTATTATCTTAGTTTGAAATGCAAATGTATAACTATTAATATATATTCCATACTTCATAGTATATATAACTCTCCAATCACTCTTTTCTGTCAGCTGTTGTAATTACTGCAGTGTAGGCAAGTAAATGCACAGTTGTAACATTGCTTATAGCCACTCTGTGAACAGATTGGACAACCTCCCAACCACCACTTTTTAAAAATCAAACAAGTTTTAAAACTCACCTCTCCTTTTTTTTTTTTTTTTTTTGCACCTTGAGACCTGTGGTAGAATAAGAAGATCTACCCACACACAAAGTGAGTGCTTTAATGCTTTAATGCAGGCACACTTGGATAGTAAGCCCTTTAAGATAAAAGATTAATAGACAGTGCTAGTATGAACTGTAAAACACATGTGGTGTGCTAAAAGTGCTTAACTAGAATGATAAAGATGTTGGATTTTTTTAAAAATTAGATTAGATCTAGATTGTTCCAATAAAATTAATTTATTTTTGATATTTCTCAATTCAACAAACATGTAATAGTGAGCATTTCTTGCATCACTTATGCCTATTACTTGGATATCTTTTCAGGTTTTAGAATAGGCCTATTTAAATGATGTCAGCTAAACAAAATGCTAAAATAGAACATGTTCAAAACTTCTGACCTGCAGTGTATGTATCTGTACATACATTAAAGGCAAAATTTGAACTTAAAACAGTGGAGAAACATAAAGAGTGCAGATCCTGACAGATAGGTGTACTGCATGATAGCATTAAGAAGTTAACATCTTCACATGCTCTTTGGCAGCTATAAAAATGCTGAGCAGTTGACCCAGTTGATTCAAGATGGCTACAGGAGCTCCAAGTGTCTCTAAAGAGAGTGCATTATTAGGGCATGGATGTCAGGAAATTCAGTCACAAAAATGGCTGGTTAGTTCTTCAAAAAAACAAACAAACAAACAAACAAACAAAAAAAAAAAACAGTGACTATAGTGACATCTGTATTTACATCTGTAGGAAAGACATCAGTAAATGGGGCCAGAAATGATGGTTGAAAGCGCACATTCGATAATTAATGTGTTAGTGCAATATGTAAAGAAAAATGGAAGAGCGACTCTTCTTCAGGTGAATGAGAATGTCAATGCAGGACATAAACAGTCTGACAGCAGGAAACATTCGTTCATCTTCAGTACACCCTGAACAGGATAGCAGTCTATTGCATAGCATCACACACACACACACACACACACACACACACACCAATCTACTGTTCATGATTTGGGTAGTGGAGGAAACCCAAGACCAAAGAGGAAACCTACGCACATCTGGCACGAACATGCAAAACTTCACCCAACCTCAGAATCAAACCCAGGACCCTGTGAGGAGGCAACACTACTCACTGCACTTTCTCTCAGAAAAATGGTTCTTCAAAGGTTCTCTGGATATTTGAGGGTTCTTTGCTTCCTAAAAAGTTTCTTTTCAGAGGAGCAACTGAACCCTTAATGGTTCTACATTTTTACCTTTATTCTTAAGAGGCTCTAAGAATGTAGGCTATCCGTCTTTTGGACAGCCTAGAATCAGTTCAGTCAAAAAGAATCGGTTCAGTCCAAATGAATCATTTCAGTCAAAAAGAATCGGTTCAGTCAAAATGAATCAGTTCAGCCAAAATTTGTGGCCCTTAACAGGAAAGAGATTTACATTTAACTCTTATGATCTATGATCTATCATGAAAGATCATTTTAAAGTTCCATAATTAGACCTAGCCATTATCAAGCTTTTCTCGTGCGCTTCAGATATTAGCCTTTTACACGTTTTACACTAGGCAACAATGCTAATAGCAATTTCTGCTTACAGTTTACCGATAAACACGGTGAAACACAATAGCTCGGAGGCGTGACACGGAAGCTGAAAGGAGACAGCCTGATACCTCGGTGGCTGGATTTATTATTCATCACAGCTATAAATGGAGGCTGTTGATAACAGCAAATAGAGAAGAGACAGAAAGCGAGAGGATGCGCTAGGTCAGCCGAACCTGTTTAAACGCGCTCGCACCTCGATTCATTAATAAACTAATTGACCGCATTGTTTCACATTAACTCTGTGTGTTCAGCTAATCTGTTCTCCTTAGCTAGCTGCTGGTTTTCACTCGCCCTGAACGAGCTGGGAAAAGTCACTAACAACTCTGCTACTGACACCTGTGTGTCAAATGAAGCAGCTTTCCACCTGCGAGAGGGCAGGACACACACACACACAGAAATAAGGAATTGTTCAATGGATACTACATTAAGGTCGCCATATTGCCGCCATCTTTTTAGTGAACTTTCTATAAGTTCCGTTTCCGTTGGAACCCCCGCCCCCCTCTTTCTCCGTCCCACTGTCTCACTCTCTCTCTCCCTCTGCCTCCCTCTCTCCCTTGAACACTTGAGAAAACAGGACCGACTCCATTTCCTGAGAGTAAAAAGGGCTTCATTGAAAAGTTACAGGGGATGTGGCATTAGCATAAAGTGCTCGTTTAGAACAGGCCTCTCCTTGTGCTCTTTTCAGCCGCCTTAGCGCGCGCGTTAGAAGTCATTGTGTGTCCCATACGAAACCCTTCACAAAGACACAATGGCCCTCGTCTACTTCAAACGTTAGTAATGAATGCTAATGACCGCCAGATTGAGTGGCAGGGCAGTGCTCTGCAAATAAAATGCAAACACCAGACTTTTACAATCACCTACGTCGGTTTTAAACGTTTAGAAATACACAACATAGATTTCATGCTCTTTTTATATGGCTGAAAGAATGTCTCTTGCCTTTGGAAAGGCCAGATAAATTTTTTACCATTCCATAAGGCATGATAGTGAATAAAGTAGCCTATAGTGTGTGTTTTGCTAACTGTTCCTTACAAATTACTCAATGTAGTAAGATAATAATCACACTGGTGAAAGTGTGTGTGTGTGTGGGGGGGGGTCTTGGTAGGGCCCAAGCATCCCAACATATCTAGCTCGTTGGTAAGATGTTGGGCTACTGATTGGATGCTCATGGGTTCAATCCGCAGCACCACCAAGCTGCTACTGCTAGGACCTTGAGCAAGGCCCTCAACTGCTCAGTTGTATAAAATGTGGTAAATGCTCTGGAGAAGGGTGTCTGCCAAATGCCATGAATGTGAATGTGTGTGATGCTATGCAATAGACTGCTATCCTGTTCACGGTGTACTGAAGATGAATGAATGGTTCTTGCTGTCAGAATATTTATGTCCTGCATTGACATTCTCATTCGCCTGAAAAACAGTTGCTCTTCTGTTTTTCTTTATATATTGCACTAATGCATCAATTATTGAATGTGCGCTTTCAACCATAAGTTTTGACCCCATTTATTGATGTCTTTCCCACAGATGTAAATACAGATGTCAGTATAGTCACTGTTCTTATTGAACTGAAGTTCCTGCCATTTGATCAAGATCAGTTTTATCTGAGAATTTGTCACATTATAATATGATGCAGTGGTGAAGTGATGAGCCATAGTGCTAATGCTGACTGTAGGGGGTGCAGACTGAAGCACATTGGGGGGAGTAAAGACGAACAACGACTAATTGGACTGGTGAGCTCCACTCCCCTTTCTTGTTGTTCCTGTGGCTTTTCTCAAGCCCCCTCCCCCCCCCCCCCGAATCTCTCAGTCTGCTGTGGATTACACTAGATCACATCAGAGATGCTTTGTTTATACATAGTCACACACACACTCCACGAGTTATAGAGAGGGAGGGAGATGTAAATGGGCACAATGAACATGCAGCAGAATATGAAGAGCATATTAGTGTCTAATTAATATGTCTAATTCCTTTTAAAGGCATTTTAACACCCTATGCCCCTCATATGCTCGTCTATCCCCCTCTTTCTGTGCATGTTTTACAGAGCTGTTACAAGTACCTGCTGACCTGCTGAAAGGGGAGATTAATGAAGCACTGGAGGCTTTTCCTGACAGTGATCCCCTAATAGGCTTTTTCATCTCTAAAGCCAATAATAATGTGAAATGTAGCCCACAGACCAGTAAGTTCCAGGGGAACATAGATCAGTGTTCAAGTAAACTCAATTAGCTGCATTTCCACGTACAGATTAAGCATCCTGGGCTATATAACTTTTTTTTTTTTTAATTGGTGATTGACCATAGAAAATTGATCTTAGACACAGGGTTATGCAATGTCTACAAAACTAGTCCACTGTATTGCACTGTATAATGCATGTTAAATATATCTGTAAAAGCCTTATTAATGTTGATTTGCCTCAAATCAATAGAACAGACACACACACATATATATATATATATATATATATAAGCTAAAGATAAAGTAAGATAAAGTCTTCATAAATAATGAGTGAATTATGGGATAGTCTATGACAGGGGTTTTGGAGTCAGGGGCCCTTTATCTGTAAAATAAATTCCACATACCCTCTCAGCACAGATTTATTTTATGAACAATTTTATTTTTTATCCAACTATTTAAATATTAAAATCATTATTCAGATGTGTACCTTAATATTCTGGCTATTTATTGGAACCCTAGAACATGTTTATTCCCAAAGTTTATTCCAACGACAGAACACATTAGGCCCACGTTGACATTTTACAGGCTACGTGTTTTTGAGTTATTGAGGTTTGGATTAAACCCGTTCAACTCGTGTTCTGTCAAATAGGCTACTAATTATAAGAACTCCATAATACATAATAATGACATTATTATAATATAAATTAATTCACAGACCCCTCAGGTACCCTGAACCCTACTTTGAGAACTAGCATTTTAGTAAGTTTAGTTTTACTGTAAAATGTTGATTAGATACAAATAAAGACTGGACCACTGTCTACTGATGTCCTCTGAATTTGAATAAGATTAGGTCTAATCTAGAATGTGTAAGGGCTCTTCGGTTGTCCTCCTGGTAGTACTCTACAACAGAGTGTTTCCGTTTTAGCAAAGTACCAAGTAGAACCCTTTAGGAACCTTCGAAGAACCCTTTTTCTGAGCTTGTATAACCCCAGGTTCACCAAAAGGATAAGAATGTTCATAAAGCTTATCAGTTCATTTAAATTATTCTCACATTTGTTTATTTTGTTGTTCTGTACCTGTAATTCACCATCATTGCGATGGTTTAGCATATCTGTAGTTTTTCCTTCGAGGATTAACTGGATTAAGAGAGGAGAAAAGAAACATTGTGACAAGTGTGTTAACTAATAATGGCTGTGTTCTCAGTGAAGGATTACTAATCCAAACTAATCACTATCGTCAAGTCTATGGCTGCACAAAGCCACCATGCTAACGGGCTTTAGCGTGCTTCAGTGTGCTACAGAGAAAACAGAAGAGGAGGACAGCACCATGCCTAAAAGGCTCTGTCTCTGAAGGAGAGACACACGTCTGTAAAATGAATCAATCTGCTTGGTGCCAGAGAGGCAGCATTTTTCTCTGACTCCCACAGCTGTGACTTAGATTATCACTATCTCTGGCGAGCTCAGAAAGCTACCAGTCATATTCCCATAACTGAGTACTTAAATGATAGAAACCTAACATGGCTTCAGTCTGCATTACTCTCCACATACAGTCCATTAGCTGTGTTCACTGAGTTTCGTCTGCGCTCCATTCCAAAGCTTTCCACAGCAGAGTAGATGGATATTGAGCCAGAGAGAAATGATGTAGAAAACCCATAAGGTTGTTTCAAGCATTTTCTTGATTTTGTGACCAGAATGCTATCAGTCACCTGCTTATTTTATTTATTCAGTTTGCTAAATGGCTGAGAATGGTACTGGCCTTAAACTGAAATGTTTCTGGTCTTAATTATTGCTTTCACTGTAAATGTTCATCATAGGGCTTGGCAATTTAATTGCTCCTGTGAGTTTGAGTCTCTTTAACTTAAATTGTTCAGCTGAGAACAAGATTAAAATTTCCACTGTTTAATCTTTTGCAACTCCTAGCCTTTACTGAGTTGGTCACTGTTTTATTTTTATTTTCCAAATCATATATTTTTTATATAGTCAAAAACTAATAACAATTCTCAATGAACTTCTTAAGAAAATTGTTCAGTTTGTAGATGTTTATATATTTCTACACAATGTCACCTGCCACCCCCCTGTAAAAAAAAAAAAGAAAAAAAAAAGCCTGCTATGTGTAACCAAATATAATGGTAATAAAAGTTCAACCTGTTCTGAGATTCCATTTTCAGATATGATTTATGAAGTAAATGAGTTAAACATTTTAATTCTGTAAATGCACTATAAACTGTTACACCTTTGTTTTTATCCATTCATCTTAACTTCTTTATCCTGATCATATTACACCTCTTTACATTTTATGCAGTATTTAAACACTGTGCACTCATAAAATGGTTCGGGTTATTTGATTTGATTTTTCTGAAATGTTATTAATTTATCTAGCAGTTTATAATCCACATAGGATTTTACCATTTTTATGTTTCCCCAGATATGATTCAAACCTTCTCATCATGTCTCCATAAAGCCCCAGATGCACGAAAGAATTCTACTAGTTGTTCATTTTAAAAATATATATTCCGTTTATTTCATCCATACAAACGTGTACAAAGGAAGGAACTGTACTCTGATAAGAGCAATAATACAGAAAGGTCTTAAATATATAGCTATCTATTACTTAAATATATTGGATTTTTTTCTTTTCTTTTTTCTTTTATACAAAAAGTGGTACTACAAAATAGTAGCATTCCAAATATGTACAAAAAGTAGTGTTGGCTGGTAAAGTCACTGTAACGCTTCTCAGGCGTGCAGGGAGTCATCGATGTCAACATCAGAGTCCTCTGTGAAATCGTGCTCGTCCTCGTCTCCCTCATCCTCGCGGCCTTGAGATCCAGGGCTTTTCGGAGGAACCGCGAGTCCCAGTTTGGCAAGTTTGGCCTGCTGTTGCTCAAGACTCTGCTTTCTCCACTTAATGCGCCTGTTCTGGAACCACACTTTGACCTGAGGGGGGAAAAAAGAGAGTTTTTGGTATATTGATATCTCTATTGAGTGTAGGTACTTTTGTGTGATGAGCTGAAGACACTGGGGGTTTTGAGCCACTATTTACCTGCGCCTCGGTGAGCTGGAGTGCGGATGCGAGCAGGAAGCGCTCTGATCCCACCATGTACTGCTGGCGCGCAAACTCCTTCTCCAGGCGGGACAGCTGCTCGTTGGTGAAGCTGGTGCGCATCCGCTTTGATTTCCCTCCTTTGTGCTTGTAGTGCGAGTGAACTCCTGCTTTAGACAGTGCGGCACCTGTAGAGTAGCAGAACATTTTAGTTGCATGATTCACAATAACTTTGCTATGTTTTTGGCTTATAAATCAAGGGCAATATTTTTACACAACTCCATGCTTACCTTGTGAGTAAACAGTTCCGGGGCATGTTGTCTGGTATCCGTAGGGCGGACAGCAGTAGACTGGGTAGCTGGATTGGGTGTGCATCATAGCCGGGCTGTACAGGTAGTGAGGAAGTGGAGGACACATCTGTCCGGCGTGTAGAAAGAGACCTGGTGGTGTTGGCGCAGGGTTCAGTGAGCCCTGAAATGGACTCGTCTTGGTGTTTCCGGTGTTGTCAGGCTTGGCGAGAAGTGCGTCGATGGTGAACGATTTCCCCGCGCTGGGTTTTGCTGGGTTGTGCGTGGCCACACACGCACTGCTGGCATAGTCCGGGTGGAGAGCAGCCTGTGGACGCACTGAAAATCCGTAGGGTCCATGAGGCCGTGCAGGGATCTGCATGATTTCCTCTTGAGTTTTGCAGGGATAACGGGAAAGCAAAGAAAACAAGGTAGAAAGTTATCCGTGGCTCTCTGTTACTCAGGCTTCCGTGGAGAGGAATGGAATGATAACCAGGAGAGGCCACGGCTCTTTTATACACGCCCAGTAGTGCGAGGTGTCAACGACCCCCTTTGGCGCTTTTGTCTTTCAAAGTAGCAGATGAGTCAAACGAGCGGCGCTACAAGGGATCCAATTAACTGATGGAGTTGTAACAAGCTGAGATTGTCAAATATCCTAATAGCTCTTTCCACTATATGCCCCCGGAGGTAGCCCGGGAACACAGAAAAGGGGTCGGGAGATGAGGAGCAGGGGGTCCAGATTTAGTACAAATTCCTGCATGGCTGTGCGAGCCACAAGCGCCCGGTGCAGCTGAGAGAAGCCATTGATGTTCCCAAATCATCTTATTTCGGCTCTGGGGAATCAAAGCGCGCCGCCAAATGCGCCACACAGCGGAACAAATACCCTCACATTCAGAGGTCAACAAGGAAAAAAACACACCAGAACCTTCTAATCACATTTCAGTTCAGTCAGAAATCCTGTATCTCAGTGTAGCGAACTTGAATGCACCTGACACCATCTGACATTTTCAGACAGATACTGCATTAGAAATGCCATTAAATACAAAATGCATTTGCAGCCTTTGACACGTGAGCGGCAGTGACAGTGCACGATCCCAGTTTCAGTCTCAAGGTGTCAAATGAAAGTCGCAGCTCTGTTCTGTACTGGGCCATCGTTACATGCTCGTTCGTGTAAGCACACTAAGCAGATCTCCTCCCTCGAGATCATGGCCGGTAAAGACACTTTTAGACGAAGTGTGTGTTTTTGCAGTTTTACAATGGCCTCTTTCGGTAGTTGTGGCCAGGCGTCAGATTCCTCACTGCGTCTGCGCTCATGTTCCTACTATTTGGGTAAATCCGATGAGAGTCCTAATCCTGGATCTGATCACTTAATAATGGGGGAGAAACATGGAGTCTTAATAATAAAAAAAAACTACATGATGAAGTACAGTTATATGGAATCTATCAGATAGAACGTGATGAATATCATTCAAATTGGGCCTGTGTGTGTGTGTGTGTGATAGAAATTAGTGGTTTGTAGCCGGAGGACTTTCTCATTGCTGACTGTCCATTAGGAGATGAAACGCTGCAGATGAAAAGCCCCGGTTTCACTAAAGGAAGTGATGCGCTTTCTTACACCGCGTTAGTACAAACAGTGTCTCTTTTAAGCAAGGATTATAGCCAGCTCTGCAAACTCTTCAGGCTCATTGGCGTGAGCTGAGAGCGCTCGGAAGGACCCGCTAAAACGCACTCAAACACGGCTCTGCCTTTGACCTGAGCGTTTTCTAATTACAGCGCAGCGCCTGACACCAAAGCGCTTAATGAAGCAGGCAAACAGCAGCCCACAGCACATCTGTGTGCACCTCTGCTCTGCCGCTGGTCCACCATCCTGTCAAGCCTTCCTTGTTTATTAACGCGTTTTCTGAACAGTTCTGGGAGACAGGAATCAAGCGGAGAGAGGCGGTATTTACATATTACCGTTTAGTTCTCACTTCACCCCCCACTAAACACACAATCACTTTCCCTCTCAGAGACAACAGTGTGGACATTGTGTGCCTTTATAGAAGAAACAAATGTCTTTCACTTATTTCCTGCATCATACTTTAATGATTTGTAGCTTATCCATCCTTTCTTGTCTGCTCTGTTTTTTTATTTATTTATTTATTTTAAATATACCTCCCAACTCTGTCTTACACTGCAAATGTTATGCAATCCACATTAGGGCAACTGATGTATATTAGATAACATGAGTGAATGAGATAATGTACTATTATAAAGCCATGAATGTAATCCTGTTTTTGATAACCACTGAGACGTGTCTGAAAATGAATCATTAGCCCAGGTCAAGTTGATCTGACCACCCAAAATCAAGGCTAAGTCTAGATTTTGTGTATTGGAGCCAGACAAAGAATACACTGAGGTCTTGGAGGTCTTTTCATAGTCATATGAGAGAACAGTAGCTGTCCCTCCTACAACAAAACATCCTTCTTGTAAAAATCTGAAACTCACTGAAATGCACATACACTGCTTACCACGAAAACAATAAGTATCTCTTTTACATAAGTTTCCCTTTATAGCATTTCATAACTTGTCTGTATGTAGACTGCTCTTAGATATAACTTAAACATATAACTAAGTTATATGTTTGTGTGGGATAATACGCGTGTGCATATGGAAGTAAGAAGAGCAAACAAGTCTTTATTTTGTACTAGAATTAATATACCTTTGCTCTGTTCTGACTGTTCATATGAGATGACAATAGACAATAGCAGAAAAACAAGCTTGTTCTTTCACTTCACACATTATCACAGTCAATACTGCAATCATCCTTTTTGCTTTGTGATCGAGTTCATGAACATGCTGATCATCATCATTACTACTGAGGTGAAAATGGACCAGTATTCTCACCTAAACCTATTCAGCAGACATCAAACCGTCTTTTCTCAGCTCCATTAATGTGTGCACTAAGCGACCACAGTGAGCATGAATGGGCCATCTCATTGCAGAGGCTAATTCTTTTTGCTCTTGTACAGACTGTCAGAGTCATTGGGGCGAAACAATAATGAGTCATTGGTCCTTTTCTCTCGCCTTTACTGTCGAGAGTGGTTTGGGCGGATGACCTGGTAAACCACGTCTGGCTCCAATACACACCTGATCTCAACAGTAAAGAAAGTTACAAGCCACAAAGGCTGTTGGAGAGATAATTGGAGAATGAAACTGATGTGCGAGAAAGCATTTTCAGAAAGACCAGTGAATTAAAAAGCTACATGTCAGCATCTTTCATGAGTGATTTGACCAAAGCAAGTTTTTTAGCTTAATGCCTTGAATACACATTTGAATTTGTAACTACTATGGATGCAAAATTGATAATAATTGCTAAATTATTTATTATTGATTAATAAATAAATTATAAAATTATTGCTAATAGTTCTTGCTATTTTATTTATATTACTGCACAGTATATATATTCCCGTTCCATGAAACACTGATACACGTAATACACCAGAGACATTTCAAAAGAAATGGCTATGATTTTGCCTGCAAGTTTTCAGTGTACAGTTAAAAGGGAGGCATTTAATTTTATTTAATTATTTGATAGGGACAGATTTTCGGAATTTTTCTTTTTGTTCCATAAGCTGCTTTTACTGTTCAAACCAGAAACTAAGTTACAATAAGATGCAGTATGTGTTTCATATCTAAATTTGTGAATGTTTCTGCATATGCAAATGCATATGTACATATGTATTCATACAAAATAACCAGATGACACTTGCCATGGCTTATTGTTGCCCTGATATTGAAAATATGGCACAATTTTAAACCATACAAGACAAGTTATCATCAGCGAACTAACCTCTGACTATAATAAAGGTTTTTTTTATAAAACAAATAAAAAACTATATCAAAGAGAGTTCTATGCAGAACAATTTTAAGAAGCTAAGAACCCATAATTATCCAAGGAACCACTGAGTAGTTTTAAAAAGTGTATAAGAGGGCAATTCCATGCACATTTCATCTTTATTGTGGAAAAATAAAGTTGTGAACACAGGAACAAAACTACTTTTTAAATGTTCCTTCATGTCTTTCAATCATATTTCACTGTATTTAGCTTCTCATGTCAAATTATAGAGAAAAATACACAATATATACATTAAATATATGGAGTATTGGTTCAGACATTTCACATCCATAACACAAAAATGTCACATCCATAACTCTATTTTTTCTTAATGATGTATTGCCAAAACAAGAAATATTTTCAAATTTGTACTTTTTGTGTTCATACAAGTCTCTGTCATGGTGTATTTATATTAAAATTCTATAAATTCTATATATTAAAATTCACAGAGCTTGTAGTCTCCCAGAGAAGTTTGTCTGTTTGTCTCTTATGACACATCCATAATGCTGATAAATTGCTATGTATTTGAAACTTAAATCAGTACACGAGTTTTTAAGATTTGTCTGCATTGTCCTCAAGAGGTTATATGAGATCATATGCAGATTGACTCACTGATCCCAAGATTGTGTCTGTTGTGAGACATTTTATTAGCCAATATGAATACAGTTGTCACATCCATAATGCTGGAATTGCCCAACACTTGGTGACAGGTAGAAATCAACCTCGAATCTTACTATTGCTCTCTTTAGGTTTACATGATATAATTTGTATATTATATGATTTGTGTATTGTTTAAGTTTAGCAGCATTTGTTCTCCTCTATCATTAGTCTGTTTTGTGTGTACACCTTTTGCAGACATGTGCAAGTCATGTTTGCATTTTCCGTTTCTCAAATAAGAGATTATAAAATTTACAAAAGCATTTGTTTTGGAGATCAAAGCTGACACTGCAAACACACCCTATAAAGTGTCTTTTCTCTCTAGACTGATTAAACATGATGGTGGAGACTAATGGTAGAGGCACAAAATGAAGTGTTCATGTATGTGTTTTGGTGGTTATGGTGAAACTGAGCAGTGAAAATCTTGTATAAATTAAGCTAAACTGAGTGTGTATTCAGGCTGTCTGACACTGTTAGACCACACCTCGTACTTCTTGATGGTCCAACTGTGGAATCCTAGTCAGAGTTTCTCCTGCAGCACTAAGGATCATTCATGCATCTTGAAGACTGCAGGCTCTAAAACCTCGCTCCATTCTCACACTCGTTCTGTAGGTGTGACTAATGCTTCATTACCCCACAGGCCCATTGTTCTGTGACCTTCATAGGTGGAACAATGCAGCCTAGTGGAACTTACATACTATGGCATCTAAAAGGCTTCATTCTTTTCCCACTTTGGATAAGTAATGACGTTAAGACATTAAATATCAGAATTAAACATTGATTAAAAAATAGTTAGTATTTGAGCTTATGCATCCTTTAATTAAAAATAATAACGTATTAACTTGTATTAAATGTATTAATTGTTTTAACTTAGACATGCATTATTATTCATTATAATATTATAATAATTAATTATCCAGTGAGAACAAATCATCCAGTGATATCAGTATTCTAATATATCTAGAATAATGTATGTAATTAATTTATTGCACCGACCACAAATACACAACTTTCTCAGCTTTGTGTTATAATAGTGCCTGACACTTCTGCAAGTATTACAGTGTGCTAGGACAGTGTGAGAAAGTCACACAATGAACACAGAGTGTGATGTTTGGTGAAATCTCATAAAAACCATCATGGAATATGTAATGTATGGCCCTATTCCTCAAGTGCCACTATGCAGGTGGTCCAAAAGCAGAGGGGGGCTTTATACGGGGGTGTTTTAGAGGCCTAGAGGTACTATAAGGGGTATTTGAGAAAGTTATGCATGGAGACACCCTTTAATGGAGGTGAGAAGTGGTGGGTTGGACTTTGACACTTCATCAGTGTTTACACTTCCTGTAGGTTTACAGGCACCCGAGAGAAAGAAAAGAGAGAGAATGGGGTACATGTGGTACTGAAGACTGCAGTGATCTATTACTATGAACTATACATTTCCCTGCAGATGTTGGCAAATGCAACACACATTTTAATTAATAAATGTAATGCCTTTTGGTTTTTACAATGTTAGTGGCTTGACCCTTTATAAGGTCAAAATTGATCATCTATTTGTCATTAAATTCCTGTCAACCTATGTTTTTAAATTTGTGTTTGTTGTCAAAAATGAACCTGCTCGTCAAGGGTGATATGATCCTAATTTGGGTCAACACTATTTAGAGAATTAAATTATCAATTAAATTCTCATATTGCCACAGTTACTATTAAACACACAGGTTTATTAAGTCCGATTTTACTGTACATGAAATTACCAGTGTTTTTAGACCATTTTATTCTGTGTTCAGGGTCAACAATATTAGAATTGTGAGTGTTGTACTTGGTCTTCCTCTGAAATTCTACATCAAAGGCCTGCATCCATGGAGATGTCCCATATAAACACACAAGTTCCTGGCAGGAATGTGTTCATGCATTCTTAAATGGAGTATTTCATGTGGTCATTAGGGTGTGCTATTTCAGACGTTACTGGTTGGAGCTTCTCCTGACCACTTTCGGATCATTTATTAACTTTTAACACATCAGTGAAATCATAGAGGGTAATTATCCGTTTTAAATTAAGCCTATCTATTCCTTTTGTTGTTAAAAGGCATGTTCAAATAAGTCTGTTTTACTTTTAGTACTTGCTTCATGTACCATATGTGAAGAGACTTGTTATTGAATTAATCAATCACAATCATTATTATATTATTATATTATTATATTAGCACTGGCACCTCACTATTAGGTTTGAGATCAACATATGAGGCAATAGTTCAGAATTTAAGCAGCTCCTTTCCGCAGTTTTTCCCATCAGTCTCCTCTTCAGGAGGTGAAATGTATGCCTGGTGATTGATTTGGCCAGTCTAAAACGTTCTACTTTTTGTTTTCTTCACAGCTCTCATAATGTTTGATATAAACTTCTTTTGTTTTCCTTGGCTGACCTGTTGATATCTGTTGTTTAGTACACCAGTGGGTTTTTGCTTTTTCAGGACATTCCATATTGTCCTGTTGTCTATGCCCAATGCTTGTACAATGGCTCTGATTGATTTTACCTCTTTTCTCAGATTCAAAATGGCTTGCTTTTCTTCCATAGACAGCTCTCTGGTCATCATGTTGGTTTATCCTTTTTAACAACAAATGCAGTCTTCACAGGTGAAACCCAGAGCTGAAAACCAAGAGCAGATATTCAGAGCTATTAAATGTTTAAACATTTCTAACAGGGCACACCTTGGCAACAAGAAACACCTGTTAGTCACATGTTCCAATATTATTGATCATGTTCTAAGTTGTTTGTCACATCTACATGTAAATATCAGGAAATGAAAGCTGAAATCATCTGAAATCGTCATATTCATCTTTTGAGCTCAAACCCAAATATGTGTCAGTGTATAGCAAAAAACAAAAGAATTGGCCTTGCCGTTCCAATACTTCCAGAGGAGACTGTACAAAAGTTCAAACACTAATGCTGAATGTACTTTTACAGGGGTAAAATCAGTATTCAGGACAATAAATCCCTGTCCTGAGCATTGCTTTTGAATACTCACTTGCTTTAATTGCTCCTTGGTCTTGATTGACTCAACCACTGCCAGCTGACACAAACTGAGCCACTAACTGGAATCACTAAACTGAATATCTAATTGGATGACGTTTTTCCAGTATCAAATGGTTTGAACTCTTAATTCCCACATTCCACATGCTTACGTTTCACAAGCATGGATATCAGAGGCACGGTATGTGCAAGGTACTGTAAATGTGTGTGTAAGTGCACCCCAATCAGAAAACAACATAAAAGGATCAGTGAATAGGTTTTAACTCAACTGGCTAATAACCTGAGAGTCTTCTTGCATATAAAACACACTGTGAGACTGAACAGCAAATAATAATTAGAAATTATTTAAAACATATCAAGCTCCAGCTACAGGTGTCCAAAGAGTAAATATCCCTTGTGACTCAATGGTGCAACACCCAAGACCCACTCAAGCCATGAGTGTAGATTCACCAGGGCTCCTGCATGCAGAACTGTTTGGCAAATGATGCTGGCAAGTCATGTTAGGTTTTCAGATCTACTACACCATCTGCTGGGGGAACACTGGCATCTGAATCATGATGCTTGAATCATGGTATCTGACAACCATGGAAGTCTCTTTCTCCCACTTTTCTCCCACAGGAAAAAATAAAAGTCCTTTACTAAGTCATAATCAAATGTAATCAAAACGTTTCTCAATATTATGATTTAGTAGTCTTTTATAATAATGTGTGTGTATTTCTTAATTGTCTTAGTATCTCTTAATTATGAGCAGGGCTCTGAACTGTAATAATTAGTTCAGCTTCTGTTTAACCTGTTTCATGAACTGTCATAACATTTTTTAATGAAAATAAGCAAACTAGGCAGATATCCCAATTGGACATAAAGAAATCCAATCAGAAGCTTGTGGCAGAGTCATCCAAAAACAAAGTCAATGATTTAACTGGAAAAGTGGACTAGGTTTAACTAAGACTAAGATTAACTAGAAAGTCACATGAAGAAAAGGGTGCACAGATTGACATTTTTCATGTTTTCGTGGTCTAGGAAGCATAAATGTAGAGCATCTGGTCAAAAGCAATTAAATGATGGATGCTGAGGACTATAACCAGATTTCATAAAACATTGATTTAATAAAATAGTCAGCATTTTAATGTATCTAATTATAGTCATGTGATTGTTCAAATGCTTACATCTTCTGACTGTAAATTGTTTAACTGTATCAATCTTACCAGCTTTGTTGATTTTTAAACAAATATTCATTCGTTATAAAGTCTTTTCTTAAATATTGTTCAATGTTGTTGAAACCATTTTGACAAATTTAAACTACACTGCCAGTCAAAAGATTTTTGAAAATTCATTATTTTAGCATTTTTGTTTAAATGAGATTATTTGAAATACACTGAAATCTGAAAATCTTACCTAGGAATAGGTATACGTGAATTGAGAAGTGTTTAGTATTAAAGGTTTATTGAGAATTGAGAATATGGTAGAAATTACTTTATGTTATTGAAACAATCTACAGTTGAAAATTAGCAAAAATTAAACAAATGCACTCCTGAGACCTCTTGTGCCACAATTTGCTCATTTACTTTTGCTGCAGTGAACTGTTTGGGGAAACAGGGGAATTCACTTATGTAGTTTTCTTCCTGGCTGTTTTTTTTTTTAAAATAGATTAGTTATTATTTGGCTGTCTGTCACACCTGATGCAGCCCATCAAGGGCCACAGGGCTTAAACTTTTAAAGATACCAAAGGAAAAAGCCATACTAAGTTCCTTTATCTAATTTATTTATATATATATATATAAAGGACCAGTTTTTTATTTTTATTTTTTTGCCCAGGAATGGAGATCAAATCTAATCAGAAAATATTTGATGAAGTGAAGTGTGGCCAAGTACGGTGACCCATACTCGGAATTTGTGCTCTGCACTTAACCCATCCAAGTGCGCGCACACACACACACACAGAGCAGCCTTTTTTGCTGCGGCGCCCGGGGAGCAGTTGAGGGTTCGGTGCCTTGCTCAAGGGTCTCACCTCAGTCATGGTATTGAGGGTGGAGGAGAGCGCTGGTCATTCACTCGCCCCACCTACAATCCCTGCCGGACTCAAACCCACGACTTTCTGGTTCACCTTCGGGTTACAAATCCGACTCGCCAACTCTCTAACCACTAGGCCATGACTGCCTTTTTTTATCACTCTAATTTATCACTCTAATTGGGCACTTGCAGCCAGGAGTGGACTGGCAGTCAGATTGCAATCATTTTGTATTTTATGGAAGTGAACTTGGTTGCTAGTGTGCTTGCTCAAGTATACAAGGCAAAAAGTTTTCCCAACCCATGGCAACCCACTTTCTATTGAAATTTTAAAGTATATCACAACATGAATATTGTACAGTATATCGATTTTACCATTGTCAGGAAAAGATTTAAGAACTTTGAGTCATGACTACCAGTTGCTAGCTAGTTGAAATTATCCATCATTTAAACCAAAGTGATGTAGGTATAAGTAGCTAATATAAGATACCAACTGAAATATAAACAGCAGTCAACATCTACACTTAACATAAAGTATTTTTAAAGGAAAAACTTGCTGCGCTCCATGATTTTCAACTAGCTCTGACACCTTTAGCAAGTTACCCATCTGAATGGAGAAGTGCCCTTTTACCCTCTGCTAGTTTTGTCCTTGGACTGGCTAACAATACCAAGATATTTCAAGTGTTCACAAAGGTCTTACAGTGAATAAATTGTTATGAAATTTAGCTAGTGTTAGCTACCCTGGTTTATGCTATTTTTTTTCACTCATGTTGGTTTGCTAGTTATAATATCAGTACAACAAGCTAGATTGGACATCTGCAAAGAACTCCCTGCTGAGGGTCTGTGAAAACAGTTTACAGCAAAAGAGGCCATGGCTTTGCTACAGAACTATCAAGAGTTTCATGTACATGCCTGAATGTATGTGTGCACTCATAAGGCTGACTATTATGGCTGAAACTGTCACCGAATCACTTCATCAACCACATCCTTATATTTTTCATCACCAAATAAAACACATTAATTGTAAGGATATATACTGGAGATATCAGGGTCAACTGAAGTTGTAAAAACGACTATTCCCGAAATTTGTGGAGATGTAACTTAAAACGGAAGTTTGCTATTTTTCCCATATCAATGAGTGGGCAGAGTTGAAATTGTACAGCAGCCACTAGAGGGCCTCAGAGACATTTTGGCTTCAATTTTGACTTCCTGTTAGGACTTCCACCCACATACACGGTCATTGAACAGCACTGAGTCTTTTATCTCTAGGCTTAACAGATTTAGTGAAGCACTCATGTAGAGTTCCATTAGAATCTGATAGTGACTAGTTAGTAAGTTCTCCCAGAATTTAGGCTTTCTTAATTGCTATTCTGTACAATTTCTCACTATCAACACCTCAAATATTGAAGCATGGGCAGAGGCCTTTAGCGTCACTGCACGCACACAGAAGGGCAACTTTTATGAAGTTAAATTTGTGCCAAAACTTTCAAATAAAATAATAAAATTCTAGCAAAAAACAAAATATTAATTATCAAGATGTAAAAAATATTTTACAAATGCAGAATCAAATCAAAGAATCAAATCAAAACTCATTTTTCAAAAAGATTACTTCTGAAGAAAAGATTTTTTTTTCTACTTCTTTCTGTTTTCTGCTTTGTAGATGCATTCACACATTTCTTTATCAGAGAAGTGTCCTCATTCCATCCATTTGAGTAGAGGTTTAAAAAAGATAACTAGGTAACTAGGCTAGAGCTGACTTCTTATTCACCATCTTCTTATTCTAATTTGTTTGTTTCCATTTTCTTCCTAATTCTGATACCATTATATCCTCATTATCAAAATGATGCATAAATGTCTCAAAATGGGGTAGACATGGCTAATTTTCAGAGCACCAATAGAGATGTAAGGTGAATGCCTTCTTCTAAGAATATTTTAAAAAAAATTTTTTTTTTTTTATAAAAGCATGGTGCATTAAACTTACTTAAAAAAATTATGTCTCTGCTCTTCTTTTATTCATCAACCTGTGAAAGTGCTTGTGCTTCCCTTGGTACAATACCTATTTCATAAGGTGTACTCCCTAGGTAGCTAAGTCGATGATATACTATCTAACTTACCCTCATGACCAGGCTACACTAACTTGATTATGCATAGGATTCTCATTGACCTTTAACGTTATAGCAAGTAGCATGAAACGAATGTCCAGTATAGAAAACCATATACACATTCAAGGCTCCAAACTAACACCATCCATTCGTCCTGGGGTTGGTAAAAATAGCGTATGGGACGATTTTGTAAATTCTGTTTTGGGATGATAATCTTGTGTTTGTTTACAATTAATGCCTGTAAAATATACACTCACTGAGCACTTTATTAGGAACACCACTACATCTACTCATTCATGCACTCACCTAATCAGCCAATCGTGTGGCAGCAGTGCAACGCATAAAATCATGCAGATACTGGCCAGCAGCTTCGGGTAACATTCATATCAACTATCAGAATGGGGAAAAAATGTGATCTCAGTGATTTTGGCTGTGGCCTGAGTGTTGGTGCCAGACAGGCTGGTTTGAGTATTTCTATAACTGCTGATCTCCTGGGATTTTCACGCACAACGATCTGTAGAGTTTACTCAGAATGGTGCAATAAAGAAAAAATATCCAGTGAGCAGCAGTTCTGCTGATGGAAGCACCTTGTTAATGAGAGAGGCCAACAGGGAATGGCCAGACTGGTTCGAGCTGATAGAAAGGCTACAGTAACTCAGATAACCATTCTGTACAATTGTGGTGAGCAGAAAACACAGCCCATTTAAGTATTGTTGCTGACCATGTGCATCCCTTCATGGCCACAATTTACCCACCTTCTAATGGCTACTTCCAGCATGAATAGAACACCTTTGGGATGTGGTAGAACAGGAGATTCGCAGCATGAAAGTACACCTGAAAAATCTGCAGGGATTGTGTAATACAATCATTGGACCAGAATCTCAAAGGAATGTTTCCAACATCTTGCGGAATCAATGCCACTAAGAATTGAGACTGTTTTGAGAGCAAAGGGAGGCCCTACCCAGTTTTAGCATAGTGTTCCTAATAAAGTGATCAGTGAGTGTGTGAAGAGTTGAATGAATGTTTAATTGCGATAAGGAAGCTGGGATTTTTTTTTTTTAATTTTCCCAGTAAAAAAAAAAGTGACTACCATGTCAGTCAGCTATGAAACGCTACCAAATGCAAAGACAATGCTTTGAATCAACTCCAGACTTTTTGTCTCCTTAATTTGTCATGAAATGACGAGGAAACAAGACTCAGCTGGACTCAAACTGCTTATCAGTCAATAGTCAAATTACTTTTTAAACCTGTGAAAAACGAGAGACTCTGCAAAAAATGGCTGTAATTCCTAAAAGGTCAATGCAATATTTTTGAGACAAAATTACAAAAAATTGTCACTGTCCAAATACTTATGGGCCTGACTGTAAAAGTATCCAAAAATAAACACATCAACTGTATACTACAAAAAGTAATTTATGAAGCTTGTTTGGGACCGGAACAGTTTTCAATATTTTACATTTGGCGCCCCATACTCCATGGATGTCTGAATATGAGGATAACTGCAAATTCTTGGGCTTCATCACATCAAGACAGCCAGTCTAAGTCCAGAGAAGTACACACAAACAGAGCATCTTAACTGGAGATTGAGAGTTCGAATGATCCCTGCTTATAGCCGTTGGTGGAGAAATCGGGGAATAAATAAGGAGAAATTTTTTTTATTAAACAAACAGAATGAGCACACGTTTATTTTGTGTTTTATATACTTAGGTTTCCTCACCCACAGCATACCTGCTTCAGCTCAGTAAGCGCTTGAAATTTCTGGGAATTTGCTTATTTAAATATTAATTCATCACTTTTCTAGTCCTTTTAGAACCTGCAGTCCCACAGCTGCCATTTCAACATCTCTGTGTACCAACAGACCCACAGACTTTCACAGGTGGCTTTAGAAATGGTAGAGACTTGGGCTTGGTGTGAGAAAATGTACAGATGAGTGATCCTATGCTATGTTTGTGTCTCCAAGTGTGTCTTGCAGGTTTTCTTTCCTAAACCATATCCAGGAGTGACATTCTATGGAAAAAGGTAAAGGTCTTTCAGAAGAAGAAATGTTCTCTGTGTTGGATGTATCCTTACAAATCTTACATCTTATATCAGCAGCCTCATTAGAATTAAACATACATAGCCATAAGGGTTGATTAGTTAATGAGACAAGGACTTTTCCTGTTTTGCCCATTTTACATAAAATTTGGTCTTATATGTATTACAGTTATGTTACAGCTAGGGTTGTGAATATATAGATTTTATTTTTTTTTTACCTGATTCTTTTCTTGAACGCAAGTTCAGAGAACAGAGATGGAGGAAGGGGATCCGGCTTCCAGAAAAGGTAATTCGCAGGTTGGAATGATATCATTGGCAGATTTGGTAATATTTTCAGCGATAAACATCACAGGATATCATAGTAATATCCCTACATGATATTACATTGCTATCACACAAGCCTAACTGCATTGTTTAACAATATTTACGGATAACATACAGTCATTTAATCTGTGAGAATTGCAAAGAAACTTTTTTTTTTCCCCTCCATGAAGTTGTGTGTTGCTGGTCTTTACTGCAAAGTTCCTGGGAATTTCCAAGGTGAGAAATCTAACAGGTCACTTTCTAAGATATCTTGACAGAGGACACAATAGCAGAAAGACTTTATCCAAACTCACAATACACTTCAAATAATGATTCCTTTTTAGTGTCAGACATACATTAACTAGTAAATAGTTGGAATGAGGGTGATTTAGGCTTATACTTAACACCATGGGGGTTTGTTGTTTTCACAGATAGTTTAGATGCTCATGATCATCCTTGATTTATTTAGTTCGATTTGTTAGCGTTTTTGCTCTTCTGCTATATACACTATATGGCCAAAAGTATGTGGACACCTGACCATCACACCAAAATGTGTCACTATGTGGGGATTGAACCCAGGTCTCTGGAGTGATAGTCCAACACCGTTCCACTAGACTATTGGGGAATACAGACTTGAATACCGAGCAAAACAGGTAGTGTCCATAAGATTTATTAAAAGGTTCTTAAAGCCAACACAGAAAAAGCACCAAAAATAAGTCCAAGCCTGAAGGCAAACAAATCCAAAGGGAAAATCCAAAAATCATTAACAGGAAGGGAGGCAGGCAGAAAATTCAGGAGACCAGGTAATCCGAACAGTAACAAAAGGCACAGAGTTTGCAACACAAAGGAAGACAAAGACTTAGCGAAGAGATGGACTTGAGACAGGGTTTAAATACACAAGCTAATAGATCACATGACAGGGAGACAATGAGGTACAGGTGAGCAAGGTAATTACAAGTCAACAACATAGAGTAATTTGGCGACCTCTGGTGGTCAAAACTGTTCATTAGTGACAATATGTGGTTCTTCCCCAACCTGTTGCCACAAAGTTAGAAGCACACAATTGTTTAGAATGTCTTTGCATGCTGTAGCATTATCATTTCCTGCCAGTAGAACTAAAGGGCCCAAACCTGTTCCAGCACGACTATGTCCCTGTGCATAAAGCAAGGTTTTTAAAGACATGGTTTGCAAAAGTTGATGTTGAAGGACTCAAGTGGCCTGCACAGAGCCCTGACCTCAACCCCACTGAACACCTAGGGATGGACTGGAACGCAGACTTGCACGCCAGGCCTCCTCACCCAAAATCAATACCTTACTTCATTAGCGCTCTTATGACTGAATGGGCACAAATACCCACAGCCACATTCAAAAATATAGCGTAAAGTGCTATATGTAAATATAGAGTGGACACTGTTATGGTAGCAAAGGGGGGATTAAATCTGGAATGTGATGTTCAGCAAGCACATTTGATTGTGATAGGTAGGTGTTCACATACTTTTGGCCATATAATATATTTATGAATAAATTTGCTTTGGAGTGTGTTACACAGCAGTTGGCCTCAGGTTAGTAACTGAATCTTTCTATTTGACAACATAAAATGTTTCACTGAGCACATGCTGTTTTTTTGTTTGTTTTTTTCCTCGTATACATTATACAGACATGTATTAAATACTATAAACCAAAATCTCATGCTTCATTATAGGCATAGGTGTTGCCACTAGACTGTCAGAAACTATTTTTCCATTTAAGTTGTGAGAAACTAAAGTTTTCCTTATACAAAGTTCTGGGGTTAAAGGAGTTTAAGGGGTTAAATCGAGGGAAATTTCATGTGGAATATCAGACATTTTCATGATGAGGAGATAATGGTATAGGAATTAAGCAGAAAGTGGAAACAAAAAATCAGAATAAGAAACTGGTGAATGGGAAACCAACTTCAGCCTCGTCACCCAGTTATCTGTTTCCAAATTTTTATCCAATTCTGCTTTCTCTCTTGCACAAAAGAAAACAAGTTTTGGTATGTGATGTTTTACTTCAAATGTTAATTAATACTGCATTGCTTGTAAAAGCTCGTAATCAAACAACTCATTTGTTTTGTACAGATCTGTTACGTCCTGGGGTGTTCGTGTGTTTTGTGTTTTGTTCTCTCCCCTTTTCTCTCGCCCGCCTCTCTCTCTGCAGC
>CM075005.1:18431213-18445524 GCA_037576675.1 Pangasius sanitwongsei
CATTTAATTTTGTGCTGGAAAACTAATGTTTGGAAATCTAAAATGTTTTTGTACTGAATCAATAATATAGAAGTCATCAAATAAAAATCTATAACAAAGTTTGCGCTAAAAAAAAAATAGGGTGCCTAAGACTTTTGCACAGTACTGTAAGTTGTGGTTTTTCTTCATATAAGTTGAGATTGCATGCTAGTCCTATTGATAACAATATGTGAGGTTGTCCCAACCCAACCATGTTTAGCTCACACACCCTGACCAACCCTGCGATCCTAGTATAAACCCTCATGACACGTTTTTACATGTAAGCAAACAGCTATCCATAGAAGTGTCTGAGCTTGCCTCTGGAGCTCCTTTTCAAAGGGCCAGTTTTACTAGTTTTTGTCCTAGATGAATTTGAATTTCTTCACTCTTTATTGTTAAGTGCCTGACTGAAAAACATGAAATATGTTTAATCACATATTCTTTCCTAGTGAAGGGCCATTAAACTTGTCCTCTACGCTTTAACTTTTTTAAACCAAGAGCACACATACTATTACATTTACTATCTCATACAGCGAAAAATCTCATAACGTGATTGCATAATGTGTTGCTTTGTTTCCTTGAACCAATTTCACCATAAACCTGATGCTTTCTGTTACAATACACAGTGTATCAGACAATGAATTAGGAGCACAGTAAGAACAGTAATAACAAAGGTACTACGATGGCAATTATAATTTATTTTGATTAAACCACAGTGGAGAGGACCAAATAAGAGAATCTAATATGTAATATTTAATACTGCATACCCACTAAAGTTTTGTCATGAGCTATGATATATTTGTGAGAGACACAAAGGCAGAAAAGATGCTGTGGTATGAGAGTTAGCATCCAACAGCTTCAGGACAAAAAGTTTAAATGGCACCTCATCTACAGTGTTTTTAAAACGGAGGCATGTGTTTAGGCCTGTTTAACCCAGGAAACAGGTTACACATCAGTTTCTATAATAGGGCTCATCAGTCTGTTAGGCTAGATGGAATACTTTACAATCTATTAATATTATGCACACTGCTCTCTTGTTAAATGGTTTGACTATACATGATCAAATATCTTGTTTTTGCTGAGATGTGTTTTTGTGCACTGGTCATTTCTAGCATTAATCTTAAAAGCAACAAAGTCTGCTGTTTTAGCTATGCTTACTGCTCCCCCAAAGTTCTCACAGCTTCTTTGTACTGGATTTGGAGGGATCTTGTTAAAAAGGGGACAGCTGCTTTCGGAGACCAACTGGTTGCTATGACATGGAGAAAGTAGGGTCTTGTCTACTTGTAAAATAGGGAGAGAAAAGGTTTTAACCAACCACTGACCACTACATATTTTTGTTCTCAATGTGCTACTGTAAAGGGGACCTATTCTGGAGGTATTAATATAGCCAAGTAACAATGGTCCTGTGTAAAATACTGCCACTTATTCCAAGAATTATTGTAACAAAGGTATTTTTTGTGTCTAAAATCTCACTGGCCACAATGTTTCAGACTTTGATGACAAAAACAACACACTATCCCCTCTACATAAAATGGAGTTTAAATACCTATAACAATCACAAAGCCAATCAGGTATGTAGTTTTTAAAAGTTTGGTTAAATACAGATGTACTGAAACACAACAGTGCATGTTTACTAATTCTTTACTACTTCAATGACGTTCAGTTTAATTATCGTGTATATATTTTCTAGACTGGTAGCATTTCCTATCAATTCAAGTGCTAAAATTTAAACCTTTATCTTGGAGATTGTGGTACAGTCCGAGCGTGGTTCCTACTTTACTATTGGCTGAGCTCTTGTTGAGGGCGTATCCAAGCTGGGCTTGAATCGTTCCGCGGGAAAAAAAAAAATCTACTCCTTTCTACACGGATATTTTTTACTTATTGCCGCCCGTAAACGTCAAAGACGGAACGTCATTGGATGCCGTGACACGTGCGCTAATCGCTGATTGGCCACAGGGTGTGCCTGTCATGCCCACTTTTTTAAAGAACACCGCGGAAGAAAAAAGCAAACTACTCTGATTGGACAGGTCAGATGTATCGAGTTCGCTGATTGGTTGTACCAATTGCCGCTCGTGTGCTGCCTATTTTGAACATAAATAAGGGCTAAGCTCACTTCTTTTCTCACAGCAGAGTGTGGAAAGGGTCAGAGAGAGTGCGCTTGACGCGGTAGCTCTCTGACAAGAAGGAACAAAGGAGATGACCTTTTAAAATATACGATTTGTTCAATCCGGACTATTTATTTTAGGCGTCGACGTCATGTGCGGTTCTGCAGTTTGTTTTCCTTCACCCTAAACAAAATATTTTATGAAACTGGTTGCTAAGAAGCTAGCCATCGAGCTAACCCTTGGCTAACTTTTTTGTGTGGTAAGACTGTCTGCCGCTTCCAGTCCGAAGACTGGCGGAAGTTTTGGTTTGAATCGCCCTCTAACACTGCCAGAGTGTAGAAATGGAGCTCTGTGAAAGTGCAGGCGATTTCAGCCCTGTGAACCTGGAGCTGTGCGCGGGCCGTGACTCAGTCCCCAGAGTTTCCAGGCCAACTCTGCCCGAGATTGGGCTAAAGGGCTCCCCCTGCATCAAAAACCTCTTCTCCCCCGGAACTACCGCCGTGCTGTCTCCTGTGACTAACCTGACACTCAACATGGACAATCTCGCTGTTCTTGAAGGGTGAGCATTACTGACTAATAACAGTTCTCCTTTTCAGTCGCTGCCACTTTGTTAAGCTGTGAGTGTTCGTCTCAGTTAGCAGGTCTGGTTAGCTTGCTAACTCTTTAGCCGGCTAGTGCATCTTACTTCCTATTTCAGGAGCTGTTTTGTAGCGCTCTAAAGCGTTTAATTGTGTATGAGCGAAATATTGTGTGCTTATTAGTAATTTAATGCCTTAATGAGTGATTTTATAACTGTTTTTTCCCTTGTTAGGCAATGTGAGACGCCCAAAAGAAAGAAAACGGAGAAAAATGTGCCCTTGCTGAAGATTCCATCATTCGCTTCCGACACTTCCTCAGATGCAGGTGAAATCCGCCGCACTCTTCGCTCTCATATAAATCATTTCAATGGTAATAATGACGGGGTCATTATTAAATGTGAATATGCATTGGTAGTGTTTTGTGCATTGTACTTGTTTGGTAGTATGCTCATGTCTCTGGTATGTAGTATGGAATGCGTGGGCTAATTTGCTCCCTCCATCTCGTGTGTTTCAGGACTGGGCCTGGACTCTCCCAGCCCTGTGGACCCAGTGGATGCAGAAAAAAAGTGAGTTGTTATACTGACTGTGCTTAAATCTCTGCAACCTGTTTACTATGCTAAGTCTGGCCACCCAGTTCAGATTCTCATCACCAAAAATTGATGGTGGTAATCCTGCTGAACTTCTCAATATGTGCTGCATAGTTCCACTGGGATGTTCTCTATGTTGTTAAATTTGTTCTTTTACTAACTTGGTGGCAGAATAACGTAATAACGTGACCACACACGTTATTTGGAGAGAGCCACATTTACAGTTGTGTTAAGCATTCTCCAACCAAGCTTTCAGCACCCACACAGTGTCCTCCCAGGGCCAACATTCTCCCCCATTTCCTGTTGGCCTTTCTGGGTGCTGTTCAGCTATTGATGAAAAGATTTACAATCAGCATCAAACTCTACTGTATAGTTATATACTATACTTATTTTGTATATTTATTTTAACTGATTACATCTTAATGTTTATTCTAATTTATAGTTGGGCCACGGCGCTCTCGCTGCTGCAGCCTGGGAACCGACCCCAGCCACTGGGGTTGCACACGTCAGTGCACTCCCAGTGCCGGTCCCAAGCCCGGATAAAATTGAGGAGGGTTGTGTCCGGAAGGGCATTAAAAAATGTGGCACATCAAATATGCAGACCCTAAGCTGTATGGCTATCCCTAATGAGAGCAGACAAAAGAACAATTGTACCAAACCCAGAACTGACTATTGATGGCATGTTAACAGTAAGGCCAGAAACACAGGAAGCTATTTCTTTGTTTGTGAATACTAACTGTAGACTGCATCAGGCTTGTGATTTGTGATTAAAATTACAGATGGGATTCAGCTTTCTGTGCTTGTTCCCAAGCTATGGATGGTGAACGTTTTACCGAGACGTACACAGACTATACACACTTGTCTGGTGGTGTCTTATTGTGGTTTCATGTGTGAGTGTTAAGCTTGAGGATTATAAATCTCATTCCTGCTGTTTGTGATCAATGCGTATGGCAGGCTTAGATATCTTCTAGGGATTGAGTTGTGTTGTGGCAACTGCTTTCATTATAACTTATTGGGCCTGTTAGTTTATAGAAATGGGATCACCTACATCACTTGTTTAGGTAACAGATCTGCTGTAAAGAAGCACTTTATGAAGCCATTACATTTCACTTAAGTAGCACAACATGTGCTAGCTGAAAATGTGTGACTGCATGTGACCGCTTATTCTGCATTACTGTAATTGCCGCAGCCTGTCTTTCTGTAGGCATGCATGCCTGGACATCTGCCGTTCTACTCAGAGGTGTGCTGCCTTTTTGACCAATTGCTATTTGTGAAGATCCCATTCATCTACAGCCCCCTTTCGACTAGCAGCTGTTTGATACTCATGCGGTGGTGCTGGGTGCCTTTTTGCACAAAGCACGAGGGGGTTGGGCGTATGGACCGGCACACTTCGCAGTCTTTTTGAATAGAGTAGTGTGGCTAGCGTGTGGTTGTCTGGGCCAGGGTAATGAAAGGAGGCCCCCCTACCAACCTGGCAGCACTCGGCTCGCTAATTCTCCCTTTTCCTCTGCTCTAAAAGACGCACTCTTTTCCTCCTCCCCCTTCAAAGCACCATTCATTCTGTGCTCTGGACAAAGGAGGCTTGCATTAGGGGTTAGCGTCGTGTGGGCATATGGTTGATTAGAAGACCCAATCCTCTTTCTCCTTATAGGAACTCTTTAGCATACAGGTGGGGATCACAATGTGTTTAACCCCCAGTGTGTGGTGAGGGTCCCAGTCTTGGAACGTAAATAAGTTGTTAAGTTCTTTTGTGTCCTAATTTTGTGTGTTCTGTTATTAGACAGACTCTTGTCGGGCTTGCATCCAACTGTCTCTTTGCTCTGTCTTTCAGGTTTGAGCAGGCCATACAGAATGCTACCAGAGTGATAAATGAGTAAGTGGATACTTTTTTTGAGCCAAAGCCAAATTGAAATTTGTATATTTATTTTAAAATGATTTGAATTGCCATGGTTTCTTCTTTGCAGAAGAATGCCCATTCGCAGGATAAACTCATTACCGGTAAGTATGGCCAGTGATACTGCTCAAGGTGGATTGGTGGTGTTAAGGCAAAGGTCAGATGTTTGATGAGCCTTGCTTTATCTATAATGTGAAAACTAGACAGTTGTTTATTCTTTTTTTTTTTTTTTTTTTTTTGTCTCTAGCTGCAGTTGCTTGGTCACAGTCCTAATCTGAAGAGTAAAGATTCTGATATGCCTCGGTATGGAGTCTTTAGTCAGAGCTGCACACTCAGCTTGGACAACAAGGAGAACCTGCATGATGTAAGTCTTTGGTGCGAGTCACATTTGTGAAACACTCCAGCGAGCGTTTGTTTAGCTTTACCTATCTTTTTTTGCCTTCTTATGTAGACAAGTTTTGAGTTTAAGAAGCCCACCAAGCCTGTTTCTCGCTGTCGACTGCGTTCAACTGGGGAGGCAAAGGAGGCTTTTGCTAGCCGGCCCAACTCTGCCCCTGCTCTTATGGTAATGGTGGTTTGAACTTCTGCCCTTCAATCTTTCATTGTCGTTGGCATTTTGATGATGGAGAACATGGTGACTTAATTCCCTCTCTCATCCTCACAGCTTTCTCCTACCTCATCTAATCAGCTAGCCTCACCAGATAGTGACCATCCCTTCACACTGCGACGCACATCATTCTCCAGCTTTCCTAACGACGACGACGATGGCTTTTTAGATGTACTCGATGATGTCGAGGTGAGATGTGTGTTAGGAGAAGAGAAGCGTAAATGTAAACTGGAAGGGTGGGGATTGTGTAGCATTTAAAAAATGTCAAACCAGGTAAATGTTAATGTGTATGCATTTTCCTTTCCCTGACACTGCTAGACGGACTCTGACGTACCTATGGGAATGGCCAGTTTGCTCACCGCTCCTCTGGTTGCTGACCAATGCATGGATGCTGCAGACTCGGTATGTTTCAACTTCTTAACTTTGTATGCTTCTTACAGATTTGATGAACAGATGCCACACTGATTATGCCCACGGCTGACTTGTCTTGTTTTATGGTTTGCAGCCGGTTCGATGTCGGCCACGAGGGCTGTTTCGCTCACCCTCCATGCCAACAGGTGGCCGTCCTCCGCTTAAAAGGCCAGATAGGCCCAGAGATGAGAACACACCTGTACGTGTAAAGAGGAGGAGGAGCGTCGCTGGGTCACACGTCACAGCCACGGAGCAGGAGGATCCTATTCCTCAACAGGTTAGACCCTCCACCTGTGTGACTACACCAAACGAGTGACATCTCTGCGATCAGCGTGTTCCTGACTCTGACCTCCCTCTGTTACAGGTTCAGCGCTCAAAATCTTTTAATCATGCAGAGATAGAGAGACTACTGGAGACTGACCCCAGTAATGTGATAGGAGATTTTACCAAGGTGAGTTTGTCTGAATGTCCACACTGAAATTTTCTGGTTCTGGGGTAGATTTGATATGCTTATCTCCCATTTATTTATTTTTTTAGCCTCCTGCTTTGCCCACGGTGGACGGAAAACACCAAGACTTGAAATACATCACCCCAGAAGTTGTAAGTAGATACTCACTCAATGTAATTGGACCTATATTCTTAGAACTGGACTCGCTGAGTCCTGTCTTATCAGATTGTTAAAATTTCTTTCTCCCTCCATTGTCCATATCAGATGTGTGCAGCAATGAATGGACAGTTCAGTGATGTGGTGGAGAGGCTGTTCATCATTGACTGTCGCTATCCATACGAGTATGAAGGAGGGCATATCAAGGTGAGGATGGTGCTGTTCTTTGTGTTGATCTGTAGGCAGTGCCTCAAGTGTTTAACGTTTGAAGCTGTTAATGCTGAATGCATGTTGCAGGATTTTAGGCCCGATTTACCTGTTACAGACTAATTTTGGGGATCTGTGACACGGTGCTGTGAAACAGCCAATTGAGAGTCTGAGAGGATTCATCTGCTGTCTTGTGCAGCAGAATCCAGAATCCAGTTGTATCGTACATCTAGTTATGTGGGAGAGTGAGAGCAAAATGTAAGCACAGTGATACTTGCATAAGAAATTTGGCATGTCATACCCAAATGGTTAAGAACAACAAAAATAAAAACAAACTGCCTGCATATCCCCAACCAATCCTTTACATTTTTAGCATATTTCTTTATTTTTGTTTCCATACTAAATAGCAAAGCTAGACAGTTGTCGTTTACTTTAACGAGAGAGTGGGATTTGGAGTTTAGGAACCCTGTAGCAGGTGAAAGATTTAGTGTCTGTGATTGCTTATGTATGTGAGCCGTACTCTAAATCTGAGCTCTTGAATGTTGTTACATTTGGCATTACTTGCATTTGCTGACCTGCTTTGTTTCTTCAGGGTGCTCTAAACTTGCATCAAGAGGACCAGGTTGAGGAGCACTTTTTCAAACAGCCCGTCCTTTCAGAATGCCCTGAAAAGCGTGTGCTGCTGGTGTTCCATTGTGAGTTTTCGTCTGAACGTGGCCCACGGATGTGTCGCTTTGTTCGCGAGAGAGACCGGGTTCTCAATGAATATCCCAATCTCCATTACCCTGAACTCTACATACTAAAGGGAGGCTACAGGGACTTCTTTCCCCTGCATAAGGTGTGTGGTGTTTTTCTCTTTGTTCTAAGTGATTTTAGCATTCCATAGCAGGTGTGTTTTTTTATAAGTTAGATCTCTACTGATTTTTGTGTGTTTATGTGCAGAGGGAATGTGAGCCCCAGGATTACAGGCCGATGCATCATGAGGACTTTAAGGATGATCTGAGGAAGTTTCGCCTTAAGAGCCGGACATGGGCTGGAGAACGCAGCAAAAGAGACATGTACAGCCGCCTTAAAAAGCTCTGAGGCACATAAACATGCGCTCAGGTTTACTGCCTAAACTCACTCACACACCGTGTTCACATGATCAGTATGTGGCAGTGACCTAATGAATTATATTGGATATTGTTCAGGTCATCTGCCCATGGTCAAAAAGCACACTTACTGCCTTAACTCAATCACACACACACACACACACACACCATTTTACCTGTTCCAGTGGATTACTGCTGGTGGGTTTTTGTCACTCCCATTTTCTCCCCATTCCAGCTGAAGACCTCAAAGCACTTACATTTCTAGTGTTTATGGTGGAGAGTGCTCCTTTATTTTCTGATGCAAATGCAGTCTTTGTCCCTGCCAATCTGGGTCTGAGCCATTTATATAGTTATTGTAATTACAGTTATATCAGAACCAGCCAGTGTTTAAATGTCCTTACTCAATTATGTACATTCCAATAATATAGGTCAATATCAGTGGTTATTTTAAAGAAGGTATCTAACTGTTTTGATAGATTTTTAACAGTTGAGTATGAATGTGACTAGTGCTGTTCAATTGTGTGAGAAGGCCTGAATTTTAGAGTAATAGTGAATGCAGTGTGTGGGTTACTTAGCCATTTTGCACTGCCATTTTTTGTTTGCTTGTTTATTCTCCCATTTGAGAAGATTATATTTCTGATGCTGATCCTGGTATTTTGAGATTTGATTTGGAAGCATAAATTTTTTAGGGGGTGGGAGCAACTATCTGTCATGGAACCTGTCTATGACTGCACTCACTCAGGGGGACAGGCTTGGCTGATTGCTGCTGGTCAGCGTGAGATGACCTTAATGTTCACCAAAATGCCCAGCAATAAACCTGCATCTAACTTCAGTTTTTTTTTTTTTTTATTTAATTTTTAAAAAAAATTTTTTTTTTTTTTTTTTTAAATAACAAATTGTGGTGTAATGATTCCCCTTTCCCTAAATGCTAATGTTCTGTGTGTACGCTGGTGTATTGAGTCTCTGTGCTTTTGGCCATGTCTGGGCCTGTGTGTGTGAGTGTGTGTGAGTGAGAGAGAGAGAGAGATCTGTGTTAACTGCAATAACGATGTGATGTCGGGGGAATAAACTACTTTAATCTATTTGTGCAAATGTGACTTCTTCCCCCTTGTGGGGTTATATGCCTCTCTTGGTTCTGTGGCTGTGGGTTGTGGGTGGGGTTCTTTTTTTTTTTTTATTTTGAAAGAAAAAAAGTCAGCTACTTGGGTCCAGATGTCAATTTAAACAGATTACTTTCTTTTTATCAATTCAAACTCTTCATACAGTCAAATTTGGATATTGTATAAACAGATCTACAGGCTCTACTGAACTGAAATTAGTGTCGTATTTGCACATATCTCAATCATGAACTTCTAGCATTTTAAAGTCTCTTTACCCCCAAAAGTGAAAAGAGGAAATTTCATTTAAAGATTCCATTCCACCTAATCTACTTAAGTTTATGATGGAAAATTATTTATCACTACTGCCATCATCCACTTTTTTTTTTTTTTTTTTTTTTAGGGGGGGGTTCATCTGAGGTAAAAGTCACTCCTGGCATTTGTGCACTTCTGTCATGCTATGAAAATGAGTGGTTTATTTGTTTTCTGTAAGTTGTTTTTTAATTTTAATTGTTTCAATATTTTCTCTGGCAAATGCAGGCTACAAACTGGGTACACACAATAGGGTGTGTGTAGGTGCCACATGAATTTAGTGAAGAGTCTGAAATGCAGTGCATGATTAGAGCTTGGCTTCCATCCAAGTCTTGTAGGAAACATACAGAAGTAGAACTCTTAAAATGGCTCTGGATGACTGAGGAAGCATTTGGCTGTTCTAACCATGTGATGTATCAAATTAAACCTAAGTATGAATGTAATCTAAATTTAAATCAGTCTTGTTAATTTAAGGCCAAAGATTTTATAGCTTGTGCTTTATTAGATGACTATTAGACACTTAATGGTTTCAATTAGTTAAAAGCTATCTTGATTTGCCAGAAATAGTAGTTTTACTAAAACATATACATTTTGTGTATATGCAGATAGTCAAGTCACAAGCTGAGAGCTTGAAAAAAAAAAAAAGCATGTATGCAAAATGGTAACAAAAAGTCACCTACTTTTAGCTATTTCTTGCTTGTGGATTGGTGCAAAACCCCAAGGGCTTAATAGCCACATAAGAGTTGAGTAAAATTGGATCATACACATTGTGAGTTTCCATTCAATGAATAACTGGGTCAGAGTGCTTCTAAATTTAAAACCATATCCTTTACTGTCATTGGCAGTTTTGGGCTGGAACTGCTATGATGGCCACATCCTGTTATTACTGCAACTGAGTTCTTCGGAAGTTTAACCCATTGTCAGAGATGATGAGTTTTTCTTTTAACAGCCTAAACAGTGTCTGAGTGCTTAGCTTAATCCGTCTTCTCACCTCATCTAATTTCTTTCCACTTGTGTCTCGGCTGGTGGCGAGGGAAGTAACACGCAAGCAATTTCTTCTTTTAATGACTCGGAGGGGATGTTTTTTCTCAGAATCTGGAGAGGTGCACTGCTGTACCATTGTATAAAATCTGCATATGGGGGATCTAATAGAGCTATAACACAAATTACAGGTTTGATCTGTCTGCCCCTGGGAGTTGAGAGGCCTGCTGTCACAAATTGCAGAGATATATTTACCAAACTCAATGCATTTTTTTTTTGACCGAACAAAACTCTTTGGACTGCTGACAGGAAGGAGTTTATTTTAAGTGGAATTACATGTTTGAATTGAATTTACTTTCAATGAGGTCACTAATAAATTACCTACTTCTGGGAAAAAGTGGGATGTGGACTGAATGCCATCAGTGAAACTAGTGATTTAGTTACTTTAACCTTGCAACCATTGACATTTTTTTTATTTTATTTATTTATTTTTTTTAAAAGTAAATCATGGTTAATGATTCTTTCTTTCATAATTCTGTCAGTTTCTCTCACTCTCTTTTCCCTGACTTACTGTGGGGGATTTGGCTGGTATGTGCTTCTGCTGGATGGTTAACATAAATGTGAACTGGGGGTATCTTCCCTGCAGGGTTAAGTGAGCATGTCTAGCAGTTGTTAAGTAACAGCTGCTCTGTGTTTGCACACACATTTCAGCTGCTGCAGTTGAGATGCTCATGTCACCGCCCGAAACCAAGAAAGCAATCTTTCTATAGAAGATGTGTGACAGCATTTTACAATATGCTGTAATTCTTATCCAATTTGCATTCTTTTTTTCTTAGCTAAATTTTTGTTCTTTTTTTTAAACTAAAGACCTGTTTATTAATAGCAAATGAGATATTACATTATATTGAATGATTTCACTTTTTACTACACTGCATTACTGTAGTAAAATATTTTTTTTGTATTTTAGGTACAGATGAGGTTTCAGATATTGTAAAATATTATAACCAGGTTTTTTTTTTATGTTTTAGCTGAGTAAATCAGAGATGAATGTTTTTGTAACAGCTCTGTGAGCATACTCCCCACAGACCAGCTGCTGCTGAATTGCACCATTCATCTGACTTAGTGTCAGATTTAATTAATTTATTTAGAGAGTTAGAATGTTTACTGATTCTCGAAATTGAGAACAATTAACGAGGAAACAGCCTTTGGCCTTAACATCTGTCTCTTATTTTGTATCGTGAGCGCATGGAGCGCTGAACTCTGATTTAGTGTCGCCACCTAGTGTTAACATGTTGTATAGTTCGACGCTTGTCCCAGGTCACATGACTAAACCCGGAAATGTTTTTGTGTTTAACGGTGGAGTGATCAGACAGCCTTCATTTAATAGATTGTTTACAATAAGACGTGATTTTCTGACACTTCCAAAAGTGTGTTGGAATAGAAATGTAGGAAAGGTGGTAAGTAACATTCGCTAAAGTATGTTATGCTAGTTAAATATGTCTTTTTCTGTTGCTAAATATATATCCGTGAACATTTCACTGCAGTTCATATTCAATTGTGTAACTTTAACATAGTTTAACATGCACGTTAACGCTATTATTACACACTAGACATACAATTACACTTACTCTTAATTTAGTAACTCTGTAAATCCTGTTCTAGTTCCTGTCCTGTTCATGTTTAAAGCAGTCATGGTGGTGTGCTTTCTCATTCACACCGTGAGTCCGGTGAGCGCGCTCTGTGCCGGTGAGAGCCGGATTCTGTACTCTCGCCTGTTCGGCCCGGAGGAACCCACACTGCTGCACCGAACCGCCGAGCAGCAGCGACTGGCCCAGAAGGAGACTCTCGGGCTCGTGGCCAGGTAATATCCTCTAGCCCACAAGTTACCAACCTTACCCTCTTATACTCTGTGCTGTTACCTGCGACTTCACGTGCTGTATTTCAGTGTAACTTCACTCACTTCCCCTTATTATGTATATGTTCAGAGGAACCCATACAACCATAATGCACCGCGGTAAAGTTGGCTTTGTATTGGATATTCGCTGCACATTCGAGATTCTCTCTTCTATTTCTCAAGAAATGAACACACAAAAAAGTATTTTCTTACTCTGAAGTAGACAGAGAACCAAGCAAAGCCTGCTGAAGCTAATCTTTCAGGGCACCAGCGTTTTATAGTAAAGGAGTCAGTAAGGGACCGTCTGTAAAGTGCATGACATGGGCAACTGTGTAAAATTGTACCAAAGTTATAGTCGTCTACTTCGCAGAATATTTAACGGATTGCAGTGTTAGGATACAGTATGGATTCAGTGCAGTGGGATGTAAGACTCACAACAGAAGAAGTACGCTAATAAAATATCATAATATATTAAAAAAAAAAAAAAAAATCCAGAAATTGAGATTTCCACATTCTGAAGGTTGTAGTAGTGGCATAAGACTCCCTAGAAGTGCAATATTACATTATATTACTGTATGAGTACAGTAGTAAATGTTATTTATACATTTTTATAGTATATATTTTTATTAATGATTATTGACATACTTTTTTAAATGAGTGATTGCACATATAAACTCATTGTGCCACATAAAACCCAGCGTTAATTTTAGCAACTACAGCAAAATGATTTTGAAATCAAGTGTTTTAATTGCTAATTTATTTTTCAACAAACAAATTGAAATGAAACACAACATTTTTTTTTTGATTTGCAATATTATCCATTCTTTCAATGAATGACACAACTCAATTTAATAAAATTAAATTGTAATTTAATAAAATTAAATTGTAGTTAAAAAAAAGAAAACGAACAATTCATATTCAATAACTGCTTGTAGGAGTTACACATGTAAAACAGAATGCACTGTGATACAGTCTATTATTGCTATAAACTACTTTTAGATTTAAAAAATGTTTTTTTTTTTATTTAAATGTTTTTCTTTAAAAAGAAAAATGATTAAAATGATTTTTTTTTTGCTTTTAGGAGTTACACATGTAAGACCAGATGCACTATAATACAGTCTGTTATTGCTATCAACTACAGCAAAGAGAAGAAGAAACTAATTTTTTTTTTTTAATGTTTTTTATTTTGCAAAAAAAGAAAAATAATTTAAATTCAAAAACTTTTTGCTTGTAGGAATTACACATGTAAAACCAATTGCACTATGATAGTCTATTGTTGCTATCAATTACAGCTAACAGATTTTAAAAACTCCACCTTTTCATTAATGCTAGGACTTTGAGCAGCTGAATCCAAGTTACTGTCATCTGTAGATTTGTGTTCTTCAAGTTCAGTCTCCTTTGGCATTATTGAGCCTTTTTCTGTCTTTATTTTATTTGTTTGTACAGAAACTCCTTTTAATGCACAAGCTTTACTTCAATCACTTCAACTGTTGTTAGACTTTTTGTGCATCTTTTTTATGTTTTGGCCTTGGAACATTTAGAGGATCTGTGAAGTACTTTGATTTTGAAGTTTCCTTACTTTTCTCTTCTTTCTTTGCCCACGTCTCCTCAGCTTGGTCAGCACCTTCCTTTCTAATGCACTGAGCCACTGTAATGGCTTCATAAGAAGTTTTGAAGGGAGCTGGTTAGAATCTGTATGTTCTCTGTGTCTTCCAGCCAGGGATGAATAAATCTTCCTCAGGAAGACCCCTGGTCACAATTTTTTTTTTCTAATGGTTAGCAAGTCGGAAGGTGAACCTGAAGGTCGTGGGTTCGAGTCTCGGGTCCGGCAGGGATTGTAGGTGGGGCGAGTGAATGACCAGCGCTCTCCTCCACCCTCAATACCACGACTGAGGTGAGACCCTTGAGCAAGGCACCGATCCCCC
>CM075005.1:18449015-18459968 GCA_037576675.1 Pangasius sanitwongsei
AGCATACCACCTCATCAGTGAAGCATGGTGGTAGTGGGCATGTATGGCTGCCAATGGAACTGGTTCTCTTGTATTTAAGACTAGAAAGTGCTGATGACCTGTGATTCTGCAAGATTAGCTTCAGGGAGTTTTAATGGGAGAAAAATATAATCTGTGGTACTTAATCTGGTTTTTTGTCTCCTCCAGTATAAGAAAATATTTTTTGTGTGTTCATTTCTTGAGAAATAGAAGAGAGAATCTCAAATGTGCTGCGAACGTCCAACATAAAACCAACTTTACTGTGGTCCATAATCATTCAGAAATAGGAGTATGCTCACATCAGCTGCCCCTTTTAACCCTAACCACAGAAATCCAGGTGAGATATTTCCTGCTCAGTCTCTCTGTAGGGCAGAACGGGGTTGGTTGTCACCTGGGGCGGCTGGTATAAATTGGAGCTAAGTGCCCTTGCCTTTCAAAGATAAAAGGACATGAGGATAAGGTTTAAATTTTGGCATCCACATCAGAATATTTGCTATTAACAAATGTGGGGGTTAAAGGTGGATTGTTTTGGATTTTGTGGAACAGCACCACCAAAGGTTGTGAGAAAAATACACAGAATGGTATGAAGCAGCGTGAATGAGGCAATTTCTTGCTAGCACAGAGAGTGGGTTCATGCAGCCTATCCGTGACATTCTTGTCACCTAATTACTCCGAGTGAACCATGCTCTAGATTTGGTGTGCATTGGGATTGATATTTTTCAGCCCTTGTCACTAACACATCCGTAACTCGTTGTCAGCATTGATTTAAAAGGTACACATGAAATACAGTCGCGGGTATAATGAGCACAAATGTGCCAGATTATTTACTCTAACATCCTTTTATCAATATGCATTTGGAGGAGAAACTAAAAGTAGATGGACATTGTATAATCAATGTACAAATTGCACAGAAGGACAGATGACCTAACCAAAAGTTTAGTGTTTTTTTTCGTTTGAACGAAAGGGTTGCAACTTTTCTGTTTACCATATTTGGTAATTGGAGGATTGATGGATATTAGATTTTGATGAAATGTAAACGTGCATATGTGCATAAGCTAGCCATGACTACTTTGTCACACTTAGAAATTCTGAATCTGAGAGCACCGCTGTGGTCGTTGGAATCCCTCAGGGCTTAGTTCTTGGGCCCCTACTCTCCAATCTCTATATGCTCCCATTAGGCCAAATTTTATAAGACAACAACTATGGTAAGTGATTTTGCACAGATGATACACAGATTTATAGTCGATTTGGAAAGTATAAAGATCCTAATCCTAAACCCTTCAGTTTTTTTTAACATTATAGATTTAATTTAAAATTAATTTTTTTTGGCCATCAGTCTGCACACAATAAGCAATAATGACAAAGTGAAAACGAGAAAGTTTCAGTTTTCCTAAATTACCTACATTATTCATAAATTAAGCCTTTGTTTTTGATGCAGTGTTGAAAAGTTGCTTTGACTTTAGTCAGTTAATTCTTTCTCACTTTCTATTCAAGCAAAATTCTTTTGATAAATGTCTTCTACATTGTTGTTTTTACATGCTTTCAAAGTTTGCAAGGTATAATGACTTTGATAGCCAACCCCATGATAGAGTAGAACATTACAGTAGTTTGTGTGGTCATGGTGAATAATACGTTTTTAAAAAGCTGCACTGTACTATGGCACAGCTGCACTATGTTATCACAGTGTTGCTCTAGAAGTCTGTGCATTTCTGTCTATATATCACTATACCACAATAACTGTCTGGGTTGCCCTAACAATTACAAGGTCAACAATCAAGAGTTATTAATCAAGCACTTGGGAAGTACTTGTTTAAAATTCTTTTAGACAAGAATACAGTCCATGGAGCAATGCTAGAAACATGATTATGGCTGGTATAAATTAACTGCTGATTTTACATCCTACATTTTGCCTTGTGCATGTGCTAATTGCAGTGCCTCAAAAGGGTAGTTAAATAGCACTGAACAAATGTTGTGGTAGTTAGGTGGTGCTATGTGGCCTTATGTGGAATAGTTCATACAAAGTGCTTGAGCAATTCAAGCATCAATAATGGCAAAGCTACTGTCTATGGATTTGCTAAAGTTAATGATACTCCGATGGAGACTGATACCACTATCACAGAAAGTCTTTTAGAAGTAATTTTAATTCATTATCATATTTTTATAGAACCTCAAATTGCTGAATCATATTATTCTTAATTTATAAAATGTAGAACTGATTTGCTTTTAAATCGAAGTGATTTGCTGTCAGGGCAGCATGATGTGGATAGCATTGCCCCTACACAGTTCCAGGGTCCTGTGTTTGAACCTGAGATTGTATTACTGTCTGCAAGGAGTTTATGTTCTCTTCATGATCGTGTGGGTTTCCTCTGGGTTCTCTGGTTTACACTCTCTGTCCAAAACCATGCATGTAGGTGGCTGCATTCAGTTGCCCCCGAGTGTTAATGTTATGAATGTGAAGGTGTGTGAATGGTGCCTTGCGATGGCCCGGCGACCCATGTCCTACCTTGCGTCCAGTGTTGCTGGGATTGGCTCCAGTTTCACTGTGACTCTGACCAGGATGAAGTAGTTACTGAAGATGAATAAATGAACAAATGGTTTGTTGTCAGCCTTTTAGTCAGTGTAAGCTCATTAAAACTAGCCAATTGTGCAACAGTAGCAATCAAGCACAGACATATTCGCTCTGTGATGGAAATGAGAGGGAGAGGTGCAACATGACATCACTGGTTGACATTATTCTTTCCTGCCTTTATGTGCATGGTAACAATTAGAAATAAGAAAAATTTGAGATGGACAAGTGAACATTTTTTTTTTTAATGATTGATACTGAGGAATTGAGACAAGGGGAATGAATTAATAAGATTAAAAAAGAACAGTTTTGATTTCAAATTGATACTTGATTGCAGGTAAGGGTATATTTTTCTTGAAGCTAGCTTTAGTTAATGTTGACACATCTTCAGGATCACAAACAATCATTAAACATTTGAAACCATGTTGAACGAGGCTTTAAGGGCCATTAATTTGGCTGAGGATCAAGTGCACCGTTATAGATAGACTTCAGGAGCAGAACTTGCCCAGAAGGCTTTTTATTTTAAATTTTATTTTCAAAACAAATCATGTTTAAACACTTAAGAGAAAATAAATCTCACAAACCTTTACAAATCTCCAAGAAAACTACATTGTTATAGTTGTAAAGGGCAAGTGCATTTTATCTAAAATCTTTTCTTCCTTGAGCTGCAAGGAACTACTATTTTATGTGGTTGTTGTACACTTCTGTGCCATAAGGGGAGGTTTTGATAATAGTGCATTGAAAACTGTACTGGAATCCAGAGACAGTTCTCTCTCTCTCTCTCTCTCTCTCTCTCTCTCTCTGTCTGTCTGTCTGTCTGTCTCTTTCTTTCAGGCAGGTGCGCAGAGCTGTGTCTGCAAGCCGGGAGGTGTCGGGCAAAGTGTTTTTGGAGGCTGGGCTTGGAGAAGAGGCCACGGCTTTGAGTGAGGCTGAATATGGTGTGTTGTCTTTGGCTGACGGGGAGCCATTTGCAGGGCGCTGTGTTGCTCTGTGGCTTGGGGTTCAGGCTCTGGCCTTCACTCTGGTGTGTCAGCCACATGAGAACCTGCTGCTTGCCGAGGGAACTCTGCGGAACCTGACACGCCACTGCTTGGAGGAATTGCGTCTGCTTGGACCTGGAAGTGAGGTGTGTGTTTGAGTGTGATGGAGTGTGACTCATAAAAATGCTGAAGTTTCCTAGGTAAAAAAAAAAAACTCCCTTGAAAAAATGTGCTACACAAATAAGACTGAAACTGTCACATATTCATATGACCATAATCTCCTATGCTGTTCTATTCTGAGATACAGGACTTTTAATTTACCACTTGATGCAATGTTGAACAAACTGGAGCTAAATTTTATATATAGACATGAGCTCGAAGCCTGTTAGATTTGAGACTTATTTAAAACTTACTGTATGAAAATTGAGGTTAGTGGTGCACGTCCATGTTTGCTGCACCACTCAAACACAAGCAAAATCAGGTTAGCTGAGCTCAAGGTTATGCCTTCATAACCTACCATATCAGTTATCGCAATGCTCTTTTCACTGGTCTTCCTGCCAGACCACTCCTCAGACTCTGATACAGTCAGATCCATAAATATTTGGACACTGACAAAATTATTGTTATTCTACCACAATCTATTGGAGTTACAGTTGAAATTACAGTGTAGGAGGTACAGTACTTTTTATACACAAGCCCCCCTTTTTAAGAGATCAAAAGTAATTGGGAAAACTAATGTAATCATAAATTTAATTGCCATTTTTAATTCTTTGTTCATCCTTTAATTCTTTGAGGCTTACCAGTGGTTTCCATCTTGGGGCAAACCCTTTGTAATTACTCTGGTGAAGCCTTCCCTTGATTCTTGACATAGAAGCGCCTGCCTCCTCAAGGGTGTTCTTGATCTGACCAACTGTTGTCAAGGGGTTTTTCCTCACCGTTCTGTCAACTACCACAGTTGTTTTCCATGGTCTTTCAGGCCTTTTGGTGTTCCTGAGCTCAACAGTGCATTCTTTCTTTTTAAGAACGTACCACATGGTTGATTTGGCCACACCTAATGTTTTAGCTATATCTCTCATGGATTTGTTTTAGTATTTCAGCCTAATGATGGCTTACTTCACTGGCAGTGACCGTTCTTTGGACTTCATATTGAGAATTAGCAGCAACAGATTCCAAATGCAATGTAGCTGCTTACTTGTAAGTGGAACAACGAAGGAATAGCACACTCCTGGCCAACTGTCCAATTACTTTTGGTTCCTAAAAAAATGGGGGGGATCACATATAAAAAGGGCTGCAATTCCTACACTGGTCACCTGATTTGGATGTAAATACCCACAAATTAAAGTTGAAATTCTGCGCTTTGAATATTCATTATTTAATTCAACTCCAGTATACTGTGGTAGACAGCTGAAATAAAAATAAATGTGTCAATGTCCAAATATTAATAGACCTGTCCATCCAAAATTCATCTACTTACACGAGTGACAATACAGTACAATACAATTCAGTACAATACAATATTGAACTAGGAGAGATTTCACTGAGGCTCTGTGGAAGTGAATTCCAAAGCTTGGGTGCTATGACACTGAAAAACTCTAGGGACCACAAGAAAACTGGACCTAGAGGAGGGGAGTGTATGGGCGTAGTAGTTCACCAAGGTAACAAATGGCACAGCGGTTTAAGGTTTTGTATGTGGGAAGCAGGATTTTGTTTTGAATGCAGTAGGAATAGGGAACCAATGTAATCTAAAGGGAGTCCTACGCCCATACACTCCCCTCCTCTAGGTCCAGTTTTCTTGTGGTCCCTAGAGTTAGACTTTCTTCCACAGGCTTGAGGTTTTTCAGTGTCATAGCACCCAAGCTTTGGAATTCACTTCCACAGAGCCTCAGTGAAATCTCATCACTCTCCTAATTCAAGCCAGAGCTCTAAACCTTTTTCCTCAGTGCTATCAGTCTTTCATCAATATCCAGGCAGTTCTTCTCCTTCTATACACTATCTCTTTCTGTTTTTTGACATCTCAACATACCTTTATTCAGCTACTCTTATCTCCATTATATCTTGTTGCACAAGAGCGTTATACATGTATAAAGTGCTATACAAATGAGGTGTATAAGGTGCTATATAAATGAATCTTATTATTATTATTATGTAAATGAGACTTGTCTCTGTCGGACAAACACTCTTTCTCCATTGGCATCATTCTCAGGTGCTGTTAAAAAGTGACCGCGTGGATGCAATGCTTCAGAGGCTTCTTCCCCATGGGCAGCTCCTCTTCCTTAACCATCGCTTTGCGCATACCATGGACAAAGAGCTGTCCAGCTACATGGGCAAATAAAACGTCTGGATATGTGCTGCAAGTATTTAGGGAAGCTCTTCAGTTCAGTTTAAAGACAGAAAGAAATTGACTGAAAGTTTTACATTTCATGGAACCACACATGCCTAACTGGTTGCCAGTGGTGTTATTTATGTGTTTAGTTCTATACCTTTAAGACAGCAATATCAGCGATATCAAGGAGAGAATTTTAATGAATGTGGCAAATTTATATCTGAGGCAAATGGAAGTGTGCGTGTGTGTGTGTGTGTAAGAATGCAGTGGGAAATGAACTCTACTATTTTTTACAGTTACATGTTGGAACTGTTACGATCTTCTATATTCCCATAAAGCACACCTGTGACACCTCATATCAAATAATGAGGATATGTTAGTTCAAAATATAATAAATGTGCCAATGAATGATGTTTCTGCATGCATCAGACACCCACACATGGGTAAATCCCCACACCTCTGAGTCTCAGTTTCCATTAGGGGGCAGTGTTGGCTCTCCAGAATTATTGTATTGAGGATGTCTTTGAAATTCTTGATAATGATTGACAACCTGACATTCTTCACTGTCACTTTCACATCTGAAATGCTAAAACAGAAAACAACAGTGATGTGTGAACAGAATGCTAATTGGCATGATCTGTGATGACATGGTGGAATCAAGTTTTACTTTTGGCTCTGTGAAGCTTATTGCAAATATTTAAATGACAAGCTACTAGTGCATGACTTAATGAGAATAACTAGTGATTGCAAACTCTTTCTTTAAATATATGTGAAACAAGGCAGGTCTTCGCAATGCTTTGGCATTTAACTAGCCTGAGCTTATTTGTTTTGTCATATAATGTACCTTCAAACTTTTAGCAACACATTTGTAGTCTTTATTCAAACCTGGCTCCAAAAATGGCAGCACAACTTAGATGTGAAATCTGTTTTCTATTTGTGCTCACAACTTTTCATGTGGGGTTAGTTAAAGCTACAGTGCATAGGATCTTTTGTAAAAACTGTAAATAATTTGATTATTGTCATTAGTGATAACTTATAATCAGCTAATCCAGGGCTGCTGTGAGTCACCCTGACAATGTTGTGTCAGGTGGGAACTGGTGTGAAATTTGTCCCCATACATCATACACTATATGTGGACCTTCCCCAAACTGTTGATACAAAATTGGAAGCACACAATTGTGCAGAATGTCATTGTATGCTGTAGCATTACAATTTCCCTTCACTTCAATGGAACTAAGCGGCACAAACCTGTTGGGTCCAAACCTGTCCTCAACCCCACTGAACACCTTTGGGATGAGCTGGAATGCTGACTGAGCCCCAGGCCTCCTCACCCAATATCAGTGCCTGACCTCACTAATGCTCTTGTGGTTGAATGGGTACAAATCCCCACAGTCATGCTCCAAAATCTAGTGGAAAGCCTTCCTAGAAGAGTGGAGGATATTATAACAGCAAAAGGGGACTAAATTTGGAATAGGATGTTCAAAAAGCACATATGGGTGTGATGGTCAGGGATCCATAAATCTCTGGTCATGTATACATCATATGTCATCATGCCTCAGTTTTAAGCACAAAAGAAGTTCAACTACATGGTGACAGGCAGCCAGTCGGATGGGAGAGTGAGAGTGAATCAAACATAATACTATAATGAAAAAGATTTAAGACTGATGGACTTGGATCTGTTTTTCTATTTTTGGCTAAAAAGGTAAGGCATTTATTTGTTCTTTAATTTGGTTATGATAATGAATGATAGTCAGCTGGTTTATCCTTATTGTGTAGTTTGTATCATTACCCAGTTGACAGGTTGTATAGCTAGAGAACTCATGATAGTCAGCTAGTGCCTAATGTGAGGTGCTTGTGAGTTTCTCTGTATTTTTGTATTTCACCCTTGGTTATATCTGGTGATAGTAAGTGATTAATGAGGATTTTAGCTAGTGTACTAACAAACACTATTCGGCTCATACCAAACTTTTTTGGTTTTGCTCTTTCATCTGCTACTCTGTAACAGTGACAGCCATACTGATGTGCACAATAAATTATTTTATTCTTACACTTCTGTAATACTGAGCAGTTAAAAGGACCATGCTTCAAACTGTATACTACCATACTAAATAGAATATCATTACATGATTATTATATTTAGGCAAGTGTGTATTATGCTGTTTTGGGACCGAGCCTTCTATCTGAATCTGTGCACTTGTAGCCGTGAGATTAACGGAAGAAGAACGCAGCATAGCCCACTTTACAAAATTGCCTTGTGATAGTATTTTTCTACCAGAGAGGGCAAAATTCCAAAATCTTCCATCCTGTAGCTTTAATTTTGGGTCTCAGCAGATCCACATGTTATGAACATTGACTAAGAGCTGTTTGTGAAACTGCTGCTGCCGCTGAATGTCCACCATCAACCTCTTTGTCCTTTTCAGCAGGGTGATTATATACGTCTCTGTAGCACTGTGTTTCTGCCTCACATGCACAGAAATATGCATAAATGTGTTCAAAACATGATCAAGGTCATATTATCATTCTTTAATGTTCCAGGTAGTTTCTTTTCAAAGCTCCTAGGCAAAATGTATCAATCCACTAGATTAAGGGCACCATTAATATACAGTCCTTTACTGTAGAGAAAATCATTTCAGAATGCTGCTGGGTAGTACACCACAAACACAATTATTTCAGAAATCACTGAAAATTTCTTGGCATATTTACATCTGTGTCAACTGTGAAATCTGTTATTCATCCGTCTAATGATGCTGTACTAAATTGGGAATATTTTCCCCCCAGACTCTAATAAATGCCCAGAGTAATCACATTTATATTGTTTTTTAATGGGTTCTTATTTTCTACTCCAGTATGTTATTTTATATTTTGCCTAAATAATAAAATGCCTACACTATTTACTGTCTCTGTGGAATACAATAACTAAACATATACAATAATCCATTTGTCCTCTTGTGTTTTTTTTTTCTCATTTGTCTAAGATAACACAAACAGTCTTTAACAGCTTCCAACTTCTCTGAAAATGAATTCATAATTGATCAAACATTGAAATTTGCCTCCTCTTCCTTTTGAAACCATTTAAACACTTTTTTTTGTTTTGCCTTGATGTTCTTTCGAATGAAAGACTATAAACCTCAGAACAAATGGAACATCAAAAATCGGAGTTGGTGTGGGTTTGAGGTTTGAACTGTCAGTTCAGGTCTAAAGCTGGACATCAAATATTGAAATTAATTTGAGTTTAAAGGAGACAAATGCAATTTAATTTAGTGTCTTCATGGTGACTGTGGGTGGCTTTGAATGCTTTCTCTTTCAGTTTTTATCAGTGAGAAGCACTGAGGGCTTCACAGGACAGCTAAACCAATGTAGCTTTCTGCAACCCCCAAGGACCAGGCAGAAGAAAAGGAAATACCTAAGAAAATACCTTTGCTTTCTGATCTTCCTCTTGCTCTCTACTCTAGATCAGCCTAGCTCAGCAACATGAGATCTGTTTTCTTGAGTTCAAACTGAATTAAACTGCATGTTGGTGAGTGTGCTCAAACAAATTTTTATTTGAGACTGGATGAAAGTTCAAGAATAAAATCATCTATTATGAAGGCCCCCCAGTGCTAAAAAATCTAATTTCATTGTGCAATTTATTATTGTTAGTACATACTGCAGTTTCTAAACAGTCCTGGCACTGATGGCTGTATTGAAACAATATCATGACAAGCTGTAATCACTAGTCGAATACCTATTAAAATGGACTTTATATAATTATAATACAAACACCCAATGTATAATTAAGCAATATTGCACAAGCAAGAGTGTGGTTATACTGAATGTTGGCACGGCTGTGATTCGGCCGTAGGTACAAGGCCGCAGATAATCATATTTATCAGCTGCATAAAGGCCTGAGTGTCCAAGATACTTCCAATGTGTTGCAAGGGAAGTGACATTGAAAAACACTCTAATTTTCTCAGTCATTTCTCAGGCTGAGATAGTTTACCAATTGACACCACCATGCCATCATGGAAAACAAAAGTAATACATGTCAGTAAACCTTATTCAGTGTCATAGACTCCTGTGATTCAGAAGAATGTTAATATTTATACTGTGTGTAATGTAGAACTATACATACTCACTGGCCACTTTATTAGGAACTGTACACCTGCTGATCTTCCTGATTTTCCCACATAACTGACATTAGAGTTTACAATGAATGGTGAGAAAAACAAAACATCCAGGGAACAGCAGTTCTTGTTGATGAGAGCAGTCAGAGGAGAATTGCCAGATTTGAGTTGACATCACAATTACAACCATGGTGAGCAGAAAAGCATCTCAGAACACACAACAAATCAAACCTTGATGAGTTACAACAGCAGAAGATCACATCAGGTTCCACTCCTGTCAGCCAAGAACAAGAATACGAGGCTGCAGTGGACACAGGCTCACTGAAACTGTGCGATTGTATCTATTGTGCAGCTGCAGCATATCACTTATTGCATGTGTTGTATATATATAATGTATATGTGTATATATATATACACACACACACACACACGCTATATGGCCAAAAGTTTGTGGACACCTGACCATCACAACCATATGTGGGTCTTCCCCAAACTGTTGCCACACACAATTATATAGGACGTCTCTGTATGTTGTAGCATTACAATTTTACCTTCACTGGAAATAAAAGGTCCAAACATGTTCCAGCATGACAATGCCTCTGTGTACAAACCGAGCTCCATGAAGACATGGCTTGCCAAGGTTGGTGTGGAGGAACTCGAGTGGCCTGCACAGCGCCCTTACCTCAACCCCACTGAACACCTTTGAGATGAATTGGAATTCTGACAGCACCCCAGGTCTTCTTGCATGACCTCACTAATGCTCTTGTGGCTGAATGGAAAAAAATCCCCACAGCCATGCTCCAAAATCTAGTGGAAAGCCTTCCCAGAAGAGTGGAGGTTATTGCAACAGGGGGGGACTAAATTTGAACAAAATTTTGGCCATATAGTGTGTGTGTGTGTGTGTATGTATGTGTATATATATATATATATATATATATATATATATATATATATATATATATA
>CM075005.1:18460701-18493995 GCA_037576675.1 Pangasius sanitwongsei
TTTTATTTCAAATCCATTGTGGTGGTGTATAAAGGCAAAATCACAAAAACTCTGTCATTGTCCAAATACTTCCTGACTGTATATATATAGTTGAAAACCAGGTTTTTATAGTTAACAATACATATAATTACTTATTACAAATCTAAATCTACATCAGTATTACCTTACTGATGACTCAATGAAGAACATAGCTCAATTTCATGCAAATGCCTCCATCCCATAACATTATTACATTTTTGTTTCAGATGTGTGTTCACACATGCTCTGTTTGAACCACTGTGAAGTAAATGAAAACATCAAGGCAGAAAACATATCAGGTCAGTAAAACAGGTTTTACTCTCACAAAGATGTTTGATTTGATTGTGTATGTGTGCTTTTGTATTTTTTTCCCCCTTACACTGGCAGATGTTCACACTTCCTGCTGCACTGATTTGTAAATGAGTATGCAGCCATAAAGGTATAGAGTTAGAAAGAAAAATATAATATGAATAACACAGAGGTGTGTAAGTAAACTGTTGTAACGTGTTAACAGTTTAGTGGTTTCACAGTTCTGTTTGAATTTGCTTTGATTATGTATCTGATGGCTGGAGTAATGGGGACTTTAGCAGATATTTTCATGCCTATGGATGCATAGATCTATGGATGTTGGAATGTGAGCAATAACAGTATTTTAACACATTTTCAGGGTTATGGTAATATCCTACTCCTCTCTTCCAACCTCTTGCCTTTTTCCCCCTGTGTAGTTTATTTCCCAATTTGTGTGCATGCATGCATGTGTGTGTGTCTGTGTGTGTGTGTTTGTGTGTGGGCTACTGCTGATGGGCTGAAACTCGGCTGATCTCCTCAGTCAGTCAGTGTGACAATTAGACTCACCACACTAGGAATGTAGTCTGTAGCTACGTGCTGCACCTGACAATGCAAGACTGACATCACTTTGGTATTAAAAATTTGGTATTAAAACAAATTGCCCCAGATCTGTGTGCTGTAAAATGATTGCTTCTTGTTGCATCTCTGTAGAACCCAAGCTCCGGGCTTGCATTTATTCAGTCCGTGCCTTCCACTTTCAAAAACTCGACAAAACAGAACAACTCAACAGAAAACTCAGACTCGCGGCATTTGCTCTGTCAAGTTCACGCTCCTCGGCGTGTGTATGGGGGTGTGTGAGTGCAGATCATGCAGATACAGGTCAAGAGCTTCAGTTAATATTCACATCAAACATCAGAATAAAGAAAAAGTGTGATCTCTGTGATTTTAACCATGGCATGGTTGTTGGTGCCAGATGGGCTGGTTTGAGTATTTCAGAAACTGTTGATCTCCTGGGAATGTCACGCACAACAGACTCTAGAAGTTACACAGAATGGTGTGAAAAACAAAAGACACTGAGTGAGCGACAGTTCTGTGGGTGGAAACGCCTTGCTGATATCAGAGGAAATGGCCAGATTGGTACAACACCGTGAACACACACCCGGAGCAGTGGGCAGCCTTTTTTGCTGCGGTGCCCGGGGAGCAGTTGGGGGATCGGTGCCTTGCTCAAGGGTCTCACCTCAGTCGTGGTATTGAGGGTGGAAGAGAGCGCTGGTCATTCACTCCCCCCACCTACAATCCCTGCTGGACCTGAGACTCAAACCCACGACCTTCAGGTTACAAGTCCGACTTTCTAACCATTAGTCAAGCAGTCCAGTTTTGGTGAGTTTGATGTGAACATTAATTGAAGCTCTTGACCTGTATCTGCATAAATGTATGCATTGTGATGCTGCCACATGATTGGCTGATTGGATAACTGCATAAATGTGCAGGTGTACAAGTGTTCCTAATAAAGTGGAAGGTGAGTGTATCTACACATACATGCATACATACATATTATATATATATATATATATATATATATATATATATATATATATGTATATATATGTAAATATGTATTTGTCTTACTATTTTTGTGAGGACCTTCTACTGACATAAATATTAATGCAGCTAATTAATGCTGTGTCTACACATAAACCTCTTTTAGGTTTTCAAATTAAAAACTGCAGTTTTGAAAAAAGCCAAACTTGACCAGAACTGTCCCCACATGATGACAACTGTCAGATATTACTATCTGTGTGAGGACATTTGGTCCTCACCAAGATATACTGTCACGAAATGCCCACACACAAGTGACAAGACATTTCTTTCATGTAGGACAAACTGTTTGTGCTTTGAGAATTTGAGACCTATACAGATCTAAGCAGGCAGTGGGTACATCCCCCAGAAATTTAGCAGAGCACAAACCAATAAACTCTGACATAAGACCAATGCTACAGGGCTCTAACTGTGGACATTGGATTAAAAGCTCTCTTATTTAGTTCACATTGCATTATTTAGCTGTACTTACAGAAGATTTCCCTTTTCTCCCTTTCATAACTCCCTTAAATCAGGGATGATACTGCAAATATGGTATAATTGTTTATTTTACATTTTACATTTTATTATGTAATCTGTGCAATACTTAATCATTTTGCCTTCTCTTGATATCTGCAATGATCATAAAGTATTGAAGTGTGCTCTGAATGGTACTCTGTAGAGCTCTTTAGAGTGTTAGGCTTGTTTTCATTGTGAGGTCAGGGGTCATGGAGATCTTTGCTCCAGTACAGGTGTGCTCTGAGTTATGTTCTTGTCTCATAACCTTTATTTTTCTAGCTCCAAATGGCTTCAGAAGAGAAGATAGACATACTGGTTATTCATCACATCTCTTCTTCCACCCAGAGAGACAGAGGGAGAGAGAGAAATGTTGGTCAATGGACTGAGAATTTTGTTCAGATGAAGATAGAGGACCCAGCTCTCCCTCCCAGCCCATTTACGGCCCAGTAAGGTGGAGAGAGAACACTGTGTGTGTGTGTGTGTGTGATGAGAGAAAGAGAGAGTGATGCTTATCTCTGAATACATTAGACTCTGGCTCACAGATGGTTCACTGCAGCAATGAATTGGATGTGTGTGTTTGTGTGTGAGTAATGTCACATTATTCTGATTGATTTTGCTGTTGACGGGTGACACAAGGCCATCTGTGGAGTCCTGGTGTCTGTACAGGAAAGAAAAGGGGGAGGAAGCAAGAAAGATTATATATGGCATTACTTTCTGATTATTTTCATCAGTGGCCTGTAGTTCATATAATGTGCACTCTTCTATAATCAGAAATCTATACACTCCTCAAAATAATAAGAACTCTGTCTCTGCCTCTCTCTCTCTCACACACACACCCACCTCAACCAGGAAGACAGAGAGGACTCATTATTTGGATAAAAAGAGCTGAAACTGCACTCATTTGCTCTACATAGTGGCCAGGGCTGTTATGTGGAGAAGTCTGAGCTCAAAGCTACAGACTGCATCATTTAGACAAGCTTTGCTCTTCACTTTATTATATTAGATAGTGTGAACAGAAATATGGTATTTGGTTGCTGTGTGAGGTGTAAGTATGAGAGGAGTTTGAATTGGGGTTTTCTGTCCTATATTTGAATTATTGTGTCTTTTTATATTTGGAATGCCAACAGAGGACACAAATGCCCTCATGGAATGCAGTAGAGCACATTTGCTGGATATCAGGCTTTTAGATTCTTTTCAAGTAATACTCCAGCACTTTTCAATCTAATCTCTATCTACCACATCTGTAGCATGTGTGTATTTACCACAGGCAATTTCACTTGTCAGAGATAGGACTACTTTTCCAGAGGGAAGAATTTGTGGTTATGCATTACAAATACAGACACACAAACATGCGTATGCATGTGTTTCCTCAGTTTGCATGTTTTGGATTGTTATATGAATATTTTTGGGAAAGCCTAAACAATTGTAACTGCTTTTTATTGTATTACTGATTAGAATGGTTTTGTTTTAGGATTCATGATGTAATTTTAAACATTCCTTATGTCATCCAACTGCCATTGCACTTCTTGTGTAAGTATAGTTCTAGTAAACACGATTTCTGTTCTTTTCTCAGAAACAGGGAAATGTGACAGTTCTTGTCAATAAAAATCACACTCTACAGATGCTGTATTAAGAGAATGGATTCAAAAACCATTAAAATATGCCTCTAAGTGACGGTTTATTTAGATAGTTAGATTGCTGGTGGCATTAATAAATACCTACAGAATTCACACACATCTTTTCCTCTGTGAACTATAATTAATGTTAAAGGTTGCTAATTGATTTATAGTTGTATAACTGTTGCTCCGAAGATGCATTAGACATAGCCGATAGTCTGTGCTAAGGGAGGGCTATAAAAAATACAGCTGCTGTCTGGAGAGCTCTTCATTAGCTTCAAGCACATTTTAATTTCAGACTTGACCACACATTACCACTCAAGTGTGTAGTACCTCATCTTTCCTTTCATAACTATAACATAGGTGTTGACTACTTTTAGAGTTATTAATAGAGCTACATTTACATCATTTACATGTTTACTTGAGCTTATATGTTTACATGGCTATGCTAAAAATGCCACAGAGGTGTGAATGGGGGTGTGCTCTGCAATGGCCCGGAGTCACATACAAGGTGTATGGATTTTCCATCGTGACTTTGACTAGATTAAAGCAGTTACTAAATGAATAAATTGATAGTGATAAAATAAATATACTCTGCTAAATACCTCATGCCTCTGGTTTAAAAATCATCTGTCTTAACCAAGGCTTTACTTCTTAATTTGTGGATTAATATGTTTAATTTTCTTTGTCAAAAATCGAATGCACAAAGTCTCTGCCTCATCATATTCCAAGAAAGAGAGAGGACACAGTAGCTGAAGCAGAAGAAAATAATGATGTTGCTGTGTCTAAATGGTCATTAATTAGCCAGTGTGAATGGGCTGGAGACATAGCAGATGGTGGATTATTCAAATATACCATTTGGTCTAAAAGCAGGTGTTAGTATTCATGCCTCTGTAGATTTCACTGAGTTGTGTTAGTTTAATTATGAAACATTAGGTTATTGCAGTTATAAAAGGGCTTCTGCACCATGCCTTCTGTGCACAGCCTTGCTGTAGCTCAAGCAAAGTCACTATGACTGCTCTCTGAGAATGAGTGTAGCAAGATTATAGGTAGGGACCATTAGTGTCTGGCAGACTCATTTTTTAAAAACTGATTTGCCCTTTTTTGGCTATAGTTTTTTTTTTTTGGTCTAGGTATATAGTTAATGTGTTTTGGCAGACCAGCACTTAATTAAAAACAGTATTAGTTGGGAGAAAGCACTGTTCTGATGTAGCTGCATTTGTCTAAACAACTGAATGCTGACTGCGAGTATTGCATGAAAATGTGTTAAATCTGTGCTTTCCTCAAGGAATAATGTGCTTCAGTAGAAGTTAAAGTGAATATTATTAATGGACCATTAAAATGGTGTGCTATCATCAGGGTAGGTATGATGGTGAAATAGTGAAAGGTGAAAATTGCACAGGAGTAGGGTAGATTCTGGAGGGTCTCCTTTGTCCCCTTGAACCCCTGTACCCCATCATAACTGCTACTGATCCCCCCTTCCATTTCTGTCAAAATTTATCCTATGCCCTTGAGAAAGACTACTGTAATTTGGTAGTGTTTGTCTGTCTCCTGATCTGTTCACTCTGTGTCAAACTGAGTGTGCAAAAAGAACAAATGGCATACACATTATCTATCCATCAAGTCTGGTGACACCTTTTCTTTTTGCTATTTTCTGAGTTTGTTTGGTTGTTTATGATCCCAGACTGTGGAAGAAATATTTGCAGAGGAGGGAAGCAGTGCTGTCTGTAATGGAATAGTATGTTCAGTCCTACTTGAGCTTTCTTAACCAAACTGAGCTGCACAGGCAGTAGTCAATTTGAAATGATAGAAAAGTGTCCGAACAGCATCACAAACCTCTGTTAGGTGCTGCAAGAGACAGAGCAAACCTTTACTGAGGAATGCCTGGAAAAGGTGATTTGAAAAAACTCTTAAAATAATCCTGGTTAAACTAACATGTTATCTCTAAAAAAAAGTGAAAAATATATGTAAATAGTCAGTGGATCAGTGGTTCTAAACTAGTAACCAGACAGTTATTGATTTGAATCCCAGACAGCCACCGTTAGGCCTTAAATAAGAGTAAATGTAAAAATGCTCATTTATTAAAAACCATTTTGAAAAGTTTGGTGTTCCCAAACTTTGGATCAAATTTATGAGCATGGGCAGTGTGTACATGAGATGAGTTTATATTTAATCCTTGAAACAAAATCATCTATCTTTTTAATGTTGTACTGCTTAATTATAAAAGCAGTGACTGTGTAAAAGATATCTGGATTGATGGGGGAAGAAACACAATTATAGTGTTATTGTATTGCTATAATATTCATTCAGCTTCTGTAACCATTTTATACTGCTCAGCCTATCCTGGGAACACTTGGCACAAGGCTGGAATACACACTGGATTCACACACTCATTCAGACCTAAGGAGCAGCCAGTTCATGTACTGGCATTTGGGAGGTGGGTGGAAAGCGGAGAACCCGGAGGAAACCTACATGGACTCAGGAGAACATGTGAAACTCCTCACAGACAGTAACACAGTGCCACCCTGCTTTAGTGCTTTAGTAGTATAATCTATTCTCCTTAAACCAAGTACTAGTTGTTGATCAAAATGACAAATTATTATCTGTCAGCTACTGTCTGTACAGCACCTTGTTTTTTTAAACGAGAAGTACCTGAAGGCTGTTGGTAGAGGAAGTAGGAAAGCATGCAGCGTGTCCTTTTGCTGCAAGTTGTTTGCTGGATGGACAGAGTGATGGATAGGTCCTTACCCAGGGTCCTTTGCTGAGCTACGCATCATCAGCATGATGCTTTGATTGTGACTTATGGTGACTGATGTCAAGGACATGATCAGACACCAACAGGATGGAGGCAGACACAGAAACAGGCAGAGAGAGATGGGGCCATACGGAAGGTCAAACAGATGGAGAAAGTGGTTCAGTGAGAAACGTGTGGGCTGCAGTGGTGCTTGTGTGTATCTCATCTGTCACACTTTTTTGTCCCAGTTACCATTACCAACTGTTCACAATTGTTTTTAAATGTTCTATATATCAAACAGCAAATCACATACACAGTGCAACTGGCTATCTGAAATAACTGATCAGACTTCTCTTCACAAAGGTTGTGAAGCTTCAGTACAGTGATCACAGGACTACAAAGCTGAACACTGCACCAGGCAGCTAGGCTGCTGTCAACGGAATTGCAATTCATCTATTTGTCTCTTTGTCTCTCTCTTAGCTAGTCACACTCACTCTCCTCAGGCCAGTGCTCACTTAGCCTCTAATGCTCTACTCTCATTTGTGCTAATCATCATTAAGCCTAATGCCATTAACTCAGTGCTAACTGAAAATAATACAAGTCCTTCATAATTGGGCCCAATAGAAGACTCACTCTGTGCTCTCTCTGTCTGATCCCAACACAGGAAATCCAGCACACACATCAATATCACTGTAAGGTGATGCTGTGTCGGAATTATTCAAGACTGCAAGCATTCATCAGAGCTGTATGATTAACAAGGACTCAAACTCCTGCTTATCTTCCTCAGAATTCCACAGTCCCTCAAAGCATTGTGGCTGTGTAATGCTTCTATTTTTAACAGCCCCACTCTCCTTACTCAGCTTATGTGTCAACATCAAAGCTCCGAGCTCACTGCCGCAGACAAGAGTCTGCCCAAAACCTGTTACATATTCTCTTTCTATTTTACCAAACACATGGTTGTTCACAAAAAAAAAAACACAAACAAACAAACAAAAAAAAACAGTGCTACACATAGCTCAAAGATGGATAATTGTCATGGTCAGATTCATGATACATTAAACATGCAATAGAAGCATCTGTTGACAACAATACATCATATGGGTATGCTCATTAGGGATAAATTCACAGTGATAAATTCAAATATTTATAATATATTTTTTGTTAATCCATTTATTTCTGTAAAGCTGCTTTGTGACAATGTCCATTGTTAAAAGCACTATACAAATAAAACTGAATTGAATTGAATTGAATATGGGTGCTTTCTGTTGGTGCGACTCTTACATGAAAGCCAGAGTGCAGGAGAAGGGTAAATTAAAGCGACTATATGTAATGTTGAGGTTCAAACAAACTTCTGCCAGACTAATCAACAGAAAGAGTCCAAACTTTCCCTTCAACTCCTGCATCCAACCCTTTCCTCAAAGCCCCTACTTGCAAAGACATGCATACACAAAGTGCAATGCCATACTTCAAAAATGAAACACATTTCACAAGCATGAATGTAACTTAAGAAATCGAGCATTCTTAGGACTTTCAAGCATCTGTATGAATTCGGTTCAACACAGCCAACAGAACCTGCTTGTTTGACATTACTTGAACTAAACTAAACTATTGTCTCCTAAACTGCTTTCTACATGCATGTAAGCCCTTGCTCCTGGGACTGTCTATGACCAGACACAGTTACATACACATGTTAGTTCTTCCTGTCCATTTCATCCAGTTTTTTCAACGCAACTGTTATGCATTTACTTATGTAAAAATTATTATTAAAAAAATTATAAATACAACTGCAATAGAACCTATCACACATCTATTGTGTATTTTACTTAGACATGGAAGGCTACTCATTTTGCTGAATGTGAATTAACAATGCATACAGCATTAGTTCTCATAATAAGCTTTTAGTTAGTTTGCATTGCACATTTGTTTTTACATTTTACATTTTATGAAGAATATCTTCCTATGACAAACTGTGATTTAAGTCACATGCTAATAAAAAGAAACCACCTCAAAATAAACAACACAGAGCTATGAATTATGTTGACTCATAAGTGTGCATGTATGTGAATGTGTCAGTATGGTGTATAAATTTGCTGAGCAACTTGCTAGTTATATAACCAAAAGGCACTTCAGGCAGTTAATTAAATGATAAAGCTTGATATTAACAGTAAAAACTAAAATCTATATTAGCTATTAATAGTTTTAAACCATTAATGGTGTCAGTGCCTGATAAATTGTATGCATCTATCTCAGTGTTGACAGTGAAAAACTGGAACAAATCTAGATGACTTAGATAAAATCAGGACCGGATTTACCTGAATGTGATAAAACTGTCAATAGTGTTAATACTCAAACATTTAAACTGCTTCTTTACCAGCTGTAAAAAGTAGTACTGCTGGGCAATGCTTAAATGAAATGTAGTGTTTCCATGGCAATACAGGCGATACTGATGATGGTGACTCTGCACAGACTAGGCTTAAACATTTAGACAGAATATATTACCTTTACTTTGCAGTGCTGTAATATTACAGTGTCCTACATAGTGTAGTTAGATCAACAGGCCTATTGCCCACATTTTAATATTGCTTCATAAAACTTCATAAAACCAGCAAATATTTCCTGCACAGAAAGTATGCAATTACCAGTTTCACTCCAATTGCACCAAGTTTTTTGCTGCATTTATAATTGTGTAACTAAATAAAGGTTTATAATTATCTCTTAAATGAATCATATCAGAATCCTTTTCATTCTACCTAAACTTTATACCTTTAAGCAGCTATAGTATGTGTAGAGTGTTGGATGTGTGGATTGCTATAAAGCAAAGCCCACAATAACCTATTCTGTCTGTGATGGTTTTGACATCTGTATCAGGTGGAGAGAAAAAAAGGAAGGGTAGTTTGCAATATACATGAAGGTCTTGGTGGAAACTTGTCAAACGCAACTTTTTTTTTTTTTTTACCAACAAAGCAACTTTACCAAAGAAACAACTTTTTCAGTTTTAATTTTTTATTTTTCTGATATAGTTACTTTTGGGTGACATAGTGGCATGGGTAGCTTTGCTACCTCAGTTCCAGGGTCCCTGGTTCACTCCCTAGCTCAGGTTACTGTCTGTGTTGAGTTTTACATGTTGTCCGTTTGTTTGGGTTTCCTATGGGTTCTCCATTCCCCATTCCTCCATTCTCCATTAGAAAAAACATGCAGGGATGGTGATTGGCTCTGCTAAATTGCCCCTTGTCTATGCTAAATTGCCCTCTTGTATGGGCCCCAGGGCATGTGCAAAATAATTGACAGGGAGTGAGGACTTGCAGAGAATTTTTAGTTGCTGATTACCAGTGGTGAAAATTAATGAAGAATATGTACTTGTAAGAGTACTTGAGTATGTAGTTGCCTGTAATGGTAATTTTTTTGAGCATAATTAAATCACTACTTAAAAAAATGAACTTTGCTAGATTTTTTTGATCATCATTACAGAGGGAATAAAATGCACCTCGGAAGATTGTAAGCCAATTAAAAGACAGCATGTGCAAATTTTAACTAATTCAATTTCAAGACCCAATCAAAATAAAGCAGTTTTCTGAAAAAAATTCTACATTTCAGGTGCCAAATATTTTAATCAGCAGCAATGTCTGAGACAGTGGAGACAGATGAGCATCCTTGGTCCAAATTTACATTTACATTTATGGCATTTGGCAGACGCCCTTTTCCAGAGTGACTTACAATAGTTATCTGGTAAATTATCTGGCATCTTCAGTTTTAAATGCTTCAAAGGAAACAGAATGATAATGATCTGCAAATTATGTGACCCAAAACCTGTAGAGATAACAACATTTCACAGCTCAACATTCAACCTGCAGAAACATGTACATTAATTAGCTGAATGAGCTAGACGAGCTAGCTAGTATGGACACTCTGTATTACACTTAATGTGTCACTTTGATGTTCAGTATTGCCTGTAATGTTAAATATATCTACAGTAAGTGCTACTACAGCCTATGAGTAATGCTCAGGAAAATGTGTAAAGGGCAACTTTGCTAGATAGAGAACTATCTAACTAGAAACTAGCTAGCTAAAAGACAAGCAAGCTACTGAAACCCCACAGCATTTGGCTAGCTAGTTAGCTAGCTAGCTGACGTTACCTTTCTGTATATAGCCTACTGTTGATATTTGAGATGGTGCTCACTACAGTATATCTCACTTGGTTAGTTAACATAAGACCAGATTAGAAACTAAAACATTTTCAGAGTAGCTGCGTCAGTTCTAGACATATAAAAAAGTAATTTGTAAAGTAATTACTCAAGTAGTTTTTCAACTTACTGCTGATTACAGAGTCTAGTACAGTTAGAGAAAGATTTCTCCTCAGAGCATCTGTTTTAGTGATAACTTTCAGAATGCTAACTTGTTTTAATTTTTTTTAATTTTTTTTAATTTTTTATAACACCTTTAAGGATGAAATGTGGAGAGTAGTGCAGCAGAATGTACAGTATATAAAAGCAAATATCACATTTTAACAGTTATATCTTGCCTCTGTTAAATTTTGAAATTTTGAACAATCCTAGACATTCCTCAAAGCTGCGCAGGGCGTACTTGGAGAGGAAAGAGGCAGTTCTGTCTGTAATGGAATGACTTGGGCAGTCGTCCAACTTTAACCCACTTGAGCTGCACAGGGAGCAATTGGATCAAAAGTTTCGAGTGAGGTGCCTAATCAGCTGCGCAAACCTGTGGGAAATTGTACAAAAGGCACTGCAGAACATCTGAGAAAAAGCTGGAAAAACTGACTTTGTATGAAGAAAGTATGCGCAGCAATTATAGCTGTTAAGGAAGTGTTTTTTTTTTTTTTAAAGAAAGTGTAATTTAATTATTTTGTAGTAGTTATTTTTGTATTTATGTTTGTAGCTATTGCTACAAATATTCCCACATGATTGTTTCCCGACTGCATTTTAACATCAGAGTCCACTCCGTCTTCACAAAAAGCATGTTGGATGTGTGGATGATGCCCAGTCGCCTTTTCATTTCTATGCTATGCTTCGTGCCACTGGCCTAATGAAGATGAAATGAGAATGAAATGCCTCAGATGTGTTTTGAAGCCTGCAGTGTGTTTGTTCAGGATAGACTTGGATTCATAAACACACATACAGGCAGTGCTGGCTTGCTGCAGCACGGTTTGGGCTCAGTAAAGCATGTCACAGCTATCAGGAGTGGAAAGAAAACTTGAAACAAAACCTGGCAACAGAGCATGATGTTACTGGATGAGAGGTGTCTGGGAGAGAGAGAGAGAGAGAGAGAGAGAGAAGATGGGATGAGGCAGGCTCAGAATAAATGTTAAGGATGTATACCTTACTAGTTTCCAATCAGATTTATAAGTAGCAATGATATATGTGTCAGTGATAGAGTGTTTTTATTATGTGTGTGTGTGTGTGTGAGAGAGTGTGTTTGCATGTGGGTGGGTGGTGAACTGAGGTGTGAATCAGAAACGAGGTGTGAATGCTGAAAAAGGATAAGCTTGCCACGAATTGCCGCGCAAACATCATCGCTGTCGTGATCGGTGACTCTGTGGCAGAGTGATGTGATGTAACTGATCTTTTGCTCTGCTCTTTAATACAAATGTGAGCAGCTCTTGACAGCTGTTTGATCACCTGCTTCTATTCTACTCCTTTCCTCACTTCCCACTATCACACTCCTCTTATCAAACAGGTGCCATGCAGAACCTCACATCTCTCCACAGCTTCATTTCCCAATCCAATTACCTCAATCAGGGCTTATTGTTTCTTTATTACATTACAACTCAGGTAGCTCTGCTTTCAAACCAGATTTATTCTCCTCACGTGTCACTGATTTGTGCAGTCGTGAAACAGAGATATATAGAGAGATACATTTGAACACAGTGTATATTATTAGATGCACTCAAGGTGATGGACTGAGCAGAGAACAATATGTTCCTTATACAATAAAAAAACAGTTTAAAAAAAGTGCAGCTTCAATAAGCATATGCGTTTTTCATTCTGTCTCAACACAAGTACACTAGAATGAATCAGTGCATTTGTACCACTGTGCTGTTGAACACATGCACACTTAAAATCACATGAAATTAGCAGAGGCTACTTTTATATATGTGATTAATATGCATCAAGTGTGTGTGCGTGTGCTCACTGGAGACTACGTGCCACAGAGAATTAAAATGAATAAGAATTTCTCATTTCCTCACACATGTACACTTAGTTAACATGGAAACAGGTCTCTTCTTCCAAGCACAATTTTATTTACATAATAATTTCTGTGCAATTACTGCATAGATATCAGGTCGGACAATTTAAACACCATAGAGCAAAGAAAACACTGATTTAAGCTCTCTTAAGATTAAGTGGTACATAGCTGAGCTGCAACGTCTTTTTTAATGTTACACACCACTGACTTCATTTAATACCAAAATCATATCAGGCATTTGTGGTGTAACTGAGTTGTACTGTCCAAGTTGGTACTTTCCAGGTACAGTGTATATACCCTAATTTTGTTACACAAATGATTTTATGTCTTCTGTATTGTTACTGTATCGGTAGAATTTTAGAGTTACAAACATTTATTTTGCAAAAAAGCAAACAGAGAATCATACAAGAAAACATGATGGTGTTACCTGACGAAACAGAAGCAAATGTGACAGTCAAAGTCTCCAGGAGAACTGGTTGGGTTTTGACCGTAGTTCCAGATCACAAGTTTATTTTAATGCACTTGTTCTAATACATTATCATTTCTATAGCAATAACTCACTCATAGGTACTTGTATGGTGGACACTCCACATAATCTAAGCCTAAAAGTAAATGCATTTTCAAAAAACAATTTGTTATTCAACAAAGCAAAAACATACAGTCAGTGATATGGAGAAGCGTTATGTAAGTAGAGTTTATTTAATATTTATGGAAGGAGTCTCAGGTGTAATCATGTTGTAACAGTCTTCAGGTAAGAGGACTTTGTGCTGTCTGGTTTCTTGGTAAATAAAAAAGCTGCATTTAAAAAAAAAAATCTTAAATTCAAGAAAGAGAAAAAAGAAAGGTTGGTGAGAGATTGACTGTCTATAGCTGCTTTAGCATAAGTGACAGCAGGAACTAATTTATCTCACCAACATTCCACAATATTAAACCTAAAACTATAAACATTTAAAAAGCATGTGTCATTAATTAATAAATTAAAACTTGTAATTGCTGGCCAATTGCTGTGTTATATGGGAACTAAAACATATCAGGACATGCTGTTATTCGAAAATGATCATTTTCGGGGTGATAATGGCCCACCAATTTGCATCAGGACACGTTGCATGACTCTGCTGTGTTTTATTCCTTGGGTCAACTGCAAATACAAAGTTATTCTGACTTATATGAGAGAACATTTCCATCCTGATGTGAGTGGTCTTCAAGTGTATAATTTCAAAATTTCAAATCTGTTTTTGTAGTCTGATCTAATGGGTTGGATTAACCTGTGCTTGGACCAGTCTCTTCTTAGTAAACATGCTTTTGTGCCTGCCTACTTCTGTCTCCTATTTGGCCTTCAGTCCACTGGTTCAGTCAATCAGTCTTCAGACAGATAGGATATGATGGCTCACTGGGAGTTTTATAAAATGGGCATCATTCTTCAGTGTCATTTGAAGATTTCATTTCACAGCATGACTCAAAGTAGGCTACGCAGAGCTTTGACAGTTTAGCTGGGCAACCTGGATAGAAGGTTTCACAGAGGCAGGCTGATCAAAGAACTGTCACATATGTAACACTGTGTAAATATCCCATTTTGTTAATCAATTTCATAAGTTAGTGGTCAGAAAGAAATAATTTCCTGAGCTGGTCAGCCTGGGAATAAAATAAGATCTGCTTTTGGATTTTAATGTAACCCAGGATTAATGATTATACAACATAGTTAGTAGTTCCTTTATTGTTTAGAAAGTTTTCATTCTGTATAAATTAGAATAGAATCGAATAGATTTTTATTGTCATTGTTTTGAACAACGAAAGAACGAAAGAAATTAACACTATTATTTTGGATTAAACCCACATAAAATAGAGTCTGGAATTATGACAAGAATTTCATCTAATGTAAATGAGACAGAGCAGTTTAGGTCACAGGACAGACTGCTTTTTTCAGAAAAAAAAAACAACAACCCAAAATTAGTCTGTAACACTGAGCCTCTCACGTATCCACAAAATGAGTGCTTGTGTAAGACACCCACCTCAGATTCCATATTTCAGTTCGAACACCTATTCTTACCATGATATTTAACCACTAATCATAAGGCTAGCATAACTCTGACTATCATTTAAAACTACTAGGTTTTACACACTTTTCTGTGATCTTAATTGAACCCAGTCACTTCAGGTACAGCTAAAGCATTAAATTCTTTTATATAATTTACAGTTTAAAATAAACTGAATAGTTTCAGGTGCTGTAACTTGTATTTTTCCCAGTGTGTCTGCATAATTAGTCATAGAAATTGCAAAAGAAATTCACTAAACTGTATGTGTGATAGGAAGATATGCAAAAAATGCAGAAAATATGTAGAAAATTTAACTCAGCTTGTGGCCTAACCCAGTCCATTTCTAAGAGTAATATATAACCTGAGCAGAACATTCTCCTAATACGAACAAAGCATAATTAAGCATTTTCTTGGAAAGCTTGCATGTGTTCAAATCACCTTTCCCCCCTCAGCAAAGATGAGGATTTTTCAGTTTCAGAATACTCCTTTAGCATGGCTCACACATCCTGTTCTTTCTGATTAAACTAGTTTTTGTCAATTAACCAGACATCATGGATGTGCTGCTTAAGGTAATATGCCTTTTCCATTTTTTTTTCCAGTCTGAAACTCTTCCCTCTGCTTCCTGTGGCTGATAGCAGACCATTAGAAGGTATTCATTATCATGCTAAATATTCCTTAAGCATGCCTACGCTTTAGCACTTAACATCCAAATTATCCCATTATCCAGTACATCAAATTCATTTCTTATGCGATGCCCCAAGCACAAATATTTGTCACAATTGCATATGATTAAACCTCACAACACTTTCTCATCATTGCCGTACAAGCAGGGAGAGTTTCTGTTTTCATATGTGTAGATATGCACAAGTACTACATGTGAGCATGTCAGGTTTTCCAGAGTGAATGCATTCATGACTATGAATCAATTAACCAAATTAACCATGATGAGGATTATGGGCTCATGTACTCCAGATTGTATAGTAATGCATTCCTCTTCTACAGCATTTCTTTATCTTTTTTGTCACCATAAGAATAATAATGCCAGTGTTCATGACTGTCACTTAAAGTTACCTAGATAACTTTAAGCAATTTCCCCCTGGGATTAATAAAGTTCTTTGAATCTTGAATCTTGAATAACCTGAACAGAAATTTCAGCTGTTGTAGCTTTGAAGAAAAGTCCAGTGCACTTGATTCATGACCCATGAAATTGTGGTACATCAAATTCACAAAACTATTAAATGTGAGATATTTGGAAAGATAACCCTCTCGCTCTCTGCACTGCTTGTTTGTAAGATGTTCAGCTTAGTACAATATATTGTAGTGTGAATGCTGTATTCGGCAGTTCCCAAATTCCCACTGACCCTATCAATGTGCTGCAATCGAATGCCTTGACTTTGAGTATGAAAAATACTGTGGAAACTTAAATGAGAATTGTGCACTTAATACCACCAGACCTGTTGTAGCACAGTGATGGCTGGCTGGATATTATCGTGACTGTAAAATGTTGCTGCGATGGAATTCAGCTTTGCCCAGAAAAAATTATGCAATTATGAGTCATGTTCAAGTTGGGATGTCTTGGGACATGCAAAACATGTGCATGTGTTCTCACCCTTACATTTCTATAATTCAGAAATTGTGCTATATGTCTCTGCATTGCTGATAAACTATTGCATTTCTATATTAAGGACATAGTATGTGTGTAACAGAGGGAGAGATATGAGGCAGTACAGTTCATCACTGAATTATATTTGCTCTATATATACTGCATGTCTATATATACACACACACACACATACACACACACCGTGGCAGGGAAGCTAATCCAATCATTGCGGCTAAACTTTCTCATCTTCTGGTGCATTTCTTACTCTGAGCTACCAAACCTATCTCTGTTATTAATCCATAACACAAAACTGTGTGTATGTGTGCATTGTTTATGCTTTGGTATGCCCAACCAGTAGGTGTGTTAAACCTAGATCCCAGATCTAGATTAAAACACTGCATAATGTAGGTCAGAGGAGAAAAAAGGTTTCAAGGTTCAATCCATTAACTCTGCAGAGAGAGAGAGAGAGAGTATGGGTATTAGAGTGGTCAAATTTTATTTTACATAAAATATTTAGTATATGAATGCATTCAAATATTGATCAGCCTATAATTTTATACCGCTACAGACAGAAGCAGTACATTAACACTAGCAGTAGTGCTATACAATGCAGTGTGATTATATCACATAAACCACACAAAGTGAAAAGTGTGCTACAAATTTAGTTAACTCTAGCAAGTTTAATGTAACCAATCTGGGTTTTGGACAGTGGGAGGAAACCGGAGAACCAGGTGGAATCCCACACAGACATGGGGAGAACATGCAAAACACCACACAGACAGTAGCCTGAGCTCAGGATCAACATATAAATAACTGCTCTTAATTGTTCAGTACAAAAAAACCTGACAGCTTTAAGCTATTAAAGAAGACATTACCATAAAAGAAAAATAGTGTGTAAACAGTGGGTAAATATGAGTATTTCTTAAACAACTAAAAATATTAATATTTTTAATTTATAATAGGGTCACTGTAAATACTTGATATGGCCTGCAATTTCATAAAGAGTTGTTATTAAGGAAAAGCAGATAACATCTACAATAAAAAAATAATAGAAAAATATATTGCCAAAAGTTTGTGGACACCTGACCATCACACCCATATGGGCTTTATGAACATTCCATTCCAGATTTAGTCCCCCTTTACTGTTATAATAACTTCCACTCTTCTGGGAAGTCTTTCCACTAGATTTTGTGTGGCTCTGGGGAATTTTACCCATTCAGCCACATGAGCATTAGTGAGTTCAGGCACTGATGTTAGGTGAGGAGGCCTGGCGCTCAGTCAGCATTCCAGTTCTTCCCAGTGGTGTTCAGTGGGGTTGAGGTAAGGGCTCTGTACAGGCCACTCAAATTCTTCCACTCCAACCTTGGCAAACCATGTCTTCAGGGAGCTTGCTTTGTGCACAGGGACACTGTCATGATGGAACAGGTTTGGGCCCCTTAGTTCCAGTGAAATTGTAATGCTACATTACAATACAAAGACATTCAACACAATTGTGTGCTTCCAACTTTGTGGCAACAGTTTGGGGGTAGACCTACATATGGGTGTGATGGTCAGGTGTCCACAAATGTTTAGCCATATAGTGTATGACAAATAACTATTATACAAATAACTATTATATTCACTCTTATTTGCTCACTTATCAGCTTTCAGTTAATGTCTAGTATATAACCACCATACTGAAGTGTTATCAGTTTTTTTTACTACATCATAAAAAGATTTAGAAAAAACTTAAACGGTCAAATTTTTTGTATGGAGGCATTAAATTAGTGTGAGACAAAAGCGAGTCGGGGTCCTGCGTGACAGAGAGATTGAACTGGAGTGAGGAGTTGCAGATCCACTTGCAGAAACAGTTCTGCACGTATCAATATCACTCTTACCTACATGTAGAACATTCGTGACGCACATTGCCAGCTGTAACAGGTGAATCTTTTCATTCTCATTATGGTTGGACATAAAGAGTGTCACACCTGCAAGCACCATCTGCATTAAAGTGCTTAATCTGATTGTTTTGTACACAAAGCAAAGCTCTGTAGATGTGAGTAGGTGAGCACACAGCTGCTCTCAGTGCTCTAGAAGAGAGTACATCCAGGTCAGGTACTACATCTATCATGCCCTGTCCACCGTTCTGAGACACTGGTTACACAGCACAAAGCCTGTTATGGCAAGTGTTTTAAAGCCTGTGTTTGCAGTGGTGATAGAATCTCTGATTTACAGTTGAAAAATAAAGTGACATTAGACTAATTAACCTAGGTAAGAGGACAATGCAAAGAGGACTTACACTGTACAATATTGAACAGTATTGCTAAGACCTCATCAGAATAAAGTAATCTTCTTATCCCCACAGAATGAGACAAAAGTTGTCTTTTTGTAATGAAATGAATGCCTTACTGTGGACATGATAGTGCTTTTTATTCCATTATTGTGTTCAATAACCAACTTTAACTGCTCTGTCACATTCACACTGGAACTCAAGGCTCTTTTTATCACGGCTGTATTGGAGCTGAGACTGTGAGTGTTGTCAGATTGAGGCACTCAGATTTGCCATGCACCATACAAAACAAACAAATAAGTAAATCAGTGTTACAAAAGAACATTCATCATAAAGTAAGTGTGTGTGTATGAGAGAGAGAGAGAGAGAGAGAGAGAGAGAGAGAGAGAATGTATTTGGTCTGAATACAAGGTGATACCTAATTCTGAAAGTGGAGGGGAGAGGCCAGAAAGTATGAGAAGTTTTTCTGTGGCCTGTTTCATTTAAGTGATGCAAAAGGATGGCTGCTCTTTTTTGGATGGCTACTATTTCCAAAGAAAAAAAAAAAAAAGAATTGGAATTTCCTTATCTTTCAATTCAGTTAACACCTCGTAACCAAGCTTCTTGGGGAAATATGAACTAAAAAATAGTTTTCACAGAGCAGAGGCCATAATCTTTGTTAAACTGTTAAAACATAGTCACAGCAGGCAGGAATGACAGTCATTTCAACATATATAAATAACAGCTCAGGACCACAGATTTTGGTTTTGCAGAGTTTTGGTTTTGGTTTGGCAGAGCTGACAGCATGCAGAGTTGACAACATTCAGTTATCCAGCAGGCAGTCTAGCAGCTCGTTTTCAGCAATTCTTGATGTACCTTTATTCAGCTGTATTTGAAGTAATATCATTAACCAGAGTTGACAGGTTTCAACAAAAATTTCCAGCCCAACCACATCTCAAAAATCATACAAAAAAAGAAAAAAAGAAAAAAAAAAGAAAAAAAAACCTGAAACTAGCCCAAAACATTTGGGAATCTTTAAAGGAGACATGTATTTCACACATATTTCTGATGTATGGACATGATCCATTTCATAATCCCTCTTTTCCTTCTCCCAATCTTTGCAATATCTTTTACAATAGAGATGGTTATAGCCCAGTTTGTCAACCCTATCATTAACTGTCTGTCCACTGCTCCTCCCCCAAGCAGGGGCAGCATAATTCTTGTACCAACAGCCCTCTAATGGCGCTTGTTGCAGTTCCCATGTATGACCACTAGGTGCAATAATAATAACTCTACAGATGCTAAGTGGGGCAGTAGTGAACACCACTAGAATTATAGTACCCATTTTGTAAAAGATGGTAAGTCCCTTTGAATAAAAGCACTAGGTAAATGTATCTATCTATGATACTGTATGAGCGGACATGTTATAAAGGGTTTACACTCTGAAAAATATTTGTTTTGGGCTACAATAAATGAATGGTTGTTTTGTAATTACTGCTGACCTGTTAAGTGGCCAAAACACATTCTGACTAAAAAAACTGAGTCTACAGCCTCTTGAGTTTGGGTCTAGAGACAGCACTGGCGTGTACTTGTTTATTTCCATGTCTCTTTGTGTGTGTATGTGAGTGTGGAGGCCTGCTGTGAGATAGATTGCTTCTAAATGGCTTTTCTGAGTTTTTGATGCTTTTCCATTTTGTGCAGGTCACAGTCCTCTGCCTGAGAGACCATGCATGTTCCCAGTCTCTCTCTCTCTCTCACACACACACACACACACCTTACCATATAAAATTATGTGCTTTGTATTTTGGATAGTTGTACTTTACCAAATAAAGCAGCCTCTTCACAAGAACAGTAATAGCCCTGGAATGCACTCTGAAACAGCAACTGTGAATTTTAAATTGATTGAAATATGATGCAATTCCCTGAGCATTTGAAAAAACTTTCAGTCAAACTCACAAGTGCAATTCCCATGTAGCAGTAAATCAAGTGTGTAGTAGGGGTATTACAACAGAATATGATTAGCATTTCATACATTTGTAATGAAATACTGAGCCCTCACTATCATCCAACCAGCACTATACATTAAACTGACTCATTTCGCTTCCAGGTAAGCATCAGCTTAAACCTAAATAATATCATCTAAATTAAATAATGTGCTTCCACTTTTCTTGTCTAGAGCCTCAGAATGAACTTTTAAAATGTTGACAATAAAACACCATTTGGTACACATTCCTATTATTATACATGCTGTTTTTTCTTAATATATGCTGTGATGGTTGGCAGGTGAAATGTCTCAAACTGCACTCTTAGAGTTGGTAGAATTGCTAAAGTAGTTGAACTCAAGGAGGTGCAACTGATCTTCTAAAGCTATGATAGAAGATAAAATAAAGCAGAGGCTCTTCTGAGAATGTGAGAGTTTGCAGACATTTCCATGCTCCCTCAGTTCTCCTCTGGCATAAGGTTTATTTGTTTTTGTTTTTTAAAATTCTTTTTATTTGTATCAAGGCGTTGATACAAGGCTATTTTTTTTTCAGGTGTTTTAAGATAATTTTGCTTCTTTCTAGAAATAATTGCCTAAAATTAGTACAATTATCTGCCAATAGAACAAGACTCTTTCAAGCCTGAAATGAATAAAAATTAGAAAATAAAAAACTTAGAAATTTGAGAGTTTTGTAATTTTATATTTGTTTTATTGTAGTCTTAGAATAAGATATACTAGATTTAATACATTTAAGATTTTTCCACTTGCTAATATATCAATTCTTGCAGTGTAGGGGAGAAAAACATTATAATCTGATGTTCCCGATCTGCTGTGAGTCACCCTGACAATCCTGTAATAGTAATGTTAAGGATGTCTCAGGGATGTTGGGTCAGAATTAGCAGCCAATCAGGGAAGAGAAAGTGTAAACACAGATTGGGTAATAACAATACACATATCAGAAGTGACCATACTTCTGTACACCTATACATAGATAGATGCAACCCTACACAACAGCACGCTGACAGTGGAGTAACTAAGAGGTTTTGCTCTTACACCTGGTAACTGTGACAGTCACATGGATAGGCACAATAAAGTTCCTCTCATAATTCTTCTGTAATATTGAGGAAATGTAATCAGATAAGTACTGTATATCCACAGAGATGTTAATGTGTGGACCATGTCCCAAACTGCGTATTACATTACTAAAGAGTTTTTCAGTACACTATTGGGGTAATGGCTATTTAGGCATACTACTTAGTGTGCATTTGGGAAGCAACCTTGAATTCTCTCTGAATGTGCATTGACCTGGCACATGAGATGGAGTGGAGCAGGGCACAGCACAAACCAATTTATTAGATATTCTTCTGCAAAGGCAAATTCCAAAACCTTACATCCAGCAGCTTTTAATTCAATTTATCTTTAGCACAGTTATTGGAAACAGTCACGAACAAATAAAAGAGTACTCATACTTTTCTGACGATTCCTCAGACTGATCTCATCTGATATGCTCTCATTTATTGATAAAGCACTTAGTTTCACAGCATGAGGTGGCATGAAAGCTTTTCTAAAGTGTAAGGCTTTCATGAAAATAAAGTCTCTCATCAAGGAAATATTCTGTGTGGGATGCTTGCTCTATTGAAACCATGCCTGTGCGAATCCTACCAGGTCCGTGTGACTTTAGCATGAAGTGAATTTAGAATGAAATTGATATAATTAATATTAATAATAACAGCTGTGATCTTTAAATTTGTTTCAGCCTGAAGTGTGGAAGCCTTCACGTACACTGTCCTTAAACTAGGCATCATTTGAGAACTGAAGATGTCAGGATACCAAAATGTCATCTAATGAATATGCATTAGAGTACCTTCACATGTGAAATACAATATATTACATAACATAGTACTATAACCAGACCCAATCTTTTCTTCTGCTTACACTCTGTTATGATTAAACTATGAAAGGTTTATTATTGTGCTGTCTGGGAGTCACAGTGGACAATTAAGATTAAAAAAGAGAAAGAAGTGTAATAGCTGTGCCTCTGTGGTCAAAGTACTTTCTTGGTACACTGTTTGTTTATGGAGATTGGCTGTGTTTTGAAATGATTAAGCGAGCGCTACAGAAGCAAGCTTCTTATTTAAAAGGATTAAATCTTTAAATCTGAACAAACTGTTTTCATTCATTCTCTCTCATTCTCTCTCTCTCTCTTTCTCTGACACACACACCACACTGTGTGAGTAAAAGCTCTAAAAATGTATTTGTATTTTTAATGCATGACCAGCTACAAGAGACCTGCCCTGAGCACTCCTGACATTCCTAACCTTGATACACACACACACACACGCACACACAGATCAGCAAGTTAATCCCCAAATCCCAGTCTGTGAAAGACTAAAACTTCTCTGCTGATGTAGGATGATACGTGAATATCATGTAAATACTACCAGTGTATGGAATACTGTTGCATGTTGATGCAAGAGGGAAAAAGAGTTAATTATATTCTGTTCTTTATTATTAGAACTGCAATAATGTCTGTATAACACATCAGAAGTAGAGATGAGTCAAAGTGCAGGGCCTCTGTTAGAGAAACCAAATGGTGTGTGTGAAACTTGCACATTTTTTAGATATAAAACCAGGGTAGATGTTAATAGCAAACAACTATTCCCTTTTACAATGATATATTCTCATTGATTTTCTGACCTGTCACCTTCAGAAATAATGATGTGGCTTTAAAGAGCAAATTTAAAATTCTGAAGTTCCTTCACGTACACACCTTTTCCTTGTTCCCAGGATCTCTTTGCAGATACACCGATCAGCCATGACATTAAAACTACTGACAGGTGATGTGAATAACTTTGATTATCTTGTTACCGTGGCACCTATCAAGGGGTGGGATATATTAGGCAGCAAGTGAACAGTCAGTTCTCAAAGTTGATGTGTTGGAAGCAGGAAAAATGGTCAAGTGTAAGGATCTGAGTGACTTTGACAAGGGCCAAATTGTGATGGCTAGACGACTGGGTCAGGGCATCTCCAGAACGGCAGGTCTTGTGGGGTGTTTCCGGTATGCACTGGTTAGTACCTACCAAAAGTGGTCCAAGGAAGGACAACCAGTGAACCGGTGACAGGGTCATGGGCATCCAAGGCTCACTGATGCACTGGTGGAGCGAAGGCTAGCCCATCTGGTCTGATCCCCCAGAAAAGCTACTGTAGAACAAGTTGCTGAAAAAGTTAATGTTGGCTATGATAGAAAAGTGTCAGAACACACAGTACATCGCAGCTTGGGGCTGCGTAGCTGCAGACCAGTCAGAGTGCCTATGCTGACCTCTGTCCACCGCAGAAAGCACCTACAATGGGCACGTGAGCATCAGAACTAGACCATCGAGCAATGGAAGAAGGCCTGGTCTGATGAATCACGTTTTCTTTTACATCAAGTGGAAGGTCACTTACCTGGGGAAGAGATGGCACCAGGATGCACTATGGGAAGAAGACAAGCTGGCGGAGGCAGTGGGATGCTCGGACAATGTTCTGCTGGGAAACCTTGGGTCCTGGCTTTCATGTGGATGCAGACCAAGTACACCCCTTCATGGCAATGGTATTCCCTGACTGTTCGATGTGTAATGGTAGGTTTTTTTTAACACTGATGATGCTCAGTGATTCGAGCGCTTATTATGGTTCATGCTTGCCTTATACCAAAAACAGAACATTAGGAAATGGTACAGGCTACAAAAAGCACTTGGGGCAAATTAGGCATTGCCCTTTAAGAACAGTGTGAACATGAAATCCTAAGGTCAAAAAATGTTTACCTTTTTCTTGTTTTTTTTTTTTTTTTGTGAACATATTTTATAGTTTAGGCTGACAAACAGGTAAGAGCTTGTAATTTGACAAGCCTTCTTCTTACACTGCCTTCTTCTGTTTAAACTGCCAAGTGCTTGTGCTGTTTTATGGTCACAGTCACTACAACAATAAAAAAAAGTTTGCAAATTATCTAATAAAGGTTTCTAGGTTGAAGCCTGTAGCTCTTTATTAGAATATGGTTGTTATCAAAACAATGCATCTGTAGCAAAGGTAATTTTTCACCTAAAATTTTTTTTCTTTCTGCAATTCAAGTGATCTTTTTTTTTTAGACTTCAGTATGGCGTAGATGCTACTACATGTATTTCTTTGCTCCAGTGCCCGCAACTATCTATTTAACAGCATAGTTTCTAATTAATGTCAAAATATTTACTGTTTACTACTAGAACTCCACAAACAATTAATGATGCCTTATTGCAAATTTAAAGGGGTTAAAGACCTGCTAAAAAGGATTAGGTGGATGCACTTGAACCCTGGTTGCTCTCTCTCTCTCTCTCTCTGTCTCTCTCTCACTCACTCTGTGTGTGTGTGTGCATGTGTTTGTGTGTGCATGTATGTGTGACTTAATGGAAAAGGTTTGTCAGGCTTTGCAGCAGTGATCTCGGTAAAGTCCTATCTTGTAACCAAGGGAAATGAGTGAGAGCACTCAGCCAGTCAAGTGTTCATCGTCATGGCATCCACTCTGTTCTCTAGCCAATCAGAGCTTATTTAGCCGGTGTGTTCCGCAGTGCAGGAACATATCACTGAATGACGTCTGGAGCTAGGAACACACACACGCTCACACACAATGAGACCTGGGGGAACTGTTCTACACGGAAGTAAGACAGGAAAAGAGAAGGGAGATGAGGACATGGACTATCTTCTCCCAAAGCTATTATCCTCAGCACAGTATCTCTCAGTCAGTGATGCACATGGTGAGGTTTTAGTGTCTTATAGCCACACTATGTATCACTGAATATCGCTTCTATCAGAAATTGGGCTTGTAATGAATTTGCTACATGTCCTGTAATAACCAGCAGGGCAAGGAAGTAATCTATCACAGGTCAATCCATGTGCTCTGGGCTGCAGTCCTCACTCAGTGTCATCTCCCTGCCATCTATTCACTATGATTTGTACTTCCAAACACCACACTGTCTGCAGGCAGAAAGAGAGAGAGAAAGAGAGAAAAGGGGGTGGGGCAGAGGATGAGAGGAATTAGGCAGATTAAAGAGGATGTAGGGAATGACCGCAGGGTTCAGGAATGTTTGGGCTAATATGAGGACATGACTTTAAATAGATGTAAGCTTAAATGGCCTTAAGAGGTAGTGCTAAAGCTTTCCCACCTGTTGGCTCTTAGATCACGGTCATTACTGCAAGAGTGTCTGCATGATGCACACATCTGCATTTCAGTCAGGAAGTAACTCTAACAGCAACAGGAGAACACTGGAAAATTATTTATATCGTGGCATAAGACTTTCACAAGGGAAAAGAGTTGCACTTATTCAGTCTAGCCTAGCAAAACGATTTAATGCAAAGGTTATATTATTATAGTGAGCAGTAAATCTTTCTATGGAATAACCCGGCTTCCTTTAGCTGAGATTTCAACGTATGTGTACTCATATTAATTAATAAAATTGAAGGCATATCTAAAATAGCATCATATGAATGGCTTTGATAAAAATAAGCACAAATAAAAATATCTGTAAATACATTTAGACTCACAATCTTACTGTAAACTTCCTCTAGCTCTCTCTTTTCAGCCGTCTCTCAGAGTGAAGCATGCTGTAGCCAATCAGTGATGAGCATGTGATGTTCAAGAAGGACCGACCTTTTCTGTTTTAAGTTAATATTCTTGTGTTTCTGAATTTCTTCTTGTGTTTTTTATTTTGCTGATGTGTTTTTGGTTGTATTGTGTTTTCTGTTTTCTGATTTTTTCTGATTTCCTGACGGTTGCTAATATGTTTTGCACTTAAGGACCCCCCGTACAAAAATCTCTGATCATGCTGGGGTCCAAGCTTGAAAAAAAAACCACTACTTCAAATATGTTCTATTATTTATGACTTAACATATCTAGTGTGCTGTGCCATTAAGGCAAGCTGTGAATCCTTGTACTAACTGTAATATTTTCTGTGGTTGCATGCATGTCTCTATGTGTTTTTATTGGTTTTCTCATGAATATTTCTCAAAAACAATGGCTGAGTGGTAAATACTTAAAATTTAATATAGATTTGAATTCTGCATGCTGAATGACATGGTTACACACAATATAACAGTTAATGAACAAATGATAAAATAGAGAGTCTAGTGCTCACTTTTAGCAAAGGCATGCTTTCACATGCACACACACACACACACACACACACAGACTCTTGGTTCAGTGGCTCCATTATTTTCAGCACTTTGGTCAGACACTGGGTACTGCTGATATTTCAACACATTCCCATGGCAACCAACGACTCGCATGTCATAAATCAACCTGCTGGAGCAAAAATTGAATTTTACATGGTTCTGTTGAGGTATTTGTGTATGTGTGTGTGTGTGTAGGCTCTTCATTTGTGATCTACTGTGCTAAGCACTTGTACATAGACAAAAAGTGGACAATAAACATGACTAACACTGAACGGAACAAAAACTAAAGTCTGGCTTATCAGGGTGGAATCAGGGTTGGTTCCGATTTCCACACAGAGAGTGCATAGTGTACTTCGTGCTGCATCACAGCAGATGATGATCACATAAGAGCAGGGTTTCATTCTGTAATTCCACTGCAGGTTTTGCACACTTAGTTCAGGAAGCTGAATAGTGGAAGCCAGTGGCTTTTCTAAAGGCACTTGGAAGAACCTAATGAATGCACACTATCTACAAGCATACACTCAAGGTCATATGATAATTGTTCCAAAGATGTTTTCTGAAAATCAACTTAGAAAATCAGTCATCTAAATATGGCTCATAGGATCTGTTAGCTCGTAAACAGAAGGAACTGAAAAGAGAAAAAAGAAGAAAAACTAGACAGTTATGTGAGTATCTGTTCTGTGCTGGAATGTCTGAGCACACAGCCTGAATTAATCTCCTGACCCTCATTATGAAAGATGATTTTCAATTATTCAGATTCTCTAGACATCACTTCAAATGTATACCTATATCACCAACCACTTATGCAACAAATTTTCCACGTGCTTAAACGAATGAATACAGCTCCCAAAATATATCTAATGTCTACATTTTGTAACCTTCACTTCAAGTGCTGCTGAACATATGTGGTAACTAATACAGTAATGAATATTCCTTTATTTTATTTTGCAGAAATATATCTATATTCTTCATGAGCCAGTATACTTTGTGTGTGTGTGTGTGTGTGGCTGTTAGCAAAGATAGTATGTCAGAAGTGAATTGTTGCAAATAAACAGTTGCTTTCACTGTCACATTCACACCATAAATATTTTCATTGAAGGCACTATCAATCACTTCAAATAGAAAAACAATCTTTTGCCCTCCCTCCCTCTCTTTCTCTCTGTGTATACTGCAGAGAAGGAAACTGTCCACAGATACAAATGTTGGAGAGAAAACTAAACCCGTAGCCACACAGATTTCACTGTCATGTTGAGAGAAACTGTGAAAGTGGAGGTGGAACTTGCTGATGTAATGTAGATGCAGCCACAGTAATATACATCATCACTCTGGGTTTAGCTATATATGGATATCAGTACAGTATTTGAAATGTATGGTCTGAACCTAATAAATCACACTCTTTTGACATTAGCAAAATTGAGAAATTGACAAAGAATACTAGAATAGAAAGTATTCCAATTGATTCCTGCCAGTTCCAAGCCCTTTCCTTGTTGTACAGCTTTGGTCACAAGTAAAAGTAAGGAATAATACATGACAGACTGGGTTTTTATAGAAAATTAATCCACGCTGGGATGGTGCAGCATGACACAAAGCGGATTATTTTCATATAAACGCAATGTCTGGTGTGTGTTATTCCACTTATACCACAGCGATTTGCCAACGATTACAATGTTTCATTTATTAATGAACATGGTTTATGGTTAAGATTTAATGTTGTGGAAAGTTAGCAAGACAAGTTAGTTCCTGTTATCACTTCTCTCTCTCTCAAAAAAAACAACTAACTAACAACATATCCCCAACACTGCAGATTGTCATTTTAGAGAGAAATTGGAAAGTGTAAACTCCTCTGTCTTGAAGATTCTTCTGTGCTGGGAAACTTTGCAAAGCACGATGACTGCGTTAGAAAGTTAGAAAGTGTAGACACCCGGGGCTTCTTCCATAAATGTTAAATATATGTCTCTTAACAAAAATCATCACACCGATTAAACTTTTTTTTTTTTTGTTAAACAACACTTTTTAAAACCTGTTTATTATTAGTCTTAGATTATGTAGAGCATCTGCCATACAGTGCCATACATGTCCCTATCCCTGTCACTATAGAAACAATAACATAATAGAATGAGCATTCTTTCAAGTTACAGCTGAACTTCTGCCCGAGCCTTGCAGTTATACAAAGATAATTCGCACCTTCTCACCAATGAGATTTGCGAATTCAACCCTGCTGTGGTATAATGTATATTAATATGTGTAAAATAACACTAATGTTCATTCATTAATTCATTTTCCCACTGCTTTCCCTGGACAGGTTCACATTCATAAAATAAATGTGTATTTAGATAAATAAATGTGTATTTAGATAAATAAATGTGTATTTAGATAGTCTGTTGCAAGCACCAGTGACTGCATATACTGTATATATTGTTTATCCACTCTCCTTGGTATTGTTGTAAATACTGAAAGATAACATTAAGTGTACACATTTACCAGTTATTTAATTCTGTTTTCGGCTGTACAACAGATCTTTTATTATTAAAATAAAATAAAAGAGGAGTAAAATACTGCAGAACTTGCTGTTATAAGAAAAACTCAAATGTGATATGATTTTCTTTACCCCAGTAATTTGCCATCATTTATTATTTTTATGATATTTATAGTTATATTATGTATGATTTGTATTTTTATAAGTGAATTTATTTATTAAAGAACAACATGCCATATATTTATTCATTTATGGTCACATGTCATAGAACATTGGTGAAAAAAGTTCCTGGTATTAGCCCTACCTGCCTGAAGGCACTCATCAAACCACTCTCTGCAACACATTCCTTTGGGCCTATAGCATGGCTCGACTCGACCCAAAATCCCTCAACATACAAGTCAGACATGCGTCAAGATTCTTCTATGTACTGGCACCCAGGTGGTGGTATGAACTTCCTCTGGCTGTCTGAACAACCACTGAGTGTCTTTAAACCAAGACCTGCCACTTCACTCAGCATTTAAATGAGCACACAAACAAACAAACAAACAAATAAACAACCCATCCTGTTTTTGATGTTGTACTCACTTCTCTATAATAAGATTTAGCTTGATAGTACCCTTACACCCTGACCATTTGTAGTAGCATGAGAATATATCTTCGATAGCGACCACAAATGCTTCTGTAAGTTGCTCTGGACAAAGACGTCTGCCGAGTGTTATCATTTAAATGTTTAATATAATATTATAATGATGTTAAATGTTTACATTTAACTGTTATTGTAACAGCTATAAACAGTCATTTCTCCACCTGCCTTTTTCTTTCTCTCTGTCTCTCAACATTAATAAGACAGAAATACAGCTTGTCACATTACTGATAAACTGCAAAGCACAATGTAGAGTTACTTACAGTATGTCTGCTGTACAAGTAGCTTGGAGTTTAATGTTACTGTAGAAACAATAACATGTTAGAATGGGCAGATTATTATATATAGTATATACCGGCTATTTACCTCAAAGCCGGTGCTACTTTAGAAAATTAATTAACACCTTCTGATCAGTCAGATTTCAGTGTTCAACATTGCAGTGGTATAATACAACAGTTGTATTATTTTTAAAACTGTTTGTTATGGTCCACTAATTTGATTGGACAAGCAGCATTCCAAGAGTGCTGATATTTAGTATAACAGCACTGGTACGTTTCACTGTTTGTATCACTCCGCTTATTCACTATATAAAATTTCAATTCTATAGTTTGTTACATTGAAACCATTACTACACTTAGTACAGTCAGTCTGTGTGTTGCATGGCAACATGCAATGCTCTATCCAGCTGTGGCTGGATGTTCGTGGCGCAAACATATGCTAAATATTTGAGCTTATTGTGTCTGGAATGTCAGTTACTCTATATTAAATTCTTGTTTATAGAACTGTTGTATAAAAGTACACTCGCAGTCATGCCGTTGTATCAGCCCGGCTGTGATTCGGCCATAGGCACAAGGCCGCAGGTAATCACAGCGGTGCTGATATTCAGTACAACAGCACTGTTGCTCAAGCAATATTGCTTAATCATACACCATTCGACCAGGTGAGATGTTATGGTGTTAATTACAAATCATATGAATATGATGCTGTCTCTTTCAAATAATTATGTTCAAAGGTCAATTTTTACACATGTGCAAATATTTAGCATAATAAACCCCCAGCCTGTGAGTTATAGCCCTTCCGAACTGTTCTCACTCACCTTCTCGTATGTTTTTCTTTCTTTATCTCACATGTGTATCTCTGTCTATGCTACATTTAGCACTGACTTATTTTTCTTTTGGTTTATGATGTTAATTTATTTCAGATTTTTTCCCCTGAGTGTTCATGCAAAACAGATAAAGCAGCTTTAACATGAACCAGGGTTATTAGATTATAATTATGTGTATTTTAATTCTAATCTGTTTGTACTCAGTTATTTTTGCTGTATAAAAAAATCTATGTGCAATCAGCTACATGCTGCCTAATTACTACAATTACATTAGAGGAGGTTGCTCAGGAAAAACATACGGTTGAGTGAGCAAAGTCTCAATTATTTATTTTATTTATATTACCTATAGATGCATGTAATTTTAAAACAAATGCAATTTTAAATTAGAATGGTATTGAGTAAGATACTCTGTATCTGTCATGGGATCCTGGGAGTCGGATGCATTTGCAGAATCTTTTATTTAACAAAACAACTAAAACAAGTGGAGACTGGAAAAGGACCCAAAAATTGGAACAACTAAAACAAGGAACTAGACTAAGGCTAGGTAAGGCAAGGCAAGGCAAGGCAAGGCAATTCAAAGCAAAGCAAAGCAAAGCAAAGCAAAGAAAAGAAAAGAAAACATAAAAACAAAAACCACTCACGGTGCAAATATAACGTAGCATACCGCCAACCGTATCAACAATTCACAAACAAACAACACTCCACAACTAACAAGGGAAAACACAGGCTTTAAATAGGGAACTAATTGGGGAAACAAAAAAGAGGTGAACACAATCAAGGGAGGAAATAAAATAAAAGAAGAAACTCAAAAAATGAGTTAGGGTGCCCTCTGGAGGTCTGGGGAGGAATTGTCCATGGTGGGCATGACAGTATCACTATATAGCCAAGTGCAAAGTAATAAACCAAACATGTCAATAAAAACCCACCTGACCTGACATGAGGAATCGCATAAAGCAGTCCTTCTCTGCCTGGAGAAGGGGATTTTCAAACTGAATTTTTAGACCTTTGGTTGAATTTGTCCACGACAATCTCACACACCTGGCACTAATATCCTCCGTAGATCTAATCTGACACACCTGGGAGTAACTGCTTTGAGAATGATTTTGATTAGTAAATCTGGTGCATTATCACGAAAAAGAAAAGGCTGAAATAACATTCTGAACTCCAGAGACAGCATACTCTCGATTGTGTAGCTATACCCTGCTGAAACAGATGCTTGCTGTGAAATATAGACTTGAACCAGAGACAGTCTATGGACACACAAGGGATGGTTTTATCTGATACATAATGTAGTTTAATGGAGTCAAATGACGCAGTTTCATGCTGGGTTCTTAAAGGCTTCATGGTCATGTGTGCTTGTTTTTTTGAAGTTTCTTATTTAACATTAGACACAGATGGTTTACTTTTAAGTTATGTGAACCTTTGAGACTTTAAAATATTTTAAAGATATTTTAAAACTAAATCCCTCCATCACACTGTTGAATGTGGAGATAAAGTCAGGTTTGCAGTTCTAAAATATTTTATTGGCACAAGGGAAATAAAAAAAAAACACTGAAATTAAATGTCCAGAGGAGATCAAGGACATACAGAAGAAATTCCACATGCCACATATTGCAGTTCTGCACAGGAACCATTAGTCCTGTCTCACTTATGTTGCACAGAAGAATACTTCATTCAAGAATAGCAGGGCATAACAGTATATATACGCAGTGTATATATGTATATATACAGTCAGGTCCATAAGTATTTGGACAGTGACACAATTTTCGTAATTTTGCCTTTGTACACCACCACAACGGATTTTTATAATGAAGCAATCCAGATGTGATTGAAGTGTATACTTTCAGCCTTAATCCAAGGGGATTATAATAAATATTGCATTAACTGTTTAGGAATTACAGACGTTTTTCCAGAGTCCCTCCATTTTCACAGGCTCAAAAACTACATTTATATATATATATATATATAGAGAGAGAGAGTTAGGACAATTTGGACAACGCCAGAGTTTTTGTGATTTTGCCTTTATACACCATCACAATGGATTTGAAATAAAACAATCAAGATGTGATCGAAGTGT
>CM075005.1:18500018-18533587 GCA_037576675.1 Pangasius sanitwongsei
ATTTCTGTAAAGCTGCTTTGTGACAATGTCCATTGTTAAAAGCGCTATACAAATAAAACTGAATTGAATTGAATTGTTATGATGGAGTCCTGCAGTCCTGCAGTTGGGGAGGCAAACATAGGAAAATGGAAACAGTGATGTTAGCAGTCACCTTTTTTGGGTAATGTATGTCTGTATTTCTTCATTTTATGTTTTTTTTATGTATGCTGATACTAAACTCAGTGAGCCTTGAGAATAGTGGAGGTTTAAAATATCACACATTTTATGGACACTCTGCTAAGGTTTATTCTACAATACAATTGTGACTGGTAGATCAGGTGATGGGAGGGGGCTTGATGGCCAGCCATTAGGCTTATGTCATAGAACATAAAGGAAAAGAGTGACTCAGTTAAGCAAACTAAGATTTTCTGTCACCATAAAAATTTTGAAAACTGATGTAGCATTCCTTCAGGGAACACATTTACATAATTCAGATCACCTCACATTAAAGAACCCATGGGTAGGACAGATTTTTCAATCTAAATTTAATGAAAAAGCAGGAGGAACCCTATATGAATACATAAACAAATTCAGTTTATAGCCAAATAGCAGAACCACAAGGCCACTATATAATAGCTGGATTACTGTTCTATACACACCAATAATATTAATGAATGTTTATGGCCCTATCAGTCATAATGTGGGGTTTACCCACATTGCCCAATCTTAAGTCATACCACTTGCTTTTGAGTAGGGACCACATTTGTGTATGGACCCAGTTCTAGATTGCTCTAATCCTAAATCATTCACACTCACTAAAAAGGCCATAGACCATCAATGAACCAGTCAGGATGTATAGACCCCTGGTACTTTAGCAGAAGAAGCATTTTGTAAGCTAATAACTTCAATCAATAACTTTTTAAATTCAAACCTGTGAGATCCTGTTTCCCCATCAGTTCTCTGGGAGACTCTTAAAGCAGTTCTTAGAGGGGAAATAATTTCATACAGAGTAAAAAGAGAAAAACTGACAACAAATCCCTTTACAATTAACCTAAAAAAATCAAGTTTTGTATAAATCAGAATTGCCCGATAAATGGTTCCTGCTATTTCTTCTGAACAAAAGTGTCATGTCAATGTCGGAAACGGCGTTCAACTACACTACCCAGAGTACTACGTGGCCTACAAACATGGCTGCTACAGACTACGACATCCAGCACCAACAGAGACTGTCACGTTCAAGTTCTCCATCTTACTGATTACACACACCTGTTCACAATTACAGACCACAGTATAAAAGGACTCTCATTCCACACTCACCTTGTGAAGTATACCCTCTGTGAGTCTCTCCAGTTCATTACCAAGCTTTTGTATTGCCACAGTCTGCCTGGTTATAGAGCTTGTTTTGTGTTTCACATTTTGCCTCAAGCCTTGCCTAGTTCACGTTGTTTGTTAATTGCTTGACCTCTGCCTGTTGTTTTGACTACACTCCTGCCTTACATTTTGGAAATGTCTGCCTGTGTCTTCAATGAATCTGCTGTTTACCTGCACTTGCATCTGCTTCTACCTCATGACAAAAAGGATGAGATGAATCATCTTGTTCTAATTAAAGAATTGACATGCAAATTCCATGATGCAGAGTGGCAAGACCCCAGGACCTGATGGGTTTCCATTCAAATTTTATAGAAATTTTCATAACAAATTACACCTTTATCACTTAATATGTTCAAACATGCTTAAGGTGGCTTACATCAAACCCTCAGAAGAGTATCAATTACATTTTTATTGAAACCTGGAAAATGTGTAGCTTATATCACTTTTCTGTCTTTGAATGCTGTGAAAAATCTGTTTAAATTATTAACTACCTGATAGGAGTTCTCCCTGGTAAAATCATCTCAAATGATCAAACAGTTTTCATTAAGGACTGGCACTTTTTTTTTACATTATTCACCATGTTTTTAATATCATTCATACTCCTTTTTCATCCAAATATTTGAGATAGTTTCACTGGACACTAAGAAAGCGTTCGACAGTGTAGAATGAGACTACCTTTTTTGCCATGTGGTTTTAGTGACAACTTTATCACATGGGTTTGTCTATTGTATTCTGCAGAAGCTTCAGTTGTCGCAAACAAGATATATTCACAAAGTTATAAGATATGAACTTGACTAGGGACACAGTGCAATGCTGTCCATTGAGTCCTTTTTCGTTTCAGTCTCATAATAGAACTCAGTGGGGAATAGAGCTAAAAGCTTCTTTATATGCAGATAACTTTACATTTTAGATCCCATAGATACCATCACACAATACATGATCAAATGATAATAAAAATATTTGTTCTTCATTGTGCTATTACTTACTTGAATTACTGTAGAGAAAATATGCATGGAAACATAGATTTGTATGAAATATTTAAAATAAAAAATGCCTTTATTATTTTTTAAATAATTTTGCAGTAGTCACAGCTCTAATAGTCTTTGGGGACAGTGGCTGTTTTAGTATAATCTGGTGCTCAGTTTTCATTAGATTGCTCTAATAAACTACTGTTCTACAGTATGACAGGACTTTTGTGGTATATTGGACAAGGCTAAAATGAATGCTTTCACTGATTTCTAGTGTCATGCTGAATAGTAAAGATAATAGTCGTACAAATAACTGTATAGAATTATATATATATATATATATATATATATATATATATATATATATATATATATATACGATAGGTGTTTAGAGGTGTTTAGAGGTGTCTATAGGTGTATATAGGTGTTTCAGCCACACCCATTGCTAACAGTTGCATAAAATCAAGCACATAGCCATCTCCATAGACAAACACTGGCAGTAGAATGGATCGTACTGAAGAGCTCAGTGAATTTGCTGTCCTATTTGGCATTGGAATCGTATCATGTATTATACATATCATGTATAATTGATATTGTCGAGCAATTTTGGTATATTTTTAGGCTCTAACTTGAATTTTTTAAAGAGGTAATGTTTACCAGTAAATGATGTAGCTGTGAAGATTCCTGATAATGCTCTTACATTCCAATAAATCCAATTTTAAGTATTTATGTATTAACATCAAACATTCCTTTAGATATCATTATAAAAAGAACTTTGCTCCTCTCTTAGCCGAACTTGAATCTTTTTTTTTTTTTTTTTTTTTTTTACAAATGGGTAAATTTATGACCTTAGTCTGCGAAGTGAATTATATTAAAATGAATGCACTACCAATGTTTTCATATTTTCCTATTTCCTATTTTAAAGATGTAAATCTTTGTTTAATCAGATTGGCAAAATAAATGAGTGCTTATGTGGGGTGCGAGAGTGCCTAGGATTCTCAGAGAGTTTCTCCACAGACTTAAAGTAGACGTAAATCAAAACATAAAGCACGCGTAAAGCAAGCTTAATTGGCAGCCAGTCCACAAAAATAAATAAATAAATAAATTCACTGTATCCAGACTTTGACAGAAACTGAGGCAAGTCTAGATCCTGCATGGCAAAATCTCTTCAAGCCCTAGCTACATCAGGTCTGCCCATTAAGACACTATAATACACATCTAAACCCATGTTCATTTGCACTCTTAAGATTACGACTTTAAATTAAATGAGACTTTCTTTATTCAGAGATCAACATGTAATAATCTTTCTCCCAGCTAAATTAGCTCAGAGAAAAACCCAGCATCCACTTTACTAATTTAATGGACTCTAAATATAACACTAAATATAACTTTTGTCAATAAGATTTATTCTAATGTTTTGAAATCTGCCAGTTATTTTGAACTCAGAGCACATCATTCCCTAATCTCCAGATGAAATGTCCAGTAGACCAGAAATGCCACTTCACTCTCAAGGTTACATTTCAAATGTCGACTCATCTTAAATAATACTGCTGTCGTTTGGATAAAGGCTGATTGGGAAAAATAATAAGGCAAAGAACTTTCAGGAGAAGTGTGGAACTGTGCATTGCAGAGACTGATATACATGTGTCTATACAGTTATCTCATTTGCCTGACTGGGAATGATGAAATTCAAGGTCCTCCACCATGTACTACACACTTTAGTAAGGCTAAGCTTTCCTCATTTTACCCTAAATCTGACAAAAGTTGCCTCAAAAGATGTCACATAAACATGCCAGACTTGACACATAGGTTTTGGTCATGCCCCAGCAGACTACTGGTCTACTATATTTGATACACTTTCTAAAATGGCCATCAAGCTATGCGCTGAGATTGCGAAATTTCTATATATGGTGTCACAGATGAAAATGAAAACCTAACACACAGACAGCTTAATATAATTGCTTTCACATCTCTGCAAGCGCAAAGACAGCTTCTCGTAAATTGGTAATCAGTTAGTCCACCTAGAGCAGCACAATGACTTCAAGATCTCATGTCTTTATTACATTTGTAAAAGATCAAATATGCAGTTAAAAATCACAAAAAAAAATTATCTGACTTATTTTTGACACATTCAATCACTTCAGTCACTCCTTATAGATTAATATATTGCCCTATGTCTGCTTGGGGGTCTAGCCCTGACCCCCTTTCCATCCATACACTATAAAAAAGATTTACTGTATATTTTACAGTAATTTACTGTGGCCATGTGACTTGCACGGCTGACTAAGTTAGAAGTTAGGCTTATTTCATGAGCCTGATATTCTCAGGGAAAACACAAACTTTATGAAGTGGGCTTTGCTCTATATGTTTAAAGAGAGGAAAATTATTTATTACATATTGATCTTATTCAAATAGTGTAGTGATAGATATGGGAATGGTTAAATTATGTTGGTGTAGAACATGACATAAAGAGCATTCGAAAGTTTGAAAGTTTGCTATGCAAAGTATGCTTGTGCCAGAACGTAGATATTCAGTGTATAGAGCGTGCTGCAGATTAGTTGGTTGCAAAGGTTTTTTTCTGTGAGACTGAGTTGGTGAGTGTTTATACTTTATCAGAGTGTTTATATTTTACAACATTTGACTGAGAAAGGTACCTTGAATTTATTGCTAAACGGCCTTTGTTTTCTACATCACATTTTTCACACAGTCTCTGTCTTGTTTTTTTTTTTTTTATAAAGCTAAAGAATGTGTAAATGTTACTTTTGATTCATTTTACTTTATTATCTACTTGTCCTGTGTTGGAGACTGAACAGCCAATCAGTTCCAGAAGGTGAGGTGTGCTTAGAGATCCTTGTTTAAAGATGTGCTTGCTGCCTCATTATTTACATAAGCTAACAAGGTTATTGGGAACTTTAGCTGCCTGAATGTCACCGTGGTTTTAAAGTATATGAGAATTTAATAAGAGTCTCTGTCAAAGAGCCTTACAGGGGAGGAATGTGGGGTATGAATATTTATGAAGGCCTCTTCAGAGGGATTTGGTATGGAGCTACCTGCTTTAGCTTCCTGTCAAAATTACCTGCTGCCTCTGGTTGTGAAAAAGCATCACCAGCCATTCTGCTACCATCACACAATACATGATCAATTGAGAATGAATATACTTGTTCTTCATTGTGCTATTACATCCTGTAAAGAAAATAGAAATATAGATTTGTATGAAATATTTAAAATAAAAAAATGCCTTTTTATTGATTTTTTAATAAATGACATTTTACGGTACTCACAGCTCTAATAGTCTTTGGGGAAAATGGCTGTTTTAGTATAATCTGGTGCACAGTTTTCATTAGATTCTTCTAATAAACAACCTTTCTGCTGTAAGACAGGACTTTTGTGGCATATTGGACGAGGCTAAAACGAACCCTTTCACTGATTTCTAGCGTCATGCCGAATACTAGAGATGACAGTGGTAAAAAATTTTATGTATTGCTAAGTCTATTCATGCAAACTGATCTTACAAATAACTACACAGAATTATAAAAATTTGCTGTCCTATTTGGCACTGCCACCTTTGCCATAAGTCAGTTTGTGAAATTTCTGCCCTGCTATATCTGTCTCTGTCAACTGTAAGTGCTATGATTGTGAAATGGAAGCATCAAGGAGCAACAACAGCTCAGCCATGAAGCGGTAGACCAAAGGTCCACAAAGACATGTTTTGCTAAGTTTGGTTTGGAAAAACTTGAGTGTCCTGCACAGACCCCTGACTTTAACTTGAACAGCTTTGGGATGAATTGGAACACCAACTTTGCATCAGGCCTTCTTGGCAGATATCAGTGCCAAACCTCTTTTGCTCTTGTTGCTGAATGGGTACAAATACCCAAAGTTATGGTGTAAAATCTAGTAGAAAGCCTTCTCATAGCAGCAAAGGGAACAACTAACCAATCAATGCCCATGGTTTTGGAATGAGATGTTCAATGGTCAGATGTTCACATACTTTTGGCCATATAGTGTATATACAAAGGTTTATATAGACTGAGACCCAGTAAGATAAATCATGAGGAATAGGTGCAAACAATCAGAGCCAGAATTTCAGGATGAAACTGGAGCAAAGGAAAAACAGAGAAAAAAAACATTTTGCAAGCAACAAATTATGTTATGCAAAAGGTTTTATAGCCATTAATTAGCAACAATATTTCATCTGTCCTATACAGAGTGCATGCTTCATTATGTCTATCACACAACCTCCACATGTTAACTTCACCCCATCTCTTTTTCTCATTAGTTGCCTCCTGACTGATGCCCTGATGTGTGGCCAGTCCTCATTACAGAACAGCAGTAGCAGTAGCTTGGGCATAGTTTAAAGGAGAGACTGAAGCCTACTAGTTCCTTTCTACAGTGGACTACAACATGAAAAGCTAAATACATGTACATACAAAGACAATGCTTGACTGATGTCTGTTCAAAATGAATGATTTTGAATTCTGGGGAGAAGAAAAAAACTTGAGGTTGTAAAATCTGCTCTTTTTACATGACTGGGATCTGGAGATTAGTTTGTTAAGCTTATAGACATGGAAATAAGTAACCTCTTTAGGTTTAGTGATCTGTAATTTCATATGGAGGATATCATCAGTAAAATGTAAAATTAACAGTGTTATTCTGTGAAAAGCTGCTAACGCTAATCTCAGTTTAACCCATTATCAAAGATATTTCAACTGACTCTTTGGGTCATACAGCACGATTACTGTTTATGTGGAATGATGGCGAAAATGTGTATAATATCTTTATATGAAAATAATGCAAAAATGATAGAATAAAGGACAAATAGTAAAAACATCAATAAAATATATTGGTTGCAATGCAGCCTCTTAATGAACTTGTTTATCGTGCTGGTGAGATAAATCAGAATGAATTTGAATGCAAAAACACATACATGTTGGCAAAAAAAGTAGCTTACAAACAAGAATTTAAACACAAACACGTGCATACATATGAATTCTCACCTTTGAATATGCAGTCTGAATTATCTACAGCAGCAGTATCTGCTTTCCTTCTTGCCCTCACTCCTCTTGTGACTGCTTTAATTACTCATGCGCTTTGATCACACAGAGGTATCAGCAAACCCCAAACTCCTCTCTAGTGAGGAAGCGAGAAAGCGAGAGAAATCAGCAGAATAATCGGAGACATTTCAAAGCTAAGCAGGTGCTATAAAGAGATGAGACACTCTACTCCCACAATAAGCCCCTTCCCTTGCCACCCCTGCTCTCCAGCTAACTGATGTTAAAGCAAGTTAAATCGGCCAAAATGTCAAGTCATGCTCTTGTGGGTTGTGACGAGTCGAAGAGAACTGTGCTTCTATTACAAAACATAAGAATCATACTGAATACTGCCCCGTACAACCAATTGCATCAGCCTTGGCTCAGGAATGTTATAAGAGTTTTATAACACATGGACACATGAAGTAGACATCCTATTGTGTGAACATACTTGTGACTGAAATAATATTTTTCATTAAATGTTACATGTAAAGGGCATTGACTCCATTAATTCAGTCAGCATGACAGGGATGTTGAAAGAGAAGGTGAGAATGTGAAAGATGGAACAGAAGTTAGAGGGAGGAAACTCAAAGTGGCAGTAAAAAGGATATTAAGAGAATGACAGGGAGGGTGGGAGGGAGGGAGTGTTAAAATGAGATGGGAGCTGTGTTTTTCCCCAAGCTTTGTGTTCTTGCAATGTATCCAATCAATTTCCATCCAGGAATCCTCTGTGTTTTCCAGTGTGAAAGATGTGGTATTTATGTTTATTTTGCAGCATGAAACTCATCCACAACACACACAGACAGTGAGTGATTACTTACACACACACTGTGTCTCGGGACTGTTATCTCTGGACACCAAGTGTGTACTCTCAGATTTTCAATTATCTAGTTGAGTTGCACTGCATTATTGAAGATGCAGAATCAATACAAACAGTGTGTGGTGTCTCATCTCTGATGTAATGCTGATATTAAAGGAAGGGGAGAAGAGGGCAATGGCATTCAGGAGACAATGAAGGAAGCACCTGAGAGAATAATTACAAGTGTTTTTTTTTTTCTGCTTTCAAGCTTCTAGTGTAACTGCTGATAATACATGCTCAAGTTCTTGCAAGCAAATGTTTAACCCTGCATAACTACCGTCTCTTTTATCTGCGCACCTTTGCAACATAACATTTTCACCTTTCACATCAAGGTGTTGACAGCTTAACAATAAGTTGTAGTCACTTATTATTTTATTTCATCCATTTTCAGGTGTTGGTGCCTTACAGCTCCAGGGCTTATGAATTGATACTAAGCTCCGGTTACTGTCTGTATGGTGCCGCACATGTTCTCCCTGTATTCACAGGGGTTCTCAAATATGCTGGTAAATGGATTGGAGACTCACATTGTGTTTGTTTTACTGAAGATGACTGAATCAATGAATAAATGATTGAATCAGTCAATAATTTTTGAAATAAATGTAGAAATGTGAAGACAAGAACATGGCAGAGAACATCTTTAAGATAAGTTGCTAGGCAATACCTCCAGTACTCTGATTTATCCAACATTTATTGAACTGTACACTAATCTGAGCTAACGGAGCTCACCAATGCAGAGCTGCACGTGCACACTATCTCTGCAAACTAACAATACACATTGATTCATTTAAAATGAGCAGATTAGAAGGACTACTGAGTGACACAGCTATTATCCTGAAGATGCCACAGCCATCCATGGCCAGGAGCCCAAGAAAGCAAAGTTAAACAATCAGAGCATTAACAAATACAGTTATTACAGTTATGGCATTACATTGTAGTAAGTACTTTCCTCTAAGCATGTTCAGCTGCTTTGTGCATGAGCATTAGTTTGAAAAGTTGCAGTGGCTGGCCTCACATGTCTTAGAAGGAAGCATGTGCCACCTTCACCCTCCTTGGTTGATAGCTGTCATGTGACAGGGAGAGCTAGTGTGTGGGAATTGCTAAATGATCAAATTGAAAGAAAATGAGAAAAAAAAAATGTAAAGAAAAAAAAAAAGATTAGAATGAGATGTGTATTTGTCTCTTTAATGTCAGTTATGAGGCCTTAAAGGAGTGTGTTAACATAGAAACGACAGGCCCCAGTGCAGTCATAAATTAAGGTGGGAGGGTGAAAGTGAGGTTTAAACTGAGGCTGGATCTTTATGTGAACTAGATAAATTAGGAGTAGTGGAAAACCTTGAGCTGATTGATGCTACTGGCTATATGGGCAGAGTGAAGAAGCTGTCCTTTGGGCTGCCTGTGGCTGCCATCTCTCATGTGTCTGACATTTCACTCAAGCTCTGGAATGGCAGAGCACCATACTGGGGCTCAACCTCCTATATTACACGTTCCTTTTGCCACCCTCATTGCTCCCTATGTTCAGTCTGTTCCAGGCCTCCATATTACTTGCCTGTCTTTTTATCCACCTCCCTATCCTTTGTCCCCATCAAACACTTTCTACATGTCCTACTGTCTCTGCAGCACATTTCTTCTTTTCCTGGCTCATCTTCAACCCTGCACTTCTCTCCATTTGCAGCTGCAAACTCTTTGACTTCTGTTATGTCCTGCTACTCATTCTTTCTCTCTCCTCCTTCCAATCTTGGTATCTGACTTCTGGAGTCAGATGGTGTGTGTGTGTTTGTGTGTGTGTGTGTGTGTATTGGCTGAATGATCTTGGACTGGGTGTGATAGTTTAAACAAATGTTCAAGCCCATAAATAGGCATAAATACTTGTTTAAGACCAAGTACCATTCTGTAAAACACCTTTGTTTTTTCATTTACTCACATCCGTATAAAAGGAAATCTACTGAATGCATACAATTTTCTTTAAAAAAAGGTTTGCAAATATATCGTTAAATATGCTCTAATTAGCATTTTACACAAAAATCATTTTGAATCAATAGAGGTTTCAGTATTGTACAATACTATTATTGTAATTGAAAATGAACTGAATGCTCAGACATTTAAAGAATGGTTTATCAAGTTATTGTTATTTCATGGAGATATTTTAAAAAAACAGTATCCACATGTATGCGTGAGCACAGTTTTATTAATAAATCTGCATAGTTTTATTAATAAAATGACAGAAAATTAAGGAATAATCTGTCATTTTGGATTTATGATCCATGACCAGTGTGTGAAATTATGTGGAAGAACCTCCTTTGATGGCTGAGAAAAATTAATTGGCACATGGAAAACAGGTCATCTTGGGAAAACAGATGATAAACATAGTATCAGTAACTAAATGAATCTGAGAAACTAATAAACGTTTCAGCATAAATCAATATGCCACTTAAGAAAATGACTATACATGGGCTACATATCATTATATTTTAGGAAATATGTATTCCAGCTACTTTATATATTTAATACGGAGAAATTTAAGAACACATTTTTGTGAAGTTCATGAAGTTGATATAAAAATATAAAAATAAAGTGATTCTATCAGTAATAGTTTTTTTCTGTGCTGTGAAAGTACTAATATTTTTAATGAAAAATATCTGAAAATCTAAAATTTGAAATTTGAAAGCAAAGTTGCCATTCTGCCTGTGGTTCCTGGACGTAATCCCAAGATTCTTAATATTTTAGCTTGGGCATATTTGCAAAATGAAATAATGAGAATGAGATGAAAGGAGAGGAACATCACAGATCAGGGGTGCATGCATTAAGGAGACACACTGTGTAATGTTACTACTTGAACAGTATTACCAGTGTTCTTTATTCTATAACAGTTTCTACAGAAAAGAGATAACAGGTGCTCTGCTCAGACCAGCACAGTCCTGCCTCATGGTGAGCACAGCCAGGAAATCTATTAAGTCCTTGCACTGACGGAGGGACAGAGCCAGTCTCTAAATATATAAAAGCCCTTACAGGGGTGACCTAGAGAAGGGGACAGTGGAGTGCACTCACTTGTATAAATCCCTTTATTACAGCAAGCCAGTGACCTTAAAGAAAAAAAACCAACCATGGCACATCCAGTCTATAATGGTAATACTCCTGTGTTATAAATCTCTCCATTCAAGGAAAGAGAGATAATGGAGCTAGGATGGGAAAGAACAGGAAAGGATAGATAGATAGATAGATAGATAGATAGATAGATAGATAGATAGATAGATAGATAGATAGATAGATAGATAGATAGAACAACCCATCTCAAACAAGCAAGATTATCTCATTTACTCACCACTGTATAATAAAAAACTGCTTAATAGCTTGGATGGGATTCTGTAAGCTTTCAGCTACTGTGTCTTTCTCTTAGCTCAAAGTGCATTGTGTCACAGTGTTCAATTTCTTTTTTTTTTAACCACTGACAACCAGAAGTGCACAGAGCACCTGATCAGATTGCATCCTTTAAGATCCTGAAGGTTGTGGCCAGAAAAGCATACAAAAGATATCAGACTCCATGGCTCATGGGTGGAGCAAGACACAGGGCTTCCAACTTCCCCTCACACACATCCTGAGGCCTGTGTGGTTCAGAGCAAGTAAAGACTGAGGTGAATACAGACTGAAGAGGCTGAAATATAAAAGAGACAGAATGTTAGTGTATGTGTGTAGATGCACTGAGGCAATGTAAGCGATGAGGGGTGACATCAAGCGGCATGCTCCTCATGAGCAGACGCTCATTCACCACCATCAGCATCATTAGCTCTTCAAGGGCAGTCATGCATGCTGCCAGCCAACCTTCACTGCTCACACTTGTGCACACCCCTTGTGACACGGCTTAGGAAGTCTTCACACACGCCAGCTGTGCTCCAAATGCAAACTGCTCACTTGGTTAGCTTGCCTGCCAAGCAATTTCCAACATTGCCTCTTCCCCACAGAGACACGACTGGCCATTCATGCCTGAAACAGCTACTGAGGGCAGCTCAACACTCACAAAACTATGCACAAGACTAATTCAAACCTTTCTTATACATATGAATAGAAAATTCTACAACTCAGTCAGATACCTGAGCTAACCCCAATGTGTCCCTTGCATGCCTGAATATTATGGTTGCTATTAAATCAGATTCTCCTGACAATTTCAAGACAGACATCGGTGTGCTTGAAGACACACATCCATGCAATTTATCACAGATAATAAAAGGATTTTTATATCCCCTCTGCACGATTACTTTTTCATTTCAGGAAAAAAGTTATCACTAACTAAAATTCTGGTTTATCTTACGAATTGTATTAGAACTCTGTTACAACTGGAGCTACTGCCAAGCCCTGCAAACAAATTGCTGATTACACTGGTGAATTTATTATCTAGATTGCCTGTCTTTGGCACCATCCCTTGATATCTCTGCACAATGTGTGTTAAAGAACAGAAGAAGATCTGCCTGGCACATAGTTACTTATGAGATAGTATCTAAAGTCTCTGGGCATGAGAGGCTGCTTCCTCCCCACTATATAAATGTATATGAGTCAAAACTAGGGCAGAACCAAATATGAATTTCAATAGGATACATTTTTTTTTGTTTGGACATGCAATTTTGGCAGTAAGAGGCACCACGCCTTGAATATCAATCATAGCCTGATATTGTAATCCTCTCAGGTGGAGTAGGAAGATCTGTGAGACAGAGTAGCGCATTACCTTGAAGGCAAGCTCAAATAGCAAATACTAACAGAATGGCAGGCAGATGTCAACATACTGTTGTTTTCTTTAAACATTATAATCATTATTTAGATCATTTTTGTTGTAATAGTGTTTCCTCTCTTGCAAGAAATTATTTTAGAGTGAATTATTCCATGGCTGTGAAGCTGTGAAATTTTGTCTTTTCCATCTTACATTAAATGCATGTTGCATGTGGCAACATTTTACATTGAGGGTTCATTAACTGACATTATTTACTGCATTAGTTAACATTAACAAACCAGGAACATTCAGCATTAATGAACCATAAGTAACATTTTACAAACTACCTAACACTTGAAATTTATATAAATTAAACTATTAACTGACATTTATATAAATTTTAACTCCAGCATTGACTAATGTTTATACAGTCCATTGACTGTATATTGATGGTATGAACATTGGTTAGTGCAGTTGTTGAGTATCTGGCTTAATCAATTTATTATTTTTAAAAAATCATCAATCAATACAAATGTTCGTTAGTTTGTTACAGTACTTGAGTATATGGGTCACTGTAATAGTACTTTTATAAGTATAATTAAATTACGGTACATTTACTTGTTTTTTAAACGAGTAATCAACTTTGCTATTATTTTTTATCCTGGGTTTATTTTAACCCTGGGAGACTGTAAGCCAATTAAAAGACAGTATGTGCATATTTTAAACAATTCAATTTCAATATCCAATCTTAATAAAGCATTTTCCTGCTGAAAGTCTACATTTATGGTGCCAAAAGCGGAGTCAACAGCAGCAGTGTCTGAGACAGTGGAGGCAGATGAGCATCCCTGGACCAATTTCAATTCAATTCAATTTTATTTGTATAGCACTTTTAAACAATAAACAGTGTCACAAAGCAGCTTTACAGAAATAAATTCATTAAAAAAAATAATTAAATCAAAATAAACTGTAAACGTTGAATTTATCCCTAGTGAGCAAGCCAGAGGCGACGGTGGCAAGGAAAAACTCCCTGAGATGATATGAGAAAGAAACCTTGAGAGGAACCAGACACAAAAGGGAACCCATCCTCATCTGGGTGATAATGGATAGTGCAATTGTAAATAAATCCCTTCTATAACTGTGTACTACATGGACAAATAGTGCAATTGTGCAAGCAGTAAATTCATTAGTTTTCACATGAAGTCTGTTTTGTTGAACATATCAAATGTCCACTGATGGAGACCTGAGACCCCTCAGAGGGGCTCAGGATCACTGGTATCTCAGGAGTAGCATGTGTAGCTTGACAGAGAGAGAGAGAGAGGGAGAGAGAAAGTGAGAGAGAGGGAGAGATTGTTAGGTAAGCTTTTGTCCCGTAATGTTTAAGGGCAATGTACTTTGCATGCAGAGTGCATGCAGAGACTCCAGCAAGACTAGCTATGACAGCTTAACTAAAAGGGAGAGCCAGAAGGTAACACAGACATGAGGGCACCCTGGGACATAAAGCAGCTAGCGACTCCACCGTCAACAAACCTGAGTGAATGCTTGAGAGTGGGAAGGCGACAGCATGTATGCTGAAACATACAACTGTGTGTCATCGGCATAACAGTGGAAGCTAATACCATGTTTACGAATAATTTTGCCCAGAGGTAGCATATATGAAGAAAAGAGCAGTGGGCCTAAAACAGAACCTTGTGGAACACCAAAGTTTACCCTAGTATGCGTAGAGAAGTCACCATTTACATCTACAAACTGACAACGATCAGTCAAATAAGACCTGATCCAGGAGAGGGCTGTTCCCTTAACGCCTACAACATTTTCTAGTCTATCAAGGAGAATAGTATGATCAATAGTATCAAAAGCTGCACTAAGTGCTACTACAGCCTATAATTATTGCTAAGGATAATGTGTAAGGGGCATCTTTGCTAGACTCTGTAGCTAGAAACGTGTATGAGTTAACAAGAGCTAGCTATCTAATTAATCTAACAAGCTACTGAACCCCAGCTAATGTTACCTTTCTTATATAATTATATACACTTAATAATATATTCTTATATACACTGCTGATGATGGAGGTGGTGTTATCTTCAGCATAGCTCACTTGGTTTGTTAACATAAGAACAGAATAAAAATAGAGCATGTGTCAGTTGTAGACATATAAAAACTAATTAGTAAAGTAATTACTCAAGCAGTTTTTCACTAGACGACTTAATTACTCTTACTTGAGTAATTTCTTGATAACTACTTTTACTTTTACTCAAGTGAATTATTACTACGGTATTGTAGTCAGTGTAAAAGTCTATGTGTTTTGTATTCTTTCCATTACTTGTTGTGTATTGATGCTGAAGCACATGGTTTATCCATGTTAACTAATGTGTTAAATAATGTCGCTTAAGGGAAACTTAATGTAAAGCGTTAGCCATAATGTACACTCTTGGGCAAAAAAATGGGCCAAGCCCAAAATGGCAAATATTAAGCTTTTAATGGCCTTATCAACAAATCATTGCTCAGACAATTAGCAAAAATTAAACAAATGCACTCCTGAGAGCTCCTGTGCCACCATTTGCTTGTTTACTTTTGCTGCAGTGGACTGTTTGTTTAGGGAAAAGCCAGGAACAGGGAAATTAACTTATATAGTTATATCTATATCTTCTTGTGTGCAAAGGTAAAATCTTGATGATGATTAAAATAACACATGTCTGGGTGTACAAAATTTTCCAAAAATATCTTCTGGGATTTTTTTTTCTTAAAAGATTAGTTATTATTTAGTTATCTGCCACACCTGATGCATCCCATCAAGGGCTTAAACATTTAAAGAAATCAAAGGGAAAAGCTCCCATACTAACTTCCTTTATCTATTTGTTTAATTCTTGCTCATTTCCTGACCAATGATTTGTTGTTAAGAATACTAAAATCTTGTTTTGCCATTAAAAATGCCATTGCCATTAAAAATGTTTTGCCATTTTTGGGCTTGGCCCATTTTTTCCCCAGGAGTGTAATACAGTAACTAATATTATGCGTTAGGTAGTAATATTAATAATATGACCTAAACTTAAGAACCTTAACTAAAGATTAAACCTCCAGCTCCTCAGCTGAAGTCCTGCATTTCCCTAGGCACATATGAGGGAAATAGGGAACATACATGTATGTGAGTAAATTGACATAATGGACACCATTTATGTGTAATCAAGATAAACTCTAACATGTGTGATGTTAGAATGAATAGGTCACTGGAATACCTTGTTATCCCTCAGTGAATGGATTCCACAAGACCTATTTTACATTTATGGCATTTGGCAGACACCTTTACCCAGAGTGAGTTACATTTGTGTAATGTAATGTATTTATGTAGTGACTTACATTTATGTCATATATACAACTGAGCAGTTGAGGGTTAAGGGCCTTGCTCAAGGGCCCAGCAGTGGCAGTACCGAGATTTGAACTAATGACCTTCCGATCAGTAGTCCAACATCTTAACCACTGAGCTACAACTACCCTGTTTATCTACTGCGTATGAAGATTACTGCACAATTTCCTTTCAGAAAAAAAAGACTGTTAAAGCATGCCCCTAGGTTGACTTGTTTTGGTGTAGCTTTCCATTGTTTGAGAGTGAGGCAGAGGCTTGGATTAATGGCTATTAATTAATAATTTGCTTATGCATTTGGGTTCTTCACCCTGGTTCATTACTGCCAGAAGGCTTCGTAATCACACTCAAGCCACTAAAGAACTTCTTTAAGTATATTTGCAGGCTTGCACAGTAATCTCATTATCACCGCTTCTATTTGGCTTGTCAGTATTAAAGGCACCTAAGCCATGTCATTGCTTCATTCAATCAGCTGGAGACTCATGTGTCATGCTTATTTAACACACACAACATAGCACATCCAATTTAAGACCACGAGGCACTGCAGATCAATTTTAACATTCTAATTAAAGTCATCCGTTAAATGGCAATCCAGTGTGGGGGAGGATTTTAAATTTGTACTCAGTCCTGTGGCTACATTAGGCAAAATACATCTGAATGTAATATAAAGACACAATGTGGAAAATCACACCAAGGTATAACAGGATATGGTAGACATTGCAGCAACAAATGTAGGGACACATACAGAAAGACATGTGAGTAAAAGAGAAATGAGAAATATAGAGAGACAGAAAGACAGAAAGACAAAGAAAGATTTGAGGAGAAAAAGCTTAATGAGTTGGAGAGAGAGTTGGAGAAAAGCATATATGTCACAGTGGAGAAGATAAAAACTCTTCAACTGGGCATTGCTGACACTTTCCCAATAAGAATCATCCGTGCTTTTAATAAAGCACTAGCTCTGGAGGCCATGCACCGGCCAACCATTCATTTCTTTTATAATTACATTGAAGAGAATCGGAACTGAGGAGAATCTTAACACACACTAGAGTAGCTATTAGAGTAGAAATAGCTATTAAAGCGATTTTCTAGGTATCTGTGTATGTAGCTGCTGTTTCTATTTTGTCTTGGCTTATTTGTTTCCCTCCTGTCTGATATGACTCATTGAAGTATCATATCTACTCCTGTCTGAGATACACCATAAACATATTCTATCCAGCAGGACAGTCTTTTTAAGAAAACCACATCTTAGTTTGCACAGACATTGTGGCAGTTAAGTATGGAACACCCACCAGCCCCACTGAAATTCCTGTCTGACAACCACTGGCCTCACATTAATGTGTGAGATACTGAGATCTTCAGTCAACCCACACACACACACACACACACACACGAATGAGCAGCGACACCATTAACTGAACATAAGCGGAGTGGCAGTGCACTGTTCCATAGGCTGCGCGTCCTGTTTTGAAAGTGAAATAAGTGGCATTAGTCAAATGAACCGCCCACACACTCTGTGAACCGCTTAGAGCTGCTGTTAGAATCTGAAGCGTCAGCAAGCAGTCAACACCTGCCATTAAGCCATAAGCAGTCTAAGAGGTGAAACAGAAAGACCAATGCATCATATTGAAGTGCACTTCTTTGCCTGAACACACAACCCTTCACCTAAGGTAAAGAGATTCAGTCCAGTAACGCAAAATCCATCATTGTTGATTTATAATGCATTCTTCTGAATAGTGTCCTAATTGTCAAGATCATTTGCCCTCTTAAGAGAGATGAAATGCAGTAACATGGTAAATTTGAAAAGCACTCTGCTGATCCAATGACAGATGCACACCTAACAGGTGAGGCCTTAGCAAAGAGTTCAACTTCAGCCTCATATGCAGTGGTTTCCTAGGGTACTCCTCCTGCATACTGAGCTACAGAGTAGTTTATCACTACAGTAGTAGTAGTTTAGTATTTTATCACATCAGCACGTAAAGAGCCTGCACAGAGCTCATGTGATTAAGTGCTCAGCTGCTGACTTTGTCCTGAGGTAAATATAGTAAAAAAAAAAATACTACAGTAATTACTGAAGGGAAATATTTATTAATACAGTGGAATAATGCCTGTAGATTTTCTCTCAAGTCATTGTTCCATATGTGGTGTTTCATTAGGCAGCTTCTGGTTATGGGAGTTACACACAACCCTCTTACCCCCAAGCTTCCTTCTTTCTTTCTATATTTTTTCCCCCCAAATATTTCTATTCAGGTTTCAAACAAGGCATCTTTCAGCACTTAATTATTTATTTCACTGTATTTATGTGGGAATACTTATACATATGGCACCCTAACTTTTGTACAGTGTACTGTTACAAATTATGCATTTGCAATATGAATTATGAATTTGTCACTAAATAGATGGATAACACAGCTATGAATATAAAGCTTATTGTTCTAATATGCATTACATCCTGAACTAGACTTGATTTGTAGTATAGTTACTGTTTATTGACATATCTCCTCACTATACTCACAGCTTCTATTTCTCTTTTTTCACACTGCAGTATTTGACACTATAATTATTTTTCAATTCATATTGACATCACATTGCTGCCTAATTAATCCCTGGACTGTGATGTTTAACTGTTTCAATAATACTTTCTCTCTCTCTCTCTCTCTCTCTCTCTCTCTCTGATGTATAAGTCCATCAATTAACATCTCAACCAGTATTGATGCAGGTGCATAAGTAGCTTGAGAATTTCAGGCCAATCTGTTCTCATCGTTGCTGACAGAATTATTCTGCATTTTGAAAACTTCAAGCTGCTTATTTCTTCATTGTTGTAATGCAGGACATGGTAAGAGGTGCACATATACATATACTTACTTGAAAGGGTGGAGGTTTTCTCTCACTCAATGGCTCAGTCAGCCAAAAAATGCCTCTTAAAAATATCTGTGTTAAACACAGTACCTCCCTCCCTCTTACACATGCACAGCCAACATCTCTCTCCATCACAAACACACTCACACTAGAACAGCAGAATGGTTAAAACATATCTTACAAACTGTGTAGCAAGCTGTGCCTCAAGACTCATAAATTTACATGCGCCAAACTTTATGAAAAGTTATTAACAGTTAGGTTAGGGTTAGGGGTATGGTCTAGGGATAGTAGACATTGCTTTCTTGCTAACGCATCTGTGTGAAATCCAACAAAATTGTTTAACCCTTTAACCTCCCAGTTTTTTTTATGCAGTTATTTATCTTCAGGGAGTTTAAGAGGTTAAATCAGTAAGGTCTACTATGTGAAAATAGTATTGACACACTCTGTGCTATAATACTATTTATGCTGTTCATAAATGCATCTAAAAGAAACCTTGTTAATCACTGTGGCTTCTCACTGCTTCTGAATCCTGTTGACATCCTGAGAAGGTGGTTATTGGGCCTGCTAACATTGGGCCTATGAACTGTTTTATCTGGCTGTTGCAGCAGCTAATGCCAAGTCTCTCTCTCTTTCTCTCTCTCTCTCTCTCTATGAGCAAAAAGGACTTCAAGCTATTTTTTGAACTGATGCCCTGTGCATTTGTAGAAGTCTCTCACTTATCATCGCACGGGCATTGTATGCAGAGTGAGGTTTAAATCATGCATGTGTGTTTGCGTAATCACTAATGGGCTTGAGGAAGACTTCTGACCTCTTTGCAATGATTGGCCTTTTACACCTAGGGAGCAATTCAGTTGAGGGACATGAGGAACAATTCTACTTTCATAGAGATATGTTTTTAAAAAATCATTCAACAGATGGTGCAGCTGCTCTGGAAGATTTGCTTCTGAGGCCATGAGTTTTTATATTATTTATATATTAATATAAATTTTATATATATTAATTTTATTGATTGGTTTACAATTAAGAAGGGACTAATTGCTTTAGACAGTACTTAATAAGAGATAGTTTGGTCATTGGTTGAATTTTGTATTTCAGAGCAGTCATTTTTTTAAATATGTAAACAGTACAGAAAACTGAATTGAATAATGGAATTAATATTTCAATTATTAGACTAGATGTGGTTTTAAATTATTAGTAACTTGATTTATTGATTCATTGTTAAACTCTTTTTATAATATTTTATTGGAAGGGGTATTTTGATAGTAAGTTATTAAAGAAAACTTTATCCATCTCACTGTGGAAATGGGAAGGCTGAAAACAGTGGAAACCTGGCTCAACTTGGCACACTCTAGTTTGTCTCTCAAAAGAAGTACAATGCAATGCAGCACTAATAAATATTAATCATTCTGCTCTAAACTAAATTATATCACTAGCATTTTGCACTGTTACAAATGTACAGTATGTTGCTAAATTGCAAAAAAGATAATTAAGCGATTAGCCCACCAGTTTTTATTACTGCTACATTAATGTATCATATTTTTAGTACCATAAATCAAATAAATTTAACACTGGCCTAGCCACAGATGTGCCAGAGTGTGCCTATATCACCTAAATTTGCAGCTGGAACACAAATATGTGCCTATCAGAAATATTTCATTTACAATTGACCATGTTTATGTTTGAATGTAATATTATGTTTTGGTTTCAAAGCTTCAAAACAACATTTGTAGATGATTGGTTAATACACATATCAAGCTTTGAAGAATTATCGTTTTTTTTTGCAGAGCAGACTGTTGAAAGACAGTCAGCTTGCATGTAACCGCTGGTTACGTATGTAATTGTGGTTCTGTGAATTCGCCCTGACGGTCAGAGGTGGTGCTAAGCACTAGTGAATAATCGCAGTGCCAGCAAGATACGTCAAGAAAATATAACAACAAAGTCATGTCATGACACAGAACCAGCATTCTGTTTCATTCCTCCTGACCACCAGAGGTGGTGCTAAGCACTAGTGGATGGCACATACCAACACAGTCATGAGGAATGCCACCCTCCTGAAAACATCCAGGTTGCTCCAGAAGAACTGCAGAGCTCAGAAGCAGCCACATGAATTGTAGAACCGTGCAAAGGTAAACAGAGAAGACCAGGTAGCAGCAGTGCCGACATCTGCCAAGGAAACTCCCCATAAAGCAGCCCAAGATGAAGAGACGGCCCGGTAGAGTGGCAAGTAACATCTTCTGGCAAGAGTTGATGAGATTTATTATACACCAATTTTATCACCTCGACAATCCAGCATGACAATCTTTGTTTGGACAAAGGGGCACCTTTACATACATCACCATAACAGACAAATAACTGATCAGAAATCTACAAATAAAGTTATGAGACCCCAAAGAAGATCCAACAACTGGGCCATGATGTGCAGATATGGTGGCAACATACACTTTTAAAGTAGAAGCCGCTTTGTTGTCATCTAATAGATGCTGCAAGAAACTCGATACTTTGGGCACAGCACAGTGAACAAGATCAATTCCTTGATCCCCACACCATGAAGAAAATATCCTCCATCGAGCAGAATAAAGCTGTTGTGTGAAGTAGCTCTGGCATTACCAATGGTATTGATTACTGCTGTGAACTGGACCCAGTGGCCAAACCCAAAGCTGAAGACGAGCTGGAGCTGAGAGAGGAGATCCCTCCTTATGGGAAGCTGACATGGTTCACCCTGTAGCGGACTCAGAAGTAGAGGAAACTATGGCCTGGCCGGCTATCGGGGTGCCACTAGGAGTACTGCTTGAACAAGAGAATTCTGAGCCTCTGAATATGCTCCTGGTGTTGTGTAGAGCATGTTGTCAAAGCAACCAATAATCTAAATAGGGCAGAATCCTCATGCCCTTGGACCAAAGAGGAGACAAGCCTGCACTCATGCGTCTTGTAAAAACACGAAGAGCCAGAGATAGACTTAATGGTAGGGCTTTGAACTGATAAACTTGATTCTAAAAGCTGAAACGGAGAAACATCCTGTGGTGGGGAGCATTAGAAACATGAAAAAAAGCATTCTTTAAGTCCACACTTCTTCCATCACAGACCGAAAAATGTTGACTGTGTTTAACATTCGAAAAGGAAATGACTTTAGGAACAAATTTAAACGTCGTAAATCCAGAATTGGCCGAAACCCGCCGTCCTTCTTTGGAACAAGGAAGTACATAGAGTAAAACCCGTCCCTCTGACTGAGGGGAGGTACTTTTTCCATGGCTCCTTTCTCCAACAGTGAATGAATTAGGCACTGACGTGGTCTCCCTTGGCCTCTTCAACCGCTCTATGTTGCTGTGGGGCCTGAGATTGGAAAGCGGTGTGGTGACGAAATCACTGCTCTGAAATCAGGTAGCATGGGTGAGCTGGAGCTGGCAGCATCCAAAAAGTTGGTGCACGTGGGACTTGAGTTAGCTGTTGTGAAGCTTCTGAGAGTTTCATTCTCTCCTCTAAAACCTCTGAGACATTGGGGCCAAAAAGATGTCCTGGTACAATTGGCGGTTCCTTCAGGGTTTTTTTTTTTTTTTTACAATTTCAGGCAATCTTGCCTGGGGGAGCCATACCTGGTGCCAGGCTGTTAGAAGGGTCGCTGAGAGTGTCCCAAGCTCATGAGTCATATGACCCATAGCCAATAGAGCACTCTGTAGGAACTGAGGCACTTAGGAGTCTACATTCGATGACCCATACGTGGTATTGCAGGCAAGAAGCAGCTGGCAGATAGTATTCTCTGCTTGAGCTATATAGGCTACTGACTCATATGCCTTTTTCAATAACATCGGTACGTCCACACTGTGCACTTGGGCAGCGTACATTGCCTCTTAGTGCTTCATCAGGCTTCACGGTGGAACCTGTAAGTGCACTGAAGAACTCTGCCACAAAGTCCTTACATGGTGGCAAAAACATTGGTCTGAACAGGCTGAACAGGTGATTTGTCAAGGCCCCAATGAGACATCTGCAGGACTGACTATGTGTCATCTGGAGAGAATGGGACCATCCATGACGAATGCACAGAACCACAGCTCGAGCAACCTTCAGCAGACAGGCTAGAGAAAACATCCTGAGGGGGGATGCATGGAAATGCATCTTCATCATGAAAATGTGAATCGGATGCACTCATGGAAAGAGCATCCAAATCTAATTGATCGAAAATCAACCTCATCCACTGCTGTGTTCTCAGTAGGCGCAGCAGGCGAAGTGCTGAGAGTGAACCCTGTTGTGTGAGGCTAACAGGCGAGTTAGGGTCTAATTCAGCAAGGCGAAGCTGTCTCTCTGACATCGGCAGCATACTACAATGTGAACATGGATCAGTCAAAGCCTCTTTTAGATGCTGAATCCCTAAACACGATGGGCAGCGATTGTGTCCATCACCGGGAAGAAGCGTATTCAGACAGAATTTGCAACTCAGTGGAAAAACGGAGATAAGAGAGCCATGAGCCATGAATCCATCAATAATACACATCTTTGGTTAGAACAATAGGAGCTCAAAACCATAAGGATAACACCAGCCCAGAGAAATCAGTTGCTAGATAGACTATTCAGATAGGACCGAAAGATTTTGGAACCGTCACAAAATGCTCAGAATCACAAGTAAACAAATCAAACTGGCCTTCAGATAGCACTGCGTGGCATACGATAACCTACAGGATAGTGACTATGCGACAAGAGGCAAGTCATAATATATTTTAGCCTTGCACAGAAAACACTACCTAAGTGTGGACGGACACCAGCCACCAGATAGTACTGTGAAGCACAGGGTATTGCCGACACTAACAATCAAATGTAAAACAATACACACTCACATAATGAAAAAACTGAGAAATCTGTCCTGATGATGGTGTAGAACACACTGTCACACCTTGCGAGGGTGAATCCTCAAACTCAGGTAAGCTGCACTGGACAGCACGGAGAAACCACGACCTATCATAAGTGAGAAAGCGAAAAATACTGGGAACTGAGCTACTGCGGCTTATATCCTTGCTGCTCGGTCTGCGTCATGACATGACTTTGTTGTTATATTTTCTCATCCTATCTGTCTGGCACTGTGATTATCCGCTAGTGCTTAGCACTGCCTCTGGTGGTCAGGAGGAATGAAACGGAACAGGTTAACTGGAGTACAGAGGGTTAAAAGAGCAATTCCTATTTATGACTTTATCACTAGCCTTAAAGAGCACATGTAGGCACAACACCTGTTCAAAACAAGCAACAGAATATACAGTAATGGGAAAAGAAATAACACTCTCCTTCAATTCTATGTTTTTATTTATCAGGGCCTAAATGACAATTGTGTGGTCCTCACCAACTTCTATAAACAAACAAATAACCTCAGGTAACAACTACAAAGAAATTTTTTTCTGATTGTGCTGTCATGAACATAAATATTTAATGTGCTTACAGAGGTCTGCAGTTCACATGATGCTGCTCTTGGGTTTTTCTTTATATCTCTGAGCCTTAAATGGTCTGACATTGGACTGAATTTGCTGGGACGCTCACTCCTGGGAAGATTGGAAACTGTCTTGAAGGCTCTCCATTTGTAAACAATCCTCACTGTAGAATGGTAAACTTCAAGTTGTTTGGAAATGGCCTTATAACCCTTTCCAGTTTGATGAGCAGCACCAATTGCTTCTTTGAGGTCGTGGCTGATGTTCTTTCTTCTTGGCATGATGTAGACACACACCTGAGTGCTCCAGAACACCAAACTGCCAAATGGTCTGCTTTTATAAAAGTAGTCACACTTCTTGATGATTAATTAATCTTTCTTTAGGAACGCCTGGCTGCTAATTACTCTCTTAATGATTGTGGAAGTAGGATGGATATACTATTTTTTCCCACCTGTTTTCTGAAAGTTGGAAAAAATAATTACATATTGAAATCTGTTGTGTTTTTTGTTGTCACCTGAAGTTATTTGTTTGTTTATAGAACATGGTGAGGACCACCCTGTTGTTATTTAGCCCCTGACAAATAAAAAGCATAGAATTGAAGGATTGTGTACTTTCTTTTTCCCATGACTGTACACATATACAGGACAAATATGTTCACTGACTGACCAAACTATCACTTTTGTATTTGAGAGCTTGTTGCACAGAAACTCTGGACTGTGAGAATATTCTCTCATTTTCAAGACAAATTTCCATTGTACAGCTGCCCTAATGATGCAAAAAATGGCCAGTTTTACTATTTAGACCTAACTGCAATACACAGTTTGCTGTCCTCTGCTGCTTTGTGCATAATTTGTGTTTCCTAGTGTAAACTGTTGAAGATTGTTGCTGTTAACTACATTCATGTTGGTTTTAACATGTCAATATACTGTATTATAGCACAGGAATCATTGTCAGATTCCCGTTATGCACAATAAGCACAATAATCCCTCCCTCTAAACTTCTCGCATGCACAGTCGTGCACTTCTGATGATGCTCCTGCTCAGAAGAAAATATAATCCGTGCAAAACACTGACACAGCAATGTGCATAAAAAGTTAGTAAATTTGAGTAAATGACAGATGAGTGCACTGAAGCTCGGACCAGCTACTGGTACACTTGGCTCTCATAACAGCATTGAGTTTTTCTTTTTTTGTAAAAGCCCAAACAGGAACTCATGCTGCCACCCAAATTCAAATCGTTTATAACCTCTGACAATCAATTAAATCTTTTTAGCATAGCGCTGCTGCTGAGAGTTGTTTTCCCAGGCTAGCTAGCTAATGCTAACCAGACAGGGGCAGAGAATCTGTGTGGCTCAAGGGGTATTTCTGCTCAAATGGCAGAAGGGTCTGCCCAATAGAAATAGGTTTTGCTCAGCAAGAAAAAAAGATTAGAGGTTGCATTGACAATAACGTTAATGCCAGAATGCTTACGGTATTTGTCAATGCAGCAGCACCTTACATGCATTTATTAAACAGCTCTTGATGCACTGTGACACTGACCTGAAGATGAATGAATGGATAATAAATGAATGGTTTTAAATAAAACAAATGTAATATTTTTGTCAATCAGAAAATACATTATGTTTTTTTTTTTTAACAATTAAGGTGATAGCCAGGAAAAGACCAACAATATCAGCAAGAAACAAACAGAGAAAAAAACTGTCAGAGAGTCAGTTCATTGTTGAGATATGTGTGGACCTTTGTAAATGGTGATTTGCATGTTATAAAGTAACATGTAATATGTAATAGTAACATGTAATAAAGTAATTTCCCACCACAGCATATTAGATATGCAAAGTGGGAAAAAAGTGTATGCCTCCACAAAAGTGTGATAGCAAGGAAGCATTAACAACACAGCGAGTAGGGTTAGCAACAAGCTAGCCAGCGATCCTTAGTTATATGAGTGATATCACTAATGTTGATGATTGCCTTCTCAAATCAGAGATATGTATGGTCAGTGTTATAGATTTAACAAATAACTGTGTCTGTATATTAACTGATCTAAAGCCAATACTGCTAATAAACTAATTTTAAAGTGGAGAAGGGGTCCTTTACATTGTTCACAGTGTGCCATGTTGATTTGACATCACTCTGTTAACAGGGAAGGAAATTGTAGCTGAGAAGACTACCCCAAGTTGCTGAATTGAAATTTCAAGTCTAGGGGGCGTTTTCGGTGGTTTTTACCGGGTGTAGGTGGGGAACCACAAGTTGCCACTTTGTCTTGAATGCAGCATTATCCTCACTGAAAAGAGGTAGAATTCTAATCAACCTTTGGTTGTGCCAAACCTTGCATCTCTTTATATTTCTATATTATAAACTACATCTAATCACTGTGAGACACTGTAGGAACCCTGAAACAACTCTTTGCATCAGAAATTGCTCTTTTATACCCACCAATTCTATGGTATAAATCTGATTTTCTTTATGATTCTCTGGTATCACACAGAGAATTTGTCATAATATTCAGTGTGACAGTGACATTCTGAACATGCATAAAATTATCACATCATGCAGTCATTCCAACTGGCAACATTCCTGTGCTGTTAATGGCACATATTTGAATTTACCCTTTTTTCAGTTCAAGACGTGGTGTCACAAAATGGCAATTTTGCTTGTTCCTGTTGATCAGCATAGATATTATATAATCTTGTATAGTATATTACACACAATGAAAAAGGCAATAGTGTGAAGTCATCACATTAATATTAGTAGATTAGTAATGTGGTTTTTTTTACAGGCTGGTGCTATCTACTTTAAATAGCAGTGGCATAATGCTAAGAATATAAAACCCCACAGGACTTTGTGTTGTAGCTTTTTCTGGGTAACTGAACTGAAAAAAAAAAAAGCTTGTACTTGGCCCTGGCCAAATAGTAAATATTTGTGCATACGCCAAGCTCAATCATGAGAAGAACAAACAAATCTTAGACATCAGGGAATCAATTGTTGTTTTCTTAATTTTTGTCTTTTTGTTCTGCTATAATCCATATCAACCTCACTGACAGTCTCAGAAACCATCCGCTTTAATCTATCCGATTTTTCCTTCCATTTCTGTCCTAAATTTCAAATATGATCACCACCTTGCAGAAAGACAGCCTCTTTACATAAATATAAATTGAATAGCTTGAGATTAAGGATTTTTTTTAACCAGACTACTGTTTTTCAGGATTGATTTTCATCATACTATTATTTGGATAACTACCTAAAAGACACAGTTATTCAGCTACAGTGAGCTTTGGTTTAACAAACTAATACTGAGAACACATAAATATGTTGTGGTTCGTCTTTCTCCAGATTCTCTTTTTAACTGTGATCTGAGTACCTAATGATTGCAGTCAGGGTGCTCCTGTGTTCACATCTGGGCTTGAAAAGTATGCAGCAAAATTACAACTGTAGGACACTGACTGTGTGATTAACAGGTGTTAGCTGGCCGCAGGGTGAGAAGAGTGGAACTTGGAAAAGAAATAACCACACTTCAAGGTGGAGATGTTTATAGTTATGTGTCTGCCTCCAGCTGTGTCCTCCACACATTTTCCTTGAGTCAAACATCAGATGTGCTCCCTGAATGCTTTCACTCTCAGAGCTCTTCAACACACACTCACTCTCTCACACCTGTATTGTTGTCTTATTAACAATTGATATTAGTTTCACACAAGATTATATACACAGCAGATTATATACACTGTATGGTCAAAAGTATGTGGACACTTGATCCCCATATGTCCTTATTGAACATCCCATTCCAAAGTTGGTCCTCCCTTATAACAGCCTCCACACTTTTGGGAAGGCTTTCCATTGGATTTTGAAACATGGTTGTGGGAATTTCTGTCCATTCAGCCACAAGAGCATTAGTGAGGTCGAGTGCTGATTTTGGGTGAGGAGGCCTGGCACACAGTCAGCATTTCAATTCATCCCAAAGGTGTTCAGTCAGGTTGAAGTCAGGGCTCTTTGCAGACCACTCGAGTTCTTGGCAAATCATGTATTCATAGATCTCACCGTGCACAGGGGCATTGTCATGATGAAACACGTTTGCACCCCTTAAATACAGTGAATGGAAATCTTAAAGGTACAGCATACAAAGACATCCTAGACAGTTCTGTGCTTTCAACTTTGCAACAGTTTGGTGAAGGCCCACATATGGGTGTGATTGTCAGGTGACCTACATCTGTCTTTGGTATTACAGTTGAATAGTTGACACATTCCCTTTCCTCACAGTGTGATAGCACTCAATTAGAGCAGTGACGGCAATAATTCAAACAAAGCAACATTATCACTTAATTGAAAATGACTCCCGTTATTATATTTTAATTGGTGGTCAAGTCATTAAATTAGTAAGATATCATGCCTATCAAACAAGCTTGGTGGTGGGCAAAGTTCAGCATATTTAGTCCTGACAATTGTGACCATCATCATTTAGAGCTTATTATCACAATAATTTTGGTTAGTCAGCTATCACCTTATTTCTCTTTTCTTTCTATTTATCAACTAAAGTGCCTATGCTTAGAGTCCTTTCCTTCACCTCCAAAAAAAATTTAAATGATTATTGATAAAAACTCTCCAGTAGCAAAATCATTGAAATAACATTCTAAATGCTAATATTTTACTGAAAATACACATACCTGTAGTTGAGAGTTGCACTCTGTATGTGGTGGATATCTGTGCTTGTAGTAAGGATTATATTCATAGTCTTTATTGGTTGGCCTGTAAATTAGGATGGCCATTGCAAAAACCTGATTTTCCTGAAACCATTTATGTTGATGTGGAACTGTGATTGTGGTCATATTATTGGTCTGCAACCAAGTCATAACCCCCTGGCAGAAGCAACCAGGGCTAAACCATCCTAGAATCCATTGGTGCCATCACTATCCTCAAGAGCCCATTGGCTAAAAGCCACAGTTTTCTCATGTGTCCTTTTCCTTGCAAATGTTCCACTGGTCCATAATTTTAAAAACTTGTCCTATTTGTGATTAATGGTATTTTAGACTACTTATGTATTTTGATATCCATTGCTTGAATGTGTGTGGGTCAAACAACCATCAGTCTCTTGTGTTAAAAGAACTTTGGTGATGGGTAACAAGAGGATTTTACATACAATACTATGCAAAAGTCTTGGAGCATATGAAAAGAAACGGTGTAGAGCAAAGATGCCCTCAAAAATAATGAAATTAAATGTTTCTACATATAAAATACTATAAAGAGCAGTAAACAGTAGTAAATGAGACAAAGTGAATATTTGGTGGGATAACCCCTTGCTTTAAGAAGAAAAAAGTAGTCTCAGGTTCAATTTGTGCAGTTTTATGGAAATTAGCTGTACGTTTTAGTGAGCATCTTGCAGAAGCAGCCACAGTTCTTCTGGAGACTGACTGTCACACTTGCTTCTTATTTTTGCAGCAAACCCAGCAGCCTTCATTATGTTTTTTGTCTAAAAAGTGGTCTTTTATGTAATATGCTGCTTTCTTTACTGACATACAAACATTTTTTGGTAACATTTAATTTTGTGCTGGAAAACTAATGTTATGTATGTAAAATGTAGAATGTTTTTGTACTGTCTTGATAATCTAGAAGTCATAAAATAAAAATCTATGAAAGTTTGTACTAAAAAATAGGGTGCCTAAGACTTTTGCACAGTACTGTATGTTCAATTTCATATTTATACCCCCAAGGGAACTAGACATGGTAAAAGTCATGATATAGTTTCTGGAGACTAAGAGGGGCAAAGAGTACAGAGAGTAAAGCAGAGGCTAAAGCGTGAATACTTGTCATGCTGCTGCACAATAATTAACTGTATGTGAGAGAGGTTTCTCAGCAGACCATTGCCAAGAGCATCACACTGCCTCTGCCGACATGCCTTCTTCCCATAGTGCATCCTGGTGCCATCTCTAACCCAGGTAAGCGATGCACATGCAATCGGCCGTCCACATGATGTAAAAGAAAATTTATCCCACCCCTTGACAGGTGCCAATGTAACAAGATAATCAATGTTTTCACTTTACTTGTTAGTGGTTTTAATGTTATGGCTGATCGGTGTATACAGTGCATGTAAAAAAAAAAAAGGTCTTCACATCCCTGTTAAAACTGCAGGTTTTTGTGATGTAAAAAATCAGTACCACTTCATTGATGATGGGTATATGATAATTACTTTTGAACATGAGTTTGAAGGTAATTGGTTAATTCTGAGCATAGTCAAATGCCCCAGTATAAACTCTTACCCAAGAAGACAGAGTGCTGTATTACAAGCTAAAGTTGCTTTAAAATACTAGTTAATGAGTGAACACACTTAGGCAATGAGGTTATTCTAAGTTTTTTCTTTTTCTTTTGTTATTCACTTGAATTTTGCTGGTTGCTATGTCACATTAAAGGTTGAAAAAAGTTAACATGATTTATTTCATTTTTTACATCACAAAAACCTGTGGACATTTTTATCCACTGCAACAGTTTATGTTACGATTATTGCTAATTGTCATCATCTTAAATTTGATGCCATAACAGGTTATCATAAGCATTTTTTTGCCCAAGTATGTACTAAAAAAGTATATATATTAAAACAGATGCTATTATATATACTATAAGTGTCATGTCAGTTATAATAAGTTAATTTAGTTGAACCCATCTAAAATCCCTTGGCACAATAAATTTTCGCTTATTTAGACTGTTTATCTTCAGTAATTGCTTTATCCTGGTCAGGGTCAAGGTGGATCTGGAGCCTATCCCAGGAACACTGGATGCAAGGTGGAAGAATTCACCCTGGAAGAGACTCCAGTCCATTGCAGGGTACCATGCACACACATTTGCCCACTACCATCTACCAACATACATTTTAGGGAAGTTGGGAGAAACTGGAGAACCTGGAGGAAACCACATGTGAAACTCTGCACAGACAGTAACCCAAGCCCAGGATCAAACCAAGGACACTGGAGCTATGGACAATGCTGCCATTTCTTTCTTTTATTCATTTATCCTTTCTTTCTTTCTTTAAACAGTGATAAATGCATTTTATTGGCAATGCAAGTTATAATTATGGTCACTAATAACACAGATAGAAAACCATGAAGTAATCATATAATTGCTGTATTAAAGGGGTTACTTTGTTCTAACTATTAGGGCTGGGCGATATCTAAAAATAATTTTAACAATATTCTTTTATTAAAAAGTGTGAACCTATTATATCACACTGACTGCATTCCATATGAAGGTCTGTTTACTGCAGGGTTGCCATGGTAACCAGTTTCTCATTGATCACACTGGTTTCACGTTGACAATCCTTTCAACACAGTCAGTACTGTTTGACTTTGTTACATACCGTTTGGAAGAGCAGTCACACTATCATTTGTCACCTAGAAGGGGATGGATTTCCTTTTGAGTCTGGTTCCTCTCAAGTTCTCTTCCTCATGAGTTTGTCCTTGCTACCTTTGCCTTTGGCATGCTCATAGGGGATCTAAATATACAGTCCCCTCCGAAAGTATTGGAACGGCATTTCTTTTGTTTTTGCGATACAGTGAAGGCATTTGGGTTTGAGATCAAAAGATGAATATGAGACAATAGATCAGAATTTCAGCTTTCATTTTCATTTCTAGATATGTTACACAAAGTAGAACATGGCATCTTTAGTGGCAGACCACCCAATCTTTAGGTGAGCAAAAGTATTGGGAAAGATAATCTTAAGATGATCTGTCTCCTCTTCAGGAGGTGAAATGCATGCTCAGTTGGATTAAGTTCTAGTGACTGACTTGGCATGTCGAAAACCTTCCACCATTGTTGTCCTTTGTTGTGTTGGCAGTGTGTTTTGGGTCATTGTCTTGCTGCATGATGAAGTTCCTCCCAATTATATTGGATGCATTTCTCTGTAAATTGGCAGACAGAATGTTTCTCTTTCAGGACATTCCAAACTGTTATATTGGCTATGCCCAACGCTTGTGCAGTGGCTCTGATCAATTTTCCCTCTTTTCTCAGCTTCAAAATGGCTTGATTTTCTCCCATAGGCAGCTCTCTGGTCTTAATGTTGGTTTATCCTTTTTAACCAAGAGTAGACATTCAGTGCTTTAAACAATCAATCTAACAGGGCACACCTGGGCAAGAAACACCCGTCAGTCACATGTTCCAATATTTCTGATCACTTGAAAAATGGGTGGGTTCAAACAAAAAGTGCCTTGTTCTAAGTTGTTTGACACATCTACATGTAAATACCAGGAAATGAAAGCTGAAATTCTGATCTATTGTCTCATATTAATCTTTTGATCCCAAACCCAAATGTCTTCAATGCATCACAATAAGAAAAAAATGGCCTTGCCATTCCAACACTTTAGGAGGAGGCTGTCCACTGGGATTTCTGTAAAGGTGCTTTGGGACAAAAGTGTTAAAAAGTGTTATATAAATAAAATTGAATTGAAGTTTCTTATGTTTTGTTTCAAATGCTATGATAAATATAAAACAACAATAAACCAAGATAAAGCATGTTATAACTTTTTCCACCTTTAATGTGAATAACCTTTAATTATTTCTCTGGAGCCTTCTTGCACCTTCTTGTCCTAGTGGGCCCATGCTGGTTCTGAATGACAAGGAACCCAGAAGGGTATCCGGCGTTCATAGAACCACAGGTACATACAGTATATAACTAGTGTTCTATTTCACCCCACCTAACATCTCTGTGAACTTAAATAGTGTTGCTAACTAGGAAAACACAAAACAGGTGTGAGTAATCAGTGAGGTATGTGACCAGGTAATGTAATTTGCTGGGGTTGATGGTGTATCAGATATAACAAGTTTTAAAGGCAAGTTTTAAAGTATCTTGAGTTTTAAACATTTCAAAGGAAACAGCCTGATAATTGGGATGGAAAAAGTAGAAAAAAACGGCACTTACATAACTGGATCCTGGACTTTCTGACTGGGAGACCTCAGTCAGTCCGGATTGGGAACAGCATCTCCAACACCACCACACTGAGCACTGGAGCCCCACAGGGCTGTGTGCTCAGTCCATTGCTGTTCACTCTGCTGACTCACGACTGTGTAGCAATGCACA
>CM075005.1:18537665-18587811 GCA_037576675.1 Pangasius sanitwongsei
CTGGAGAAACGTTGTTTCGTTTCACTATGTACTTGTATATGGCTGAAATGACAATAAACTCCACTTGACTTGACTTGGTATGGGTACTGTGTCAAAATAGTACTTAAATAAAATAAGAAATATGGATGCAAGATCTACTTGAGTGAAAGTTAAAAAGTTTACATTTAAACATACTTAAGTATTTAAGAGTAAAAAGTAAATATTTTTAACTGAGCTGACCACAAGTCCATCATGCCCAACCCTGCATGACTAACTAGTGTGCTAAGCAATCAGTCATAAGGAAAATATTTTCCTAATGCACACAAACCTAGATTTTGGCTTGCTAGGTAGCTAATGTTTAATAATCCTTTTGGAATGAATGCTTAAGCCCCTTAGCAATAAAAAAGACTGTAATTTAACTAGCTAATTACAAAACGTAACTAGCTAATTTACCAAACTTAATATACTCAACATACTTCTTTAGATTTGATTATTTAAAGACCAGGGTTTGATTTTTATGTGGGAGGCAAATGAGACATCCTGTATGAATCAATAATTCCTGCAAAAGACAACATCTTACAAAGAAAAAAATAAGAAAAAATAATCATCTGCAACTTATGTGAACCAAAACCCATGGAGATATATCAACATTTCACAGTTCAACGTGCAACCAGTGTAAACATGGCTGTTAAGCCATTAGCTAGCTGTACTGAGCTTGATTAACTAGTCAGATATTTTGATGTTTTACAGTGTGAAATCTCTGTATTAAAATTAAGATGCCACTTTGTGATGTTCTGTAACGACTGCCTGTAGTGTTAAATATAACTAAGTGCAGCTATAGCCGATAGGCAGCGCTCAGCAGCATTTTTGCTAGATAGCAAACTACATAGCTAGAAACATGTTTGAATTCACATGAGATATCCAACTAGCTAATAAACTTAGCAAGCAGCATTTGGCTAAGTTAGCTAACTTTACCATACTGTTGATAATCAACAGAATCATCAATGATTCCTTGGAGATCATTATACCTCAATGTGTGGTGTGTTCTCTCTGTCATGACCAGAGTAGAGAACAGTTTCTCCACTGGCTAGGCATGTTTTCCCTTATCCAGTCCACCTTGTTTCGCTAAGACCTACCAGTGCTAGGTTGTACTACCTCATTTCTCCTGCCACTTGTTCTGCCTTTCCAGCTTCATACATTGTCCTGACATTCCATGTGCCTATGTTGCAAGTCTGTTGGATGTGAGAAGGATGATCGACTGTACAGCTTCCATGTGGCTTTCATTTTGCCGCATCAAGCTTGTCGAGAAAGGAGCTCCTTTGTGCCCCAACATGAGTCCTTGATTTTGTTTCACTGTGGATGTTTCTGTAAACATGAAGCCCAATCAGTTTCACCAGAGCCCTTTTGACCAGCAGATTTCCAAATAGATCCAATCAGGCCTTCATGGCAACAGTAATGGCCCAGATTGTTAGACTACCTTCCATACATCACACTGTTTGGCAATCACACAATTTGCCTGTTCCCACCTGCCACAACAAGGACGAGGGGTTGGACTTTAGGAGATAGTGGTAGAGGTGGGCTTGGTTAAATTATGTTGGTGCAGAACATACATACAGAGTATTGGAGTGAATGTTTGATACTTTGTTATGTAACATATGCTTGTGACAGAATGCTAATATTCAACACATAGAAGGTGTTGCAGATGAGTTGCATGCAAACTTTTTTCTGTGAGACTGGGTTGTGTTACAGTATATGTTCATTATGTTGCTGTAAATGAGAGATGCACACAGTCAAACTTATTTAGTAAAAAAGAGAAAAAGCAAAAGAAAACAAAAGGACCAAATTGAACAAACCCAGAAGGTCTCATCTACTCATCTACAGAATATGGGCATCTATGAGATAGGGTCAGTGGAGCAGGAAATCGTCTGTGACCAACAATGAGGAAGGAACAAACATGATATTTCTACTGACTGGTAGCGGAGGCTCAGAAAGGAACAGGTCTTGGTGAACAATAAGTAGCTGACACTGAAACTCTGGGTACAGAACATGGCTATTTGCTATTTAACAAGCTATTTCATTAAAAAAAAAAAAAAAAGTTGTGATGCAGCCACTTTGCTGTAGGAAAATGTAAGTAAACTAATAATTTATTACAGCCAAGCACTGGAGCTAAGTGCAAAAATCAAAACTCAGTCCAGGAATTTGATTTAAAATGACTTCCTAGATTTGTCCAAAATAACATGAATGAAAGTGCACCAACTAGTATTACGACATAGGGATACATTCGATCCAAAGCATTGCAATGCATTCAGAAAATCACGAATAGACCAACTTGAACATAGCTCTGCACTAGCAACTTGGCATTTTTAAACAATACCATTTTATAACACAACACTACTGCGCAGTTTCTTCTTTCCTGCAAAAGCTTCCTTGATGATTCACCTATTTTACATTTTTATCTGCTTTCACATAAACCACAGAAATTAAATATACAATGGGCTGTATACATAGTGAAATACATTAGTATTCAAAACTCAAATATTACCATAGACTTAAGGGCTATTAAGAGAATTGCATGAGAATTGTGCACAAAGACTGGAGTTTGCCTAAAGTAAACTAAAGCCCATTTTCTTGTGTGATATATGCTCAAACAAGGAGCAGTCCAGCATCACTGTCTGACAGGTTGATGTAACCACAATATATAATACTGAAATTTTGAGCTGTCAATGCATTCAAAAACTAAGGAATGCCATTTGAGATAAACATCAAATACATAAATATGACACCATTAATTAATTAATAGTATTGACCCTTTAAAGAGATATTGCTTATCTCGAGGACCCTATTTTTTTTGGATAAAGTTATGAATTAAATTAAAGTGAGCTGTGAGCATATCAAATGAATGATTGCTCTCTTTATCCTTCAAACTGTGGTCACATTTTCTTTACTGAAATGTGCATTAACAAGTTTACTTTAATTTCAGTTAACAAAATACTGTCATACTTTTATTAATTCAACAACTCAAAATAGTGAATTAAAAATGTACCACCCATGCACATACTCATGGGTTCTCAAGTTGTCATATCTCAGGTTGTGTGCACAATTAACTGTCAGTACATGAAATAAAAAATAAAATGCAAAATAATAAAATTTGCTGCATCTGAAGTGCTCGGGTTTTTTTTTTATAAGCTTCCAAATAACGAGTGTAGAAGCCATATTGTTAAATTATACCAAATCTGCAGTGATTAATGTGATAATTTCTACTAAGATTATCCCTGATTATTTAAGGCAAGGCAAGGCTTAAAGGTAAGTGCTTGTTTTTAATGGTGGTAGTAAAGAGGCTATTGAAAAACTCTGTCTCAGACACCTCTACTTAAGAAAAAAAAACTGGTAACCTTGGAGGCATGAACTACATGCTAATTAGTTAACTAATTTGCATAATCTGAAAACTGAACCAAAAAATTGACATAACCCCCGATAATCTCTGATTATGTGTAATTATGCACATATTGTTCTGCATAAATATTGATGTTTTGGACTTCACCAACACTGAAGTCCCAAGCTAAAGGTGAAACAAATCTATTCAGCACAATTTGTATTCTTCAATAATTTCTTTAAAGGGAATTTAATTGATTTAATTCTAAGAGATGTTTCTATTGCTAAATTCTTTTAATGTAGGGCTCAATATTTCATATTCATCACCATTTCAGAAATCTAGGAGCACGAATACTAACAAAAATTCAGAAGCACTGAATATAATCTATCTAGCTAATAATAAGCTTGATTTTTCATTGTAGTATCAAAGGACTTTCACACCAGGATTAATGCTACTAGCTAGTCACCTCTCACCAGCCAGTGGAGAGACAGACAATGCAACCTGGGATTTTAGCACAACACAAGCCAGTTCTAAATAAGGTCTGATATAAAAGAATATGTATCATTTTTTAGCATTATTTAGGTAGCTGCTTTCCTGACCATCACAATCACCAGCAGCTGGTTAAAAAGTAAATTAAATAAATGGAAATTATTCATTTCCTGGTGGAAGTTGCGGCGTGAATGGAATTGAAAAAAATGGAATTTATTTTTGCTACGTCTGCTATTAAAGCTTTTCTTTTCTCTAACTTTCTCTGTGCTGCCTTTCTGCCCTCTCTCCATCGTGGTCTAATCGACTGAACCAATCATTAGTAGGGCCTGTAAGTGTCCGAGTGGTGATCTGCTGCATGTTTTGTGTGTGTGTGTGTGTGTGAGACTTGTCAGAGAGCATAGGTAAGCAAGAAGAATATGCAAAAAAGGGAAGAGGAAAATAGAGTGACCCACTGGGAAACTTTTCAAACTTCCTGAGTGCCAGTCTGCCCTTCTGCTCTCCTGATTTTGGGTGCTACTCATGAGGATACTCATTGCATTCTCTGTGAGTCCTGAGAGCATACATCACAAAAGGAGTCTCAGTGATTCTTACCAGATACTTAAAATGTAATATGCATTGGAAGAGATACCCCATCAACCTTCCAGGAATTTCATTATACTTCCTGCATAAGTGTAGCAACCCCTGGGCTGACAGTACCATGTAAAGAGTGGCGAACTCTGATGAGACATGGCTAGGTCTTCTGTAACAGGAGGCCACACGCAGAGGGTAGAATCCAATCATAGACATATATTAGGGAATATTAGATATTAGAGAAACTCCAAGACATAAATCTAACATCTGGTCCAGAAAACAGTCCAATATAAGAAGGGTATTTTGCCTCTTCTAACACACTAAATTCAGCTTATGAAGGCCATGGCAATTTAAAAAATGTCAAACTTTAATTTTATTTACCGCATGCACATATTAAACTTCTGGCATCTCACTGCTGATCCAACTGGACCCCATGTGTAAAGACCTAGAGCTTAAATTCACTACTTCGTTGAGCAAATGTTTGGAACTTAACAAGAGGAAGATACTTGTATGTGTATGGCACTTTATCCCTAAAAATGTTTTTAGCAGATGGTTTTCAGTTACAATCCAGGAATAACCTCCTACTGCACTGTTTAATATTTTCCAGAATGAGAGTGAGAGCAAGAAAAAACTTCTGAAAGCAGACTGTAGATAGGAGAAGGAGGAAATTCTTCAGATGAGAGCAGAAACAGTACTTCTCTTATGTTTAGGAACTATGAGCATTACTTTATTCTAATGACCGACCTCATCTAGCATGTACACATAGTATGTAGGTGACTCTCTCTCTCTCTCTCTCTCTCTCTCTCACACACACACACACACACACACACAAAGGATGAGCACTGGATGTTATTCTGCTATTTGTTTATTTATCTAGTCCTGTATCCTGTGTCTGTATAATTGACAATCAACATCACAGAACGTCACAGTTTCTGAGTACCAAGTGAAAGAGCAAAAACTGCTTGGTTACAGCACACTGCTATGTAGGCCTGCATCAGCAGGCTGCTGTGCATCTATCTGCATCACAAATGGCTTTGTGTATGTACAATGCTGACAAACACACAAACTAGCTTGCTAACACTAGTGAACTAGCTAAAATACAGTGTAGAGAACAAAACTGTCATTGTCACCAATTTATTTTTATTACCTCATCTGTGTTGTCTGTGTATTTTATTATCTCCTCTGTGTATTTTGTTCTCCTGTCCGTCAAAAATGTTAGGTATGAGCCAGGGTTAGCACTCAAGCTGAAACAGACAGTACTCTTGTAGTATCATATTGAATCTCACTCTGTCCCCTATTTGGTTTGTTTATGTCACACACCTGTCACCACGGAAATCACAAACTACACTTCCCAGAATCATCAGCATTTCAACTAGTTACCAATTACTAATTAGATAATTACTAATTATCTTCAAACCACATCACATGACTGCTCACATGTTCAGCAGCCACGATACCAGTCTTCAGACTGCTGATTGCACTTACCTGTTCTCAATCAGCACACTCAGTAGAAAATAACCTGGACTCAGACGCACTTTGCTTGTCCTGCCATTGACTAGTGTTTCTAAACCTTTCCAGTTTGGATTAGTTTGGTTTGAACTTCTGGTTTGTCTGCCCTGATTCTCTTTATAAACATGCACTTGCATCCAACCCTGCTGTTGTCTGATAAAAGACTTCACCTACCATGGACAAAGCAGGTTATGGCAGGTGGGGAAGTATTGGAGGACTACTGGGGGAACAACAACAGCTGACTGCCACTCATTCAACTTGAGATGAACAGACAAATCTACAAAAAAAACCCTAAAAAAAAAGAAAAAAAAAAGAAAAAAGAAAAAAAAACTACAATGCTCCTTCAGTGTCTTGAAATATGATGGAGATCCCACAAGATGCCAATATTTCCAACTACTAAATTGGTCGCTTTATTTCTCTTCACAAGATCACCTAACTGACAATAACAGGATTGCTCGGGTGATTTCCCTGCTCACTGGGAGAGCACTAACCCGAGCTAGAGAGGCATGGCCTGACAGGGGTGAGGTCACTCAGTTCTACGATTGTTTTGCTGTGGTATACTACTACGTCTTTAATCATTCCCGAAGCGCAAAAAGTGACTCATGACACTCAAACAAAGGCCAAGAAGTACAGCCAAGTATGCTATAGAGTTCAGAACCCTTGCATCAAGCAGCGGATAGAATGAGCCAGCCCTCATTTTCTCACTTCCCATCAGGGACTCAAACAAGACATTGCCATTCTAAGACATTCACTGATCTCGTCATATGCCTGGACAAGTTGTTAAACGAGAGAAGACAAGTGTCCCTATTCTCAAGTTTGCTGAACGAAAAGGAAAGTCAAAACCCTGAGCTCATGCAAATTTGTCACACACAACTCAGCAGAACATCTACAATGTAAAGAAAGGAGTCAATGCTTTTAATGTGGATACTCCACTCACCTCATGGCACAGTGTCCAACATGCCGTAAAGCTCATGTGGCTCCTATGGAAACTCAATCCTCTAATTTTCTGGTCAGAAAGTGAAATTCCATCCTAGACAACCCACTGGTACTAATCATGCATGAACTGTCCCAATATCACCATTGCATATACATTGATTGACAGCCCCGACACAGGAAAACCCCCTGTGATTTCCTGGTGTTATTTAGAATTCGATGACATGTTCATGGATGAGTCTAAGGTCTGTGAGGTGACTGAATGGCCCACACCAAAGAATACCTAAGACTTACAAAAGTTTCTGTGCTTTGCCAACATTTATATACAATTTATTAAATTAGTCAGTTTCTGCTCCATAGTAGTCCTTCTCAGTTCACTACTGCTGGTAGGACTCTCCAAGCTGACCAAGTTTTAGCTTTTCAGTTATTGAAAAAACCATTCAATACAGCCCTTATACTTAAACATCCTGACCCAGCATTGCCATTTATAGAAAAGGCGGATGCGTCATAAATAGGGGTTAGGGTAGTTCTCTTACAATGTCAAGGATATCACCCCAAACTGTATCCAGTGACCTTCTTCTTCTTGTTATCACTCTCTGGCCAAACGTAATTACAACATTATGAACAATGAACTGGCTGTCAAAATAGAAAGAATTGAGACACTTCTAGGTGCTGGATATCCATGTGTAGTACTGATTGCTGATGCAATTTCAAGTCTGTACCCAGGTCCTCCACTGAAACCATTCTCCTATAATCATGTTTTGTAAGAGCCATTACCTGGATTACACAGATATTCCAAGCATCATCCAAGATCTCCCACACCTCCTGAATGTCCCTCATATAAGGCCTATGTACCTCCTAATATCCATGATAAACAAGTCACATGGGCTCATACATCTCTAGCCACAGGTGTGAACAAAAAAATAAACTTTTCCACACTAAGTACTGCTGGGACTCTCAGACTTCCAAAAAAATCATTAGCTCAATCTAAGGTCCTAGAACTCTCTCTGCCAGTAAATCATTCCCCAGGACCCTTGGTCACACCTGGCTGTACATTTCATCACAGATCTGACCATACTAGTCAACACTTACAGGTTCTTCAACTTGCCTTACAGCCCAACCCACTGCATTTGAAATAGCTGAGCTATTCCATTATGTGTTCAGATACTTCTGAATACTCCTTTTCAGGGAGTCCTGGGATATTAGACCCCACTGTTTCCCTCGAATGCTACCATTACTAATTCCTCTGTCGTTAATGAGTGGCTTTGGAAGAGTGAATAGATCTGGGAGACACGCCACAGATGCTTGGAACAAACAGTAAGACCACGCAAAGAGTTCGCAGATCGCCAGTGACCTGATATGTCAGTTTATGACTCCGAAGTAATGATGTTCATTATACTGTCATTTGATGTGGTAACGTAGTAACAGACCTGTCACCAGGGCTCTTTTTTCGAAATTGCGTTCGGCAGCACTGACACTGAGCTTGCACAAATTGGTTTATATTGGATGTATATGTTGCAATGTAGGCTATTTATTTTAAAATTATTCAAATGTGGAGATTGTAGTGAGATTGGCAACATTTAAATTTTTGCAAACAATTTGCTTTATAAAACCAACAGATTCCAGACCTAAAAAGACCACACAATGGTCTTGGAGAATGGAATCACAATGGTTGCACTTGCAATTGAGATAATATGATAGTATGACTATCATGACAATAAACCATCTACAGCAAAAAGCCTACAAAACGATCAGACTAAAGATAACAATTAGTCCTTATGTAGGCTAAAGCAGTTAACATAGGTAGAAGCACAAAAGACTAACCACAACAATTAACTAAAACCAGAAGTGCAAAGCAGTCAGTAACTAAAAGGCATGGTAGGTGCTGATGTGCACACACATAAATGCAAAATCTGAACTTCTCTGGACTTCTGAATCTTCACAGCAGCGTATCCTTCCATTTGCACTTGAACTTGCACTAAGATCTTTTCAAATGCAAGCTTAATAAAGTGAGACTTGTGTTTGTGCAATGTACTACACCAGTGTACCCAGTGCTCAGAGAAAAGGATTTTTTTTCATGTTGCAGTTTATGCTCCCCAAGTTAGTACAATGATAAAAACTGTGATGACCTTCAGCATGGCCTGTAGTGCACAGTGGAACTTACCAAGAATATTAGCTATTGTCCATTTTCCATCTGAATGTTCTGAGTTTTCTGTGTGCATAGCAAAATGCCAGGTCTTTATCAACAGAATACTCAAGCAAGTACTGACTGACATACCATGACCATGATGTTATAATGACCATAATTTCACCAAATTTGTCCATGCTAGTTCCAAATATCCATTATTGGCTAATAGAAAACTTGTCTACATTTTCGGAAAAAAAAAAAAAAACGACAACTGCTAGCTCCATGGATGTAAGCTATTATAGCTCAGCTCAACTCCTTTAAATAGCTTGGCATGGCAGTAGTCACATCTGCTCCTGCAAGACTACCATTTTAATGTTTTAATTTTTAAGTAATAATAAGTTAATTTTTTTTAAAGGCTGAAATACAGTAATTAATTTTGACCAGGAAATGACCAGACAAAAGACAATATTGCTTAATAGTGCTTTGAATTTTTTATTCAAACTAACTGGGGAGACACTAGCGGTTCTGTGGGAGAACCGGCCCAGTAAAGCCCACCTGTGGCAAAGGGTATGGGTTTGACCAACCAAGACAATATCACCTTCCCTGTATTCCTATTAAAACACTTTGTCACTGGTCCCCAGGTCAAAGGTTCATCTACCATTGTTCTGACACCACCACTGAATCTAGAAGGAGAACAGGTATACACTGGCAGAGAAATTCTGGTTGTGAGATGTTGGGTGGCCGAATTCAGTACTGACTGGGAAAGATGCTGAGTCCCAGCTTATTTTGGACCCAGTCCTAAACAAGGAGCTTCATGCCCACCAGCTAGCACCATTCCCAAGAGTTAGAAAAAGAAAAATATATCAGTGTGCTTCCAACACCACTAAACAGCACAGACTGTGAGTTACCAATACATGAGGTGACTCACAGAAACCCAAGAACACCATATTAATTCTTTTTTTTTGTCCCCTGACTCGACAGTCTTTTTTCCCTTTCCATCCACAAGTCCAACATCATCATAAAGTTCGTAGATGACATGACCGTCATAGGACTTATCTCTAACAACAAGCCAGCCTACAGGGAAGAAATCAAGAACCTGGAGACGTTTCTCAACTCCAAGAAAACCAAGAAAAACTAATCCTGGACATCAGAAAACAAAATTACAGTGTTCACCATCCCATCAGCATCAAGGGTAAAAAGGCTGAGTCAATCAACACTCCAGCACATCAGTAAAAATAAAAACACACACAAAAAAAATCATTGGATCACAGCTTCCAACAGTGGAAGAAGTTTACAGAACTCACTGCACCCAGCAAGCCAATAACATCTCCAAAGACCCGACCTACCCTGGCTATAGCACTTTCACCTGTCTGCCTTCTGGTAAACTCTACAGGACCCTGTACGCCCATGCAACCAGACTGAGGAACAGATTCCTCTTTCTTACTACTCAACACCCAGCGTTTACTCCCCACACCGTAGCAGCACCTTACACTACTCTGCAATACACCACTATGGACATCAGCCATCACACCATTCTGGCCACATGTATAATCCACCATTATCTTCCAAGTGCAATTTAAACTTTCTAAGTGCAATGAATGTGGATACCCATTCTGTGCAATACCCTATACTACACTTACATTTACACCTGTGTACATATAACTACTTATTTATTGGATATCTCTTTACAACCTACTGTGAATACTGCTACAACCCTCTTCTGCACATGTACTTTTGTACTTTGTTATTACTCTGTTACTTTTACCTCATTGCACTTTCTACTTAATTTCTACTGACATTTTATTATTTTTATATTTGAAAATGGTCTTTATTTGTATCATTTATTTTATATTTATTGTCTTACCCTATGCTCTGATGGCATCTACTGGCTTGCACCAAACAATATCTCATTGTACTTGTCCAGTGACAATGAAGGTATCTTATTTTTTCATTTCTAATAAAAGAAATCCTAAACACTTTAGCTTTTAATACAATGGTATTTACTGCCCAACTCTATGACTTACAGCCATTATTAAACATGCCTATACTCTATGTTCAGTGGTGAGCACAGACACTGAAATTGTAACTGAGTTTGAATAACCTTAAATCATATATTATTTTAAAGTTAGTCAGCAGTGCTCACATGAATCCTCTCACCATCTCTCTCTTTCTTTCTCTCTCTCTGCCTCTCTCTCTCTCTCGCTTTCTCTCTCTCTCTCTGTCAACAGATGGGCTGTTAGTGTGCCTATTGCCACGGACATGCAGCTTGTGAGATAGGAGGCTATGCCAAACCCCTGCCAGCTTGACTTCGCTTACTATGCTTCTCTCTCCCCTGCCAACCCCCCCCCCTTCATTTTCCCCCCTGTAGATGATACTGTCATAACTGCCATAACTGAAGCACTGACATTATAACATGCTTATTAACAAACAGCCCACAGTGCAAAGCACTATGACATATAGGGGCATGACAGAGAGAAATATTCTCTTCTCTCTCTCTCTCTCTCTCTCTCTCACACACACACACACATTTTTTCATGTCTAACTCCTTGTTTTCAGTACACATTCACTAACAAAGTGATAAACAGATCCAGGCATTTGCAACATGTGCCTTTGCACTTGAGTTTGTCAAATGCTGCAAATTTCTCTTTTTCTCTTGCAAATTTTTCTACAGACATTCAACAAGTACACAAACAAAGCATATGTGTGTGAGAGTGAGACAGATTAAAGATTTGCCAGTCTTGGAAATGTGGAAATGTCACTCATGACATATTTACAGTGAGGGTGAGAGTTGCAGAGCTCAGAATTTTCAGGCTCCGAGTTATGAATATTTCTTTTTAATTTGGAGCATCAGTTTGGGATGATCATATGGGAAAAAAAATGCTGAACACTTTCAACACACAGGGACTTTGTATATCTGAAATAATGTCTGTAACGTTACAAACGAATAGGCCTTGTACTGTCTTTTTTTAAACACAAATGGCATTTCAGGTGAACGCTTTCCACCCCTAACCATTCTAAAATTCAAATTTAGCATGCAAACAGAGTTAGAAAACAAGATAGATAGATAGATAGATAGATAGATAGATAGATAGATAGATGTGTTTGTAGATAATCAGGTGTTTTGATCCCTTTTCCCTCCTCTGACCCTTTCTCTGCGCTCACACACACACACACACACACACAGACAGCAACGCCAATCTCACTTCAGGATACAACCGACACGTTCCGCGCTCTGCACATCATGTCCTAATAGCTGTGTGTGGATGTGTGTGTGTGTGTGTGTGCATGTTTGTAAAGCAAACTGATTCCGATTTTGTGAAATCCGGTGCGAGTCGGTGGGGCTGCACCGCTCCACATTTTTGCGCAACTATTTTCATTCATCTAGCGTCACAGCTGAAGAAAACCATGATCCGAGATCGTTTCTGCATCTGGCGCGCGCTTTGGGTCGCTGCTCGTTCCGGACTGTTAAAGCGGCGCTGAAAACCGCTGCACTCTGTTTGTATAACTTTGATCGCGGTGGTGACGAGCGGCCACTGAAGTCTAAAACTCTCTCCTCTGGCGGACTCATGGCTCTGTGGAGAATGGACCTGATCAGACTCTGTTTGCTCCAGCTGCTTGTAATAGGTGAGTGTTCTTCATTTTCAGTCGCGCGCTCTTTAGTCTATATTCTCTGACAGGGTTCACGCATATCGCCAGTAAACAAGCCCAGCTGCAGCCGATGCGGATTGTGCGCAGTACGACGAGTTGTAATTCTGTCCTCTCGATGCACGAGCCCTTCTTTTCTCCGTTTAGCCTTCTGAGTTGTTTTTCTTCCCTCTATAGCAATGTCACGATATCATCGGAGTTTAGAAAGTTAAGTCAATAACCTTGTGCGCGCTTGGTTTGTAAGCGCAACTGTGGCGCATGTACAACGCATAAGACAGATCGGCCGACACGCTAATGTGATTATGTTTGTGTGTATTATAATTACCTGCCGTGATGCTTAATAGCCTCGATCACGGCACATTAACCCCGTCATTAAACGGCAATGGCGCTGAAAGGCTGCGCGGCGTCACGCTGGGGAAAGCAGGTAGAGAGCAATGAGGACGCGGCAGCCCCCTGCACAAATCAGTGCTATACATGATCTTAAAGTTCATGTCCATCTAATCTACAGTGTCCGTCCCTAATGTAGGTCTTAATGTAGGGCTAATAGTGAACAAATTCTGATCTGGAGCGCACAAAACCATCAGTCCTTTCTCTATACTAATTATAATGCATTCCTATGTTTATGCCTCAGCTGAGCCTACTACAAGTTAACCTATTTAGACCTAACTGGAAAAATGGTATGAATTAGGCAACATGGAAAAATCTGAAGGTTTGTGTTAACCTATAATTTAGGTTAATAAAAGATGGAATGAAGCTATTTTTGATCTACATTTTAAGATGCTAAGAAGCCTGAAAGTCTGAAAGATGGCGTCAGATATTTCAGTCATATACTACCTTAGTGGATGGAAATTCCTTTGAAAGAATATACTGCATTTTCAGTGAAGTTAATCAAGCCCCAAACTCAGTAAAACTCACATTTACTCAGAACCAATATTAGAGAATTTATTTTCAAACATGAAGTGTATGTCAACAGTGGCAAAAAGAATCCTGCAGTGAGATAATACTAGTCCTTATGAGAAAAGTGAGAAACTTGCTGCATCACTCCAAATGCAAAGTGGAATTGCAATAACAGGGTTATACAAGTGTCCTCATCATTAAAACAGGTGTGTGCATGCACACTCCCTTGTTCACACAGTGTTCGGGGTGGCATATGAGAGGATGTAAAACAACCATCCGACTGCTACAATATCTGTAGCAAAGGCCTTTATTTGCTCTATGTACACAGCTTTAAAAGTTGCCTGTACATCATTTCCTGTATTTCCCCATGTACATTGGAAAGATTCATTAGTGCTTATCCTAACCTGCAACCTTAACAGAGAGAAGGTGTCAAAGCTCACTTTGAGCCACACTTGCACCACTTGAGCAGATGTGGGAGAAATGTTTTGCTCCAAGGTAGAGCATTTCCTCTGGGGATGGGCTGCACTCTGCAGCAGTGAGAGCATGGAGCCCAAAACCTGTTCAACCACCCCAGGCACACCTTGTCTAATCAGTGGTACACACATGCTTTCTTTCATGTTCCATATACACACACACGGCCCATCACTGTCATAGCAGTAAAATGCTTTCCCTATTCTGTGACCTATAAACTTCACATTGAGATACTCTCCTTACAAGCTTGACATAAACACAGTACATACACACAGGAGTGCAAACAAGCACATCCCCAAACATGTCCCACTAATGCCACTCAGATGGAGTCAAATCTCCTTGCTTGTGTATTAGATAACATATATCTGTGTGTTGGCATATTATATGGCAAAAAAGCTTGCAAATGCATGTGAAACCAGGGGAGGAGGTTTCTATATTATTTAACTAATACATTTTTAAAAACTGGTCTAATTCAACCAACCACTGGTAGCTTTAGCTTATAAAATTCACCTGACTAAAAGTAATAGCTGCAGAGCCAGTAAAGTTACCTTTTACTTCACATTAATGTTAGAGGTACTAAATAACTACTTACATTTTCAGTTATTAAAAGCATTTCTAATATTTTATCAAAATACCTTACAACAATATGCGCCTTGCATCAATGGGACATTTTCCAGTATTTGTGACAAATGACAAAGAGTGGATTTTCTTGAAATGTGTGCATACAGAGCTAAATCCTGAATTGCTTCAGCTGGGTGATTTGAAATTTGGAAGTGTTTTTGATTGTTTGATTGATTGTTGACTAATCATGATAATAGTAGTGATATTGAAGTGCTTGATGAAGTGGAATCTGTGATCTGTAGCTTGTCTTATTCTCAGCTGCTCTTTGCACTCTTAGCATGGCAGCCCAAGTTCAAGGGTTGTGAATGTATATTTGCAATACATTTAATTCATAAAAATTCATTTCTGGTTATGACAAGGGGTGGAAAGTACTTGAGCAATTGTACTTTGGCCCTGTTCACACCTAGCATTACATGTATATCCTGGGACAGCACTAAGTACAGGTGTGAATGGGGTCCAGTGTGTATCAGAGACGCATTGTCACTCAAACCACCTTTGGAGGTGGTTTGGGACACATACGACCACATACTATTTGTAGTGTGAACCCAAAAGTGTCTCTATGCATCCCAGACAATAAAGAAGGACCACCTAATTCAACTGTGTCATTGCCCTAGCTGGAAAATATATAATCATTGTGAGAATGATTGGAAATCGTGCTGAACCATAGAGTTGTCCACCATTAGGCTAATGGATACAGGTGATGCTAGCAGATAAAAGTAGCAGCTTCTTCTCCCATCTCATCTTCCTGTTAGTAGATCGAAAGGTCTGAACAGTGGTGGCTCGAAACTGAAATTTTGCTGAAACTTGTCAACTCTGGTTAATGATATTTTCTCAAACACAGTTGAACAAACCTATGACTAAAATCACTCAAAACTAGCTCCTAGACTATATGCTGAATGACTGTATGTTGTTGACTCGCAGCTGCCTATTACATGGTTACTGTAAAAATATACTATGTAGTAGCCTATAGCATAGCAAGACAAGTGTGATAGCTCTTAATTTAATTTTGTTTGACGCCATGCCGTTACTAATGTCAGCCTGCCCAGCCAAAGTCTGTGGTCACGAGCCGCTGCTGCATTTGAAAGAGCCAGTACAGGTACACGAGATATGATTCACAGGACATTTCTGCTTGAAAACAAATGTAAAGGAAGACTGACATAATAAATGTGCACAACACCCTTCCTCCAGTGGATATAATGTATGAAATCCAATTACAAGTGGTCACTAGAGACGCATTAAAAATGCCAGATGTAAACAGCTATGCTTTCTCGGCTATCTGAAAACACATCACTTGAGACAGATGTTAATAAAAGGGCCTTAACTACTATACTTAAGTATTATTATTTTTGGGTATTTATACTTTATTTGAGTATTATTGAAATTGAATACTTTTGAAAGTCATGAAGTCGGTCTAATTTGAAAAAGTGTGTTGAGGCAAGTTTTGCTCATTTGTTAATGTTAATCTTTAATATTTAATTTAATAAGTTATTTACATGATACTTCTGTCAAAGTATGTAGCGTTAGTCATGTACATGACCAGCAAACAAGATTAATTGGTGTTTTCAGGCAAAATGGTGCAGTTTATAACAGTTATAAAGTAATAAAAGTTACTTTTCACATGAAAATGTGACATTAACTTAATTTCATCGGTTAAAAACATTTACATTTAAAAAATTTTTTTTAAATACATTTAAAAGTAGAAACCAGTTTACTTGTTTTTAAAATGCATTTTTGGCTGGATACTTCCACTTTTAACTGAGTAAGAGTTTGACATGTTATCTATACTTTCACCTAATTATAACTCTCAGTATTTTTTCTTTTTACTACACGATAATAGGCCAGGCCTAACAGGCAGAATAGCTTCAATAAGTCAAACGCAATCTTGTACCATTGTGCTACTGGTGTGTTTGCAGTCATTATGTAATTCCCAGCATAATTCCTAGAATTCTAGCAAAAGGTGTTATTTACTTCTGCTAGTCTCTAACTAATGTTTACTTAGCATTTTAAGCTTTTAAGCATGGAATTATTTTGTTAGCCATACATTTAGTGAGTTTGCTGGAATATGAATTCATTCTGGTACAGCAACATCTCACCATGTTTAATTAAGACAACGTCTTTCCTCCCCCTCCTCTACTCTGCCCACACTCTGGTCCAACTGCTAATTAACCTCTGGTTTCTTATATAATAGACTAAACTCTGTATGTGTTTGAGTTGCATGTGTATTTTACATGTAAATTTAAATTGGTATATTTTACGAGGAAAAATAAATCCAGTGATATATTTTATATTATGTTATATGTTATAAAATATGTATTTTTATATGTAATTTGACTCATGCACTTATATACAGTATGTATGTATTTATTTTTGTTTATACATGTATACTCATATAAGCATGTTATTTCTGTATTAGGCAAGAAATTGTTGTACAACCATGTTTTACATGCCTGATCATAGTCCAGAAAATGCAGTCCATACATAAAGAACTGTATGTGTTTGAATAGAAAGATATGTAAACCCCCAAAATAAAAATGATCCAATAAAGCATTTTTGGAATATGATGGAAAAAATCACTGAAAAGAAAACACTGAATATTGTTTTGCAAAATTGTTTAAAGGATCATTCATTAAATAAGCATTTAAAATGTTGTTTATAATTTTTTATCACAGTGATGTTTACATCCATCACTACAATGACAATTGAGAGTTGCTGCCTAACAGCTCCAGGATCCCTGGATTGATCCTGTGCTCAGGTTACTGACAGTGTGGAGTTTCACATGTTCTCCTTGTGTCCACATGTGGGTTTCCTCTGGGTTCTCTGGTTTCCTCCCACCTTGATAAAAACATGCCTTTTGTAAGAGTGGCTAATCTAAATTGCCTAGGTGGGAAAAAGTGCGCATATGTTTGGTGCTCTGCGATGGACTGACATCCCATCCAGGGTGTATTCCTGTCTGGTGCCCACTGAACTTGGGATTCACTCTAGACAGAATCCACCTCAGAATATTCTTAACAAAACTTTGATTTGAGATTTGTTCAAAATTTTGATTGTTAAAGGATGTTTAAAGGATGTTGTCTCTCATGTTTGCATGTGTTATTGTTTTTTAAATGTATCCTGCTAGACATTCAAATTTACATGGTTTCACACCTGTAGATTTATAACAGTTATCACAAATCAGATGGTAGGAAATCTTACAAATGTTAGTATAAGGATTAGGGATTGTAAATCACAATTATTTAAAGTAGGGTCCAGAAATATCAGCATCCTTTAAGAGAATGGGTAGGATATTATATAAGATATATATTATACACTGTGGTTCAAGAATTTTACTCAGCAATTGGAAAAAAAACTACTTATCTTTCATTTAATAAAAATATTCTCATCATTTCTTTTTGAAATAATTGTATTTTCCCTCACAAACAAATGTGACAAAATAATTAAGACTTATAAAAATGATTTATAGGATTTAAATATGAGGTTGGACATATGTAAAATGCCTCTGTCATCCATTACTTTTGGAACTCAAGGGGCTTTAAACACAAAAGAGAGAGACGGGTGTTTGTCTGGTAAGAAAAAAAAAACTCCACAAGCAGTTTAAAATGAGCACAAAGTCAGGTAAATGTCTTTAATTAGATCTATAATAATTTGTTTGGAACATTTGAAAGTTTGGTAGGACTTGGGTACGTGAGTGTACTGCCCAACCACAGTGAGGCGGATGATAATGGAGGTGAAGAACAACCCAAAGATCACAGTTTCAGAATTCCATGATTTAGTTGTTTTTCTGGGATCTTTTTGGTCAAATGAAAATGTATGGTGATTATCAGTGGCCTGAATACAAGGAAATGCTTGCACATCCACTGTTAAATATTAATGTTACTGAAGCTTTGAGGCTGTTTTGTGGCTAGTGGTCCATGGGCTCTTGTCAGATTAATGGTATAGTAAGTGCCTCTAAGTAACAGGATGTTTTAGCTCAAAAATTGGTTGCCTCTGCTACGTGGTTATGAGTTGGCAATAGATTAATGTTTCAACAAGATAAGGGTCCTAAACACACAACCAAATCAACATAGAAGTGGTTGAAGGCAAAAAAAAAATCAGTGTTTTGCAATGATTATTTCAGGCTCTGGTTTTGACCCCTGTTGAAAACGTGTGGTCAGAACTGAAGAGAGCATCCAAATGCACAAAGCTAAGAATATAAAAGAGCTTGAAATGTTCTGCATGGAGGAGTGTTTAAAAAGCTCTCTACAAGTGTCATCAACCTTGTTAGACATTACAGGTAGAGGCTCAGTGCTGCTGTTCTCTCCTGTAGATGCTTCGCCACATATTAGTTTGCCAATAATTTTAAAACCATTGCTTACTGTAAAAGAATGCACAAAAACATGCAGCATGATTGTACTGCAGTTAGTGATGGTGCCTTATAGGTTACTGTCTGGCATGTTATCCCACAGGGGTTTCTTTATGAACATTTAAGGAACATTTATAGTATACTTGGATCTGTTGTTTTATTGTATTGCTCAATGACTCTTTACATCCAAATCTGCCCTTATAATCCATGAGATTTCTGGAGAATTTCAGGAGAAATGAAGTCTTTAGAATCACACAAAATGAGTAAAAAACAACTCTGTCGCCTGCACATCCTTGTGGACCAGGTTCGAAGAAAGTGATCGCTGGAGGAGGCGACAGAGCCGCTCATTATGTTAACAGTTCGTCATTCTGCTGTCTTTTGTTAAAGCGCAATTATGCTGCTGGAACAATTACTCGGTAAAAGGAACTGCTGCTTCTGTGGTCCATATCTGGCACAGAGACAGGGCAAATGAGAGGCCTGCGAATTGTCTGGGGTGATTTCATCTGTACAGGATAGAAGAAGAGGCCTGCCACCTTGCATGTGGTGAGCGTTCTTGTTAGGGAGGTGTGAGCTGCTGGTGCAGAGGGAATGGAGGGGTGGTCTCGTGCTGAGCGCAGCTCAACCAGTCACAAGAATACAAATGAACAGTGTGAGGTCCCGCAGCTGGGCTCTGTGTGTGTGAGTGCGTAGCAGCCACAGGAATACTGATGAACAATGCAAGGTCTCCCAGCTTCTTGGGGGTTTTTCAGTGTTGGAGTGTGTGTGTGCTGAAAAGATTTCCATGTTTTATAACTACATCTCCTAAGCAAGGCACACTGTTCAGTATACTTGATAAAATGAACACAAGCAGGGTTCTTCCTACTGAAGCATCTGGAGTCTAAAGGCATGACAGATTTAGACTCGGAGTTCAGACTCAGTGCTATCAACCCTCAGAAAACTGTACTTTTCCTTGTTGCTGTGGTGGTACCATCAAGGGTACATCTTTTGTACTTTAGAATGTATCTTTATACCTTAATAACACATAACTAGATCTTAAGGATCACTTATGGTTTAACTCAACACTAATTATAGGTACACCACATACACCTTTCCGGGTAAAAGTAATAAAGATACCAGATACGTAATAAAAGAGAAAAAAGATGCTACCACACCAGCAACAAGGCAAAGTACAGTTTGGTACCTTTATTTGAGAGTGATCTGATAAGGTCACGGTCACAAATACAGTAAAGGTAGATTACTGCATCTGTAATAGACATAGCATGCAAACAGTGTCTCTGGAACCCACCTACGAACAAACAATCATAAGACAGATTCGTAATTCATAAAAGTGATACCTGCATTAATTTTGCCTTTGGCTCTGCAACCACACAGAAAGACAAAGTGGTTCACATAACCCGAGTAAAAGAGTAGTAAAAGTGTGTCATGAAGATAATCCCAGAATAATCCCTCCTAACCAGGTCACAATGTCCAAACTCCTCTCTGTGGAAAATGCCCCCAAAACACTCATCAAAACTAGACCCAGCTGATACGTAAACTGTTTCTTTTTCACCATCATACCACAGGTAAATCAGTAATGCATGGCTCTCATACACTTTCTGTTTCCTGTGTAAATTGCACAGTTCCCTATATATGACATTGTGGTGTCAGCGAGGAAGACGCATAGACAGAAAACATTGTTAAAACAATGCACTTGTTCTTTTATTGGCAACTCACACTTAGAGCACAGTAACAGGCCTGGTGGTTAGTCACAGAAAATGCAAACATAAGTAAAACAGGCAGGCTCCAAAAAATGGTAAACACAAATAAACACATAACACAATTCTACACTACACAAAAGACTAAATCTAATAGAACATTCAAATTAATGAGCATACCACAGAGGTCTAAGGTTATGCAAATCAGAGCTCACTCATGGAATCACAGCAATGCTGGAATATACCACATTTTTTTCTACCATAATGTGTGTTATTAGTCATTTTGATGCATGTTATCTGTGTGTATGTCTACTACTTTTCTCAAAAATTCATTCAGACTGTCATTCAGACTTGTAGGCTATGAATCATACCTTAAACTTGAAAACCTGTTCACAGTCCATATGTTTACAGACATGCAATCACATTGCTATCATTTGCTGCTGTCACTACTGTCAATCAGTTGTATTCATTAACAGCTGCAACTTGAATTTATGCCTAGTGTCACTGGGAGAAGTATACAGGCTTGCTATGTCATGTTTATAATTTGGTGAGGCCACATTGTCCTCTTACTTACTTTTTAAAAGAGTGAAGGATGATGCAGCAATGACTAATCAGACTCCACATTCAGCACAGTCCGTGGGTGGCACGACTAAACACACTTGACTGATTGGCTCTTAATGAGTAGTTCAGCTAAACTCTCTGAGCTGATTGGTTCCTAATGACCATTGGAAATGGAAGGGTGGGTGAACTACATGAGTGGGCTATTTATTGTGATTTGATGTTTCCTCAATGATAATACAGCATAAATGTCCATTCTCAGTGTGTACATAATAAAGAATTAGCAATGAGCAGCCATGAATATCATTCAAAGATCATAAAAAAGTTAAATATCAAATGTGTGGTATTGAGGCAATATTTTTGTAAGCTGTCTACCACCTAAAGTTGTACCACCTTTCCACAAACAAAATGGTTGAGCAGGATTTGAATGATAAATTTCTATTTGGTGCCCCTGCTTAATGATTTACTTGAACATCTTTGCAAGAAAACATAATAAATTCTGGTAGTGTTGTACAGAACTAAGGAGAGCACAGTGTGACAGACATTATTTGCATTTCTGCTCATGGGACATGATGGATGCTTCTGCTTTGAGTACTTCTTCTGCTGTTAAACCTAAACACAGTTTATGCCTGGTCTGAATTAAGAAGACGACGGAGATGGCATTTTGTTCTGCTGATATTGTGAGGTCTTTTCATATTAAGTGCCCTGAAATACACATGTAGGTATGATTGTTATTGATCACCCCAGCTATTGCACAATCCTCTCACAAATTTCATATCATTATCAATAATTACCATAAATGCAAGGTAAGCCATTACATGACGTCAAAACCCCTCAACAAATAGTTCACATTATGGATAGGGCAAAGAAATTTAATCACATATTTTAGATTAACAAAATGTTTTCCGAATGTTACGGTTTTAGGAACATTTGTTCCCATGAATGTTTGCTCTGTCATTTGTCCACGTTTTCTGAGACCATGGTGTTGAATTCTCTAATCTCAAATAGGTTAGAAGGTGTTGAGTAGTTTTCTGTCAGCAACTCTGACAATAATTCTGGCTGTAATACAAATCACAGGTTTGAATGAATGTGATCGTTCAAATACATTATTGTTTCTATAGGAACAGCTTATTCACAGGGGCTTGTATGGCAGATGCTCCACATAATTGAAGACTAAGAATAACTGCATTTGAAAAATGTATTGTAAAATATTAATTAATGTGGTTAAGTTTTCTGTTAGGAGAAGTCTAACATTTATAGAAGGAGTTTCAGTTGAAAGACTAAAAGAGAGTCTTCATGGGATAGAGGCTAGTGAGAGAATGATTAAAGCATGGTCTGTGCTGTTTTGTTCCTTGCATAATGTTTATAAATGTTCCTAAGTTCTAGTCAGAAATTATGAAAATGACTTAATGACTTAATAATCTTGTTATGCTCTGTGTGCGAATGGATTCTGCTTAATATCTGTACCAGCTAAGAGAGAATGTTATTAGAACATTTAGTTGGTATTCAACAGGTTCTACAAAGGTTGGAAATAATGTGAAATAAATATCGGAGAAATAATGTTCATGTTAAGTTCTAAAAATGTCTACTGTAATAATGGTTTGTATCACTATGTTGTTAGGATGTTGCTCACATAGTGTTTTGATTTCAAAGCGCTTAATAAGAAATGACTTAACAATATTTAAAAAACAACAACAACAACAAAAAACATCCTTCTTCTCTTCAGTTCAGACTTGACATGCTAAAAACTTGCATAACCGAGTTTAGGTTTTTCAGCAAATAAATTGCTCAAGGCAGAAACACCCATCATGTCTCATGAAAAGAATTGTAAATAATATTTAGTTTAATGCTGTTTAGATCACCAAGATCATTTCACTTTAAGAACTGTGTGCTAATTAGAAAGCTTCTAAAAATGCATACAGACTTTTTATAATATTTATTTCAGCTTCTGTGTGAGCATCCTCAATACTGGAAAGCTTGGGATAGTCACTAACAAAATGCATGCTAAAATTCACTGTCACAAGGGATAAAGAAAAAGCTTAGTGCAAGGAAATTGGTGTGTGTCTTACATAAAACTACATTTTGCTTCAGTCATGCGTTTATACACACACACACACACACACACACACACACAGAGTCTGTGACAAACATAAGACTTTACTAATTAGCCTGAATCAAACAGTTCTCTCACATAGACACACATACATGTACAGGGGCTGTTGTGCTGACAGAGGTAATAGAGGCTGTGTGTTTAGCCCTGGCCACAGTGAGCATGTGTATGCCTGTTCCAGTCAAAAAGCAGTTGTTTCATTTATCAGCTCCATGTTCCCCGACCTCTCTTCACTATAGCAAACAGCATGTGTACAAGACAGCTCAGATCACCGTGAAAGCATATATACACGTGGAGGGGCAGTCAGCTGTTGGATAGTTTGCAATTACAAAACAATTCATTTCCCAGATCTCTGTTTTCATTTCCTTGGCTTGTTCTATTTATTCAATAAAGCCCATTTCCAGGCAGTCATTGCGGAGGCCAAGAAGCTGCTGTATAGATTGCTTAGATTAGTTGTGGACTGTCAGCTAAGTGAGTTAGTCACCTTTCTTTGGAACATCCTCAGTTTAAGTCCTTAATAACACTGAGCACATCTAGAAATTATAGCATTTTTTAGGTAAAAAATTCCTATAAGATGTAATCTCAGCAGTTATTTGATCTGACAAGAAACTAGGATCTTTGTATTTTAAATATGGTCCTCTTAAAAGAAAAGGAATGTCTAAACAATATGGTTGGGACCACCAGTGCCATGCTGTGCCTACTGTTGTAGACACACATAAATCTATTAAAATTAAATAAATAAAGTAATGATTAATTAATAATTAATGTATTAATTTCACAATTCAGTTCAATTTAATTTAATTTGTATAGCGCTTTTAACAATGGACATTGTCACAAAGCAGCTTTACAGAAATAAATGGATTCAAAATATATTGTAAATATGTGAATTCATCCCTAATGGGCAAGCCAGAGGCGAGGGTGGCAAGGAAAAACTCCCTGAGACAATATGAGGAAATAAGATACATTCCTGAAATGCTGCAATAGTATAGGAATTCAGTGAATTTTTTTTTTAAATTTTAAATCACATACTTATGTACAATTCTAGACCGTGAGCACTAACAGTAACCTGTTTTCCGGTTACAGTCAGTGTTTGCACTTTAAAGTATCTCATGCAGTCTTCAAACCTACACAAAGATCTGTTTTTTGGTCTAGATTTTCTAAATTTTCAAGTAAATACTTTCAAGTGTCAGGTCAGAGTTCTCGATTTGAGGCACAGCTCATGACAACAGTCACTACAATGGCAGAAAGTTGTAAAATGAAACAGAGCTTGTTGGTGTGTTTAACATCGCTGGGCATGAAATCAGTAAACATTTTACAGTGTGATTTGGAAACCTGACAGACTGAGATGTTTTGGCTCTGACGTGCCATCTACACTCTTGGGCAAAAAAATGGGCCAGGCCCAAAATGGCAAATATTAAGCTTTTAATGGTCTTAACAACAAAGCATTAGTCAGGAAATTAGCAAGAATTACACAAATGCACCCCTGAGAGCTCCGGTGCCACCATTTGCTCGTTTACTTTCGCTGCAGTGAACTGTTTGTTTGCAGAAAAGCTAGAAACGGGAAAATTCACTTATGTAGTCTTCTTGTATACAAAGGTAAAATCAAGATAATGATTAAAATGTTTGATGTAAAATTCAAACTAACACATGTCTGGGTGTACAAAATTTTCAAAAAATATCTTCTGGGATGTTTTTTTTCTTAAAAGATTCATCACTTTTTGGTTATCTGCCACACCTGATGCAGCCCATCAAGGGCCACAAGGCTTCAACATTTAAAGAAATAAAAGGGAAAAGCTATCCTATACTGAGTTCCTTTATGTATTTGTTTAATTCTTGCTAATCTTTTGACCAATGATTTGTTGTTAAGGCCATTAAAAGCTTAATATTTTGCCATTTTGGGATTGGCCCATTTTTTTTGTCCAGGAGTGTAGTGAATGCCACATTTAATCCTCCAGATGCACATATCCAAATGAGTGTGTGAACTATGTCGCTCGTGTTGCCTCTGCTTCTGCATGCACACACAAAGTTATATGTCACATATAAACCAGGCTCCTCTGCTTCACATCAGGCCATGTCACACCACCCCAGCCTTGAATATTTTCCTATAACAACACAGCACTTCCCACTGGACTGGTATGTCAGTGCAAGGAATATTCCTTTGGTTTTTAGTCACTTATGTAACACATATATGTTACTAACATAATAAAATGTTCAAATGTTACAGTAGTCCTAAATTATAAATCTGGAATTTAAAAACAATATGTGTTTGTGTGTGTGATTGGGGGGGTTGCAGAAAATTCATAATGTCCACTTTGGGCTGTTTTGCCAAAACATATGGGAGAAACTCTGTTATAGATTATTATTATATGTTTTTACAGGTTTGCCAGAAAAGTGCATTAGGCTTCCTTACTGAGAAGAGATTAGTTTCAGTCTCTGCATTAGCTGCACTGAGATGAATGGATTCAATATTTCAAAGGAGTCAACACTGTAATCATTCATTCAGTCAGTCATTCATCTTCAAAAACCACTATATCCTGGTCAGGGTCATGGTAAATTCAGGCAGGACATAAGGCAATAAGGAATACACCACGGATGGGATACCAGTCATCATGTTCACACACATTCACACACATTCAGAGAAGTAATAGTATTTTGTAATCCCATTTTTGGAGGATAGGAACTATAGTTTGTACAAGTTTTACCCTTATTGAAGAGTACACTGTGGTTTAATGAATGTAGATAGTGTGCCAGAGATGAGGAACCCACACTAATATACACACTATTTTGAAATAAATGTACAATACATAAATTATAGATCATTCGGCCTGGTTGCAACCATCAGCCTGGTTGCCATATAAGGTAAAAGGGAAAAAGAATCTGTGAGGGACTGTTGGATTGTCCAAACAGTCATCAGCTTGTGTAGTTGAAGAGCGGGACAGTTATTAAGCAGTGTCTATTGATTGCTGTCTCCTCACCATGCTCCAGGGAGTACTCAGTGTCCTCCTGGAAGGCTATCAATGTTCATTAGTCACCATGACATAGAGTGATGATCCTGCTGACCAAGAGGTCAGCAGAGATAGATGAACAAAGGAGGCAAGGATATGGATACCATTTTCTCAGTAGCACGTGGGAAGTGGTCTTGAACCTGATTTAGTACCTCATTTAAACATTTGAAGGTTAACAGGAATAGCATAGTGGTAAAGACAGTTCATAAATAACAGTCAGCAATTCTGATTTTTAGAAAGGTATATCTCTACCTTTAGAAATTTATCTCTACAATAATATGTAAAAAGGTGCAGTAAAGAAGCAAATGTCATGAGTATTTTTGCAGTTTGCATATCATTGAATAAATAAAACACTTACCCCATAATACACCATACTAGTGAACTAGTGAAGTGACTAGTGTGTTTTCATTGTTATGCTTCTATTTTTATTTAAATTCCTGTATCTTAATCAGTCTTCCTTGCTTTATTCTTATTCTAAATTTCTACACCGGTATACTGTGATGCTCCATCTTCCCCATGTCGCTATGCAACACAGCAGCCAATCTGGCATCTGCATGGTTGTGTACCAGAGTCGAGCACTTAACATTCTCCTCAATCCTCCAGTAGTTTGAAAACACAATGATAAGTTTTCTATGCTTTGAAGGAGGCTGTACAGTTTACATGATGGCAAGAGGTTTGCAGCAACAGTTCCAGATATCATGAGATTTGCAATGATGTCTGGATTCATTATAATTCCCCAGAGAAATTTGGCACACTTTGATACTGTAGTGCATTTGGGGTTAAAGAAAGCAACTATTTTGAGAAACTTATCCTCTACTAAAAATTGGCAGTAGATGTGTTATCTGCTGTTCTAATAACAAAATTAAATGGAATTTAAGATCATAAAAAATGCATTTATTTGATCATCAAAATTGGTCCATAAGAGAAGGTTCACACTTGAAGCCATTCTGTGAACACAGTATTTAAGAAACTGGAAGAGAGAACCTGGCAGTAAAAATATTTTATCATTAGAACTCAGTCTGAGCCCAAAAAAACTGACACTTTTTTTTTTTTTTGATGTGTTCAATATTTCTACAGGGTGATTTAGCAAACTTTAACTCCCAAAGGGTGATACAGTGGTTGTTTGCATAGTAGATGAGAAAAGCAGATAAGTAGATTTTCTTTCTCTGAAGTAGACTTCAAAACCTGCAGCACAAATCTGCATCCAACTAATCACTATGTAGCTGGTGGGGTGTGATTTATCATGGGTCTGCACTGGGAGAGAGGTATTTGAGGACAAGCTCGAGGGGTAATGACTAACCTGGCACACCTGAGCCCTTTTGTCCCACATATATTCATGTGATTTCTCCCTCTGTCTGGGAGGTAAGCTGGGTGTGTATGTATGTGGCTGTGAACAGAGTAAAGCCAAGGCCAAACAGAAAAAAGTGAGCAAGCGGGAAATCTGCAAAATTATTTGTTTTGAGAAAATTCTTACCGTATGTTGCTGATTACCATGGCAAGTTCATGAACCCAAATAAAGAGCTCACGTGCGCTCTTACCCGAAGGTCTGCAGTGTTCTCTGAGTGGCTTACTGCCAAGATTGCTACACATTAAAATTAATGTTGCACAATGTATTATGTGTATGTACAAAGATGTAGAAAATGGCATATGTGTAAACAGTTCAGGTAAGGGCACTCCTTTGATGTTCATATGTCATTAGTGACTTAACAAAATCTGACAAGTAAATGTTTGGCCTGTATTGTTAACTACAACAGCTTTATAATTGATATTAGCAAGCCTATAACAATATCCAATGGCAGGTTAGCAATTAAACAGTAATTAACATGTATTCATTTTGGACACAAACTAAATCTAGAGACCGTTACAGATTCACATGAATCAAATAAGATAGGAAAAAGGATGAGGCAAAAAGACAAAGTAGATGGTGTGCACTGAAGTCATTATAGGCAGCAACATATTCAATTAGGCCTAAATTACACACACTATTTCTCTCACTCACTTTTTCCTGTGTCTCATTTCTATCTGATATCAAAACTGTCATTCATCTGAGGGCAGCGGGTTTTTTATGTCGATGACCTTTCTCCTGTCTCATGATTTGATTTCTTTCTTATTCATTGCTCCCCATATCAGACTTGGTGACGTGTGGGTATATTTACTGCTGTGGGTTTAGGCACAGGACAGGGACTGAAGCTAACACATTCCAGAAAAAAAAGCTTCGGAGCATTTTAAAATAATCGGAAATTCAAAATTGTCCACTTTGAACACTAGATGAATTTTGCTTTGGTGGTTGGCATTGTGTTTCCTGCAGTGCTCCAGTGGGAGGAAACCTAATAGAATGATAGAGATCTGAATTTCTCCTGCACGCTACCCTCTACTCATCAACAGCTTTAAGCTTCATGACGTTTACAATACTGACAGATTTCATTTTGTCATAATTGTGTGCACACTAGATGATTAAACAAAGGACTATTATCTCATAATCACAAATGTCAAGGGAATTAGCACAATTAATCGTCACGTAACACAAATAAAGATGGATCTGGACATACAGCATTTTACAGTTTTAACTTTGGCCTGTTTTATCCTTCTATGTAAAGACTAGAGTAAGAATTGGAAACACAAGCTGTGAATGAAAATTTAAGTAGGTGTGGACATCAGTCTCAGAGTTGCACAAGCTCATGCTTAATCTCTACAGTGCACTGTTAATGCAGAGCACTTACAACGATCAGCCATAACATTAAAACCACTGACATGTGAAGTGAATAACATTGATTATCTCCTTACAATGGCACCTGTAATATATATATTATATATATATATATTAGGCAGCAAGTGAACCGTCAGCTCTCGAGGCAGTTGTGTTGGAAGCAGGAAAAATGGGCAAGTGTAAGGATTTGAGTGACTTTGACAAGGGCCAAATTGTGATGGCTAGATGACTGGGTCAGAGCATCTTCAAAACAGCAGGTCTTGTGGGGTGTTTCCGGTATGCAGTGGTTAGAACCTATCAAAAGTGGTCCAAGGAAGGAAAACCGGTGAACCAGCGACAGGGTCATGGGCATCCAAGGTTCACTGATGCACGTGGGGAGCGAAGGCTAACCTGTCTGGTCCAATCCCACAGAAGAGCTACTGTAGCACAAATTGCTAAAAAAGTTAATGCTGGCTATGATAGAAAGGTGTCAGAACACACAGTGCATCACAGCTTGCTGCATATGGAGCTGCGTAGCTGCAGACCAGTCAGAGTGCCCATGCTGACCCCTGTCCACCACCGAAAGCACCTACAATGGGCATGTGAGCATTAAAACTAGACCATGGTGGAATGGAAGAAGGTGGCACCAGGGTGCACTATGGGAAGAAGGAAAGCGGACAGAGGCAGCGTGATGCTCTGGGCAATGTTCGGCTGGGAAACCTTGGGTCCTGGCATTTATGTCAATGTTACTTTGCAACGTACAACCTACCTAAACATTGTTGCAGACCTTGGCCTCCAAATTTCCCAGATCTCAGTCAGAGCAAGCATCTGTGGGATATGCTGGATGTGAAGTCCAATCCATGGAGGCCCCACCTCGCAACTTATAGGACTTAAAGAATCTGCTGCTAACATATTGGTGCTAGATACCACAGCACTCTTTCAGAGGTCTTGTGGAGTCCATGCCTCAACGGGTCAGAGCTGGGACCTACACAATATTAGGCAGGTGGTTTTAATGTTATGGTTGATCAGTGTATACATCTATTGCTTATTTTCCTTTCTCTGTCATTTATTATTGCCCATGTCAGTTTCATCACTGTCTGTCAACACAAAAATTATGTATTCAAATGGATTTCAAATGTTGAACCAAATCAAAACAATATTAAAAAAATTTAACTAAAGAAATAAATCTTGTATTACAGCAGCAGTCAGTGGACATCTGGAGTTAAAACTTCTGTTCCCTGGGGGCTGCACATGCCGAACCAATGGTCCCTAAAAATGCACCAACTGTGACACGAGTATTTTAAGTTGCAGTAAACAAATTCTAGGTGTGACAGACTGGCTACTGGGCTTACAGGGATTTTACTGAACAAGACCCAACATTTTTTGCCAAAATCATTTATGTGTGATTAGGAACTGTCTTAATGAATAAGTGACCACAAATGACACTTACACAGGGGCAAAAAAGAGAGAGGGAGCTCAGGGGAGAGTGAAGCTTACCCACCATTGCTTTATGTGAACTGCAAGCATAGCTGAGCTCTTGCACTATAATCATTAATATAAATTTATAAACATTCATTCATTTTCTGTAACGGCTTTATCCTGATATGGGTAGTGGTAGATGTGGAGCCTATCCCAGGAACACTGTGCATGAGGCAAGAATAGACCCTGGATGGGATGCCTGTCCATCACAAGGCACCATGCACACAAACATTCACACCTGGGGCAATTTATTGTAGCCAAGCCACTTGCCACATATTTTTGAGAGGTGGGAGGAAATATTTCACAAAATTAAAGGCAGTTGTTAAAGGCTACATTTACAGACTTAGTCGAGCCAGTAAAGAAAAAAAAGAATTCATGCCTCTATCAAATTAATGCTTAATACAGTGTTGCAACAGGCAAAGCTACAGTGCTGCTACAGGCCTGAAGTTTTAGATGTTCCTAAAATACGGTGACACCTCATTTTCTGTTCATTCTGTCACTAGACATTGATGCTCTAAACTAATGCAATTTATACACAACCTATTCCATTCAGATTTTTTAAATTTAATTTTAATCAGGAAGACATCTGATTTGTGGTCAAAATGGGTGGTTTTGCATATGTTGTAGCTATGTAGTTTGTGCCATCATATCGCACTAGCCAGGGACTAACTGTGATGCCATGGCAACTGGCAGTATATACTGGCACAGAAATGCCCACGGTACAGTGACTTGACTGACGTGAGGCAAAAAAAAAAAAAAAAAAAGCTGGTGAGAACCCAGGGAGTGAGAAGCAGCTTTGAAGGATTTAAATGAGTAAAAACGGCATGCATTATTACCCTTTGATGAATATTCGGGGTTTAAGGATCTGTAAGCCACCCCTTAAGGAGGTTGCCAGGAGCTGCTGACCATAATGGGGATTTGTACATATACTACAGTTTAATGAATGGTTACCCAAAAAGAAATAAACCAGCTGTACCATTCTTTTTCGATATTGTTTGGTTAGAATGCAATCTTATCCCAGTTTAGACTAATATCCTCTTTGCCCACTACTTGCTTTTGACAAACATACACTATACATCCCATTCCAGTGTTGGCTCCCCCCATTTTTGAAAAGGCTTTTCAGTAGATATTGGAACGTGGCTATGGGGATTCGCCCATTCGGCCACAAGAGCATTAGTGAGGTCAAGCACTAATGATGGACGAGGATGCGTGGAGTGCAGTTGATGTTCCAATTCGTCTCAAAGGTGTTCAGTGGGATTAAGGTCAGGGTTCTTTGCAGGCCACTCGATTTCTTCCACTCTAGTCTTGGCAAACCATGTCTTTATAGAGCTTGCTTTGTGCACAAGGTCATTGTTATGCTGGAACAGGTTTGGGCCCCTCAGTCCCAGTGAAGGGAAAGCTAGGGAAAGAAATTTTCCTTCAGCGGCAGAACTAGGGTTAGGGTTGCAGAACAACTGTTACTGTTAGGGGTGCAGAACAATTGTTTCTTCTGTTACAGTTACACTGATACAAATGAAGTGAAATTCAGTGGACAGTGCAAAATGATTTTTGCAGAGCTAAGCAGGTCACATAATGGCCAGGGCCCCAATTACTCAGGCCATGTGACTTGGACGTCCCATCAGGGCCAGTAATAGGCAGGATGGACTTCTTGCTGAGCTAGAGAAACGCCTCAGAGAACACAGGGTAAGGGTTCAATCCCATAATAGCATGCAACTGGTGGCCTTGGAGATGGCGCCAGGAAAACATGGACGGCAGAGAGGTGATGGATGATGTTGGCACACTTGGGTTTTATTGAGGTTTATTGGAGTTATAGGAGAACACTCAATGTGAGTTCCATGAATAAACAATTCTCTATTACCGTCTGTCAGTACGCTAAACTCATCTGTCATTATTACTTATTCACATAGGCCACCATGCAGGTTACTGAGACACACATACACACATGCACACACACACCAAAGAATATGCAGTGAATATGCAGCACTCAACAGGCAGATAAAATATCATCCCATCAGTAGAAGCATGACAGGCTCATATAGCCCACTGCTGCCTCTAGCTGTTAGCCTTGGAATATATTTCCACTATTATGAATTACATCAACTTAACATCTGACTCTCTGAGGGTTATGTTCTGTTGCATTTTTAGAGTGCCTTGGTATACAATATCACAATGATTTAGCAATATTATAGCATTTTATGCTTAAATTACTAAGCATAATAGCCTAAGGGACATTAAGGGCTTCATAGTGGTGTTTTGTTGTTAAGGATAAAATATTGATTGATGCTCCTGTGTGAGTTATATGTGCAAAGAGTTACTCTACAGCTCACAAAATCTGTACAAACCACAAAACCACACATTTTGTGGATAGTTAAATTATACTTGTACCATGTATTTGCCCCCTGTCTGTTATCCCCTTATCTCTCTGATCCCTGTTACTCTTCGCCATTGCTAAATCTTGACACATATTGTCTGCTCAAACTCAGTCTCGCTATGTCATACATACATACACACTCCTGTATGAGAAGGTTAAGCATTGTAGTGCAGAGATCTTACCTCTGCACTATAGTTTAACAGATCTTTCTTGCTCTGCTAAAATATGCTTTTTATTCAGTTTGTACAAAAGAACAAGGGCTTTATCTAGTGACCTCCAGCATGGTTCATTCACAGAATTCGTATTTTCACTGGAAACTGTTGACTCTTCCTTGTTTACTCACCCTTCAATTTTATCCTGTTAATGCACAGACTTGGATAAATGTGGTTCAGTTTTATATGATAAACTGGTAATTACCTCTGATGTACTGGCCTTGCCTTTCTCTGCCTGTGAGGCTTTGAGTGTGTGGTTTGAGAATGCAGCAACTAGTGATTATCTCTGATTGGTGCAGAGAGGTCATGCTGTTTGCACTGATTGCCCAGGGCCGGCAGAGGCGTCACTGCTAGTGCTTTTTGACCACTTAGGATCGTGTTGGAAAAGAAAATACAGAGGCTGGGAACTCACTAGTACTGATTATAAGTCTTCTTCAGACTAATACATTGTGACAATAAGTTTAAGATTTGGTTCCTTTCAGGATCCAATTCAGGAACTGCTACCATAATTTTGAGGTTAATGCAGGACAGTCAGCCCAGTCCAAAGCATTCAACTTAGGAGTCTCATATTTTAATACCTGAGTAAATTCAGCTAATTTAAAAATGGCCTTCGTGAGTTCAGGTCAGTGTTCATTTTTAATCTCGGCGTGGTTGTGACCGTCTAGAACCTCAGTTTAACAACCTGTAAGACCCTGCAGATTCACCTTGCACCCTAACTGCATCGCTGACTTCCATTTAAGAGATTATAGAAGCATGCTCTGCTACATTAGCCTCAGCTCTTGAAAAAGGGGGAAAATATGTGGGCCCTTTTACTGTGTCCTTTATGAGGTTGACGTGCTGCAAAGGAAAGCTAGAAATCATAACAGATTGGTCAGTCACTAAATCTGAATGTTTCCTATGGCCCCCAGTCCTAGCATTCCATCATCAAGCTGAGATTTGATTTGTTCTTCAAATTAATAATGGTTAACTATTTATCCAGAGCATACATGGGAGCTTTGTGAGCCTGATTTTTTTTTTCAGGAATTAAGGATATAATTAAATCTGACATATTTATGGCTTGTAGTGCAGTTTTGCAATGATGTATGCACACTTTGTACACCTGTATTAAGCCCACACACAGACACACATACACACACAGGGATATTCAGATTAATTAGAGTTGAGTCTTTGATCAAATGACTTTAGTTATCATTCTTCATGCTTAAGGTGTGTGTGTGTGTGTATGTGTTTACATTTGACTCAATGGGTATGTATGCAGTTACTGGGCATGTTGTAGGTGGTTTCCAAAGAGGATTTGCATAAAAGACACCACATGCAAAGTATGTTAAATATTTTCATATTAAATATTATGAAAATAATATTTAAATGTGTTTGTGAGTGCTAATTGTTCGATAGCCACAAGAAGTTCAGAACTTAAAAAAAGGAAACAGGCTTCTTCAAATTTAATACCTGATTTTTAGTCATATTAATTTGCACATACAATCACTGTTTCCTATGTGAATTTCAGGCTTAGTAAATTGCATTATGGATTAAGTAATATTTTGCCCTGTATTTAGCATTTACAGATTGTCCCAAACTGCATATTCATTAAGGCAAATGTGCAAACCAGAAGTGCTATGTTCATATGAAAAACAAACTCCTCTTTAGAGCCTGTTACTGAATCAGCTAGTAAATCAGGGGCCCAGATGTTCTGTATGGATGATATTTTTGGTAAAAAATTTTTTTAGTTTGCTCTAGTGTAATTGTAGCCCTTTACAGTGAGATTTATTAATAACCCAGTAGTTATATAAGATATTATTTGGAATCTAAGTAATCTACTTTGGGCAGCTGCACCACACCAACAGAACTCATCACCAAACTTAATTGATATATGTGAACTTTGAAATAAATGAAACATATTTTAACTACTGCAGCTGAGAGGAAAACCCTCAATCTATATGTTATTGCCTTCACTTGGTGTAGATCACCTCAACGCTTTGGGTAGCCACTATGTTCTGTGTGTGCAAGCCTGTGGCTGGTCAGTGGCTGGTTTACTGGATAGTGCCAGAGTACAGCGTGAATCTAGCAGATCACCTGGAAGAACACATGGATACTACTTTAGCCCACTTAGACCATATTGACAGGAGGGTAAATGACCAGGCCACAGATGTATCTAAGCCAGATTTGTATGTCATTCCACCACACAACTACAGTATCTGTACCTTCTTACTGACATATACCACACAGTGTTGAATTTTCAGTTTTGATTGGTCAGTAGTGACAGCTGCAAGGCAAATCAAACACAGAACAGTGCTTGTTCGAATACATTATCCTTTCTACAGTAGCACTTAGTACTACCCTATTTCATGGATGTTCCACAACATTTAATATAACTAGAAATGGATGAAATGTATGACATGTTCTTTAATGAATAAAAAATGTAAACATTGGCAAATTGCTGTGGTATCAGAAGAATAAAACACTTCAGAACGTGCTGTTATTGCGAAATAATCAACCCCCTATGTGTTTTATTTCTTACTTAAATTTCATAAATGTTGTTTACATAACACACTGTTCTAATGTTGCAGACTTGTAATGCTGTCCTGGATATGCTTCCAGTGCCCGTGACAGCAATTCACAATAAGGTACTGAAGTATAAAAAGTGCAATTAAGGTGTTTATAAAGACATACTCTCTCTATCAGCAGTGACAGACCTCAATAAAGAGTTTTATGAGCACAAACACTGCCATTATAGGACTTCATTAAGGGAACATTGAGGAGACTCTACTAAAGCTGTGCCAGTGTAAACAGATGGCTGCTGTCTGTCTGGGTTATTTATTACGTATTTACGTGTTTGTGCTTTGACAGATTGCTAGTGATGTCGGGTGCTTCTTAAAATAGGGCTTTCATGGTTTTTTATTTTTTATTTTTTTTTACTAATCTTGGTAAACTGTTGTCCTATCCTCCACCTTCACATACTGGTATCAGAAGCTTTAATGTACTGAATATGCCTTTTTACAACCACCGACTTGTTGCTTGCCAACCCGTGTTGAAGAATAAAATCATAAAAATTAAGTGGCTAATATCTGCTGCCAAAAGCCTGTAAGACGGCTGTTGGCTCCCTCAATCTATATGTTATTGCCTTCACTTGATGTAGATCACCTCAACGCTTTGGGTAGCCACTATGTTCTGTGTGTGCAAGCCTGTGGCTGGTCAGTGGCTGGTTTACTGGATAGTGCCAGAGTACAGCGTGAATCTAGCAGATCACCTGGAAGAACACATGGATACTACTTTAGCCCACTTAGACCATATTGACAGGAGGGTAAATGACCAGGCCACAGATGTATCTAAGCCAGATTTGTATGTCATTCCACCACACAACTACAGTATCTGTACCTTCTTTTGTAGACTGTCTTTTATCCAACCTTAGATTCCCACTGCCATGTGGGTATGCTATATATCTCTATCTTGAATCTGCTCTGAAGTAAGAATGTGAAATTATTTTATTGAGTCTCTTAAAGCCTGCATGAGCCTGCTTTGATCTTGCTCCTTCATATGAGTTTTTTATTGCATCTGTCAGCGTCATCAAAGTGGAGCACAATAGAGCTGCAGGCTCATCCTCCGCTTATTTACCATTTGTTCATTTTATCTATCTCTTTATTGCGCCTTGTGTCGACTCCTTAAACACAATTCGGGGTTTGATTCTTCGACAACAAACCAGGCCTGACATTTACTAGACCATGTGCATTCTCTCTGCTCTGGCTTTAGATGGATGAGAGTGTGGGGTTTGGGGACTACAAGGAAGGCTTATATGAACTTCTCACTCAATTAATTTGGAGGGAAACTAACTGGATTGGATAAGACAATTATGGAATTAATTAATTTATCTTTGGGACTGATAATATTAATACAGAGATGCTTAGATGCTCAGTTCAGGAATACTGAGAGATATACATTAGGAGTTACAGTAAATCTTCCACTGAACAGCTGTTGAATGGATTTTATGTGTTGAACGATTTTAATGCATATCATCCAAATATGGAAGAGCAAAGGTAACCTTAAATGGTTAAAGGTACAACCCCATTTCCAAAAAAGTTGGGACGCTTTTTTTAAAATGCAAATAAAAACAGAATGTAATGATTTGCAAATTGCACAAACCCATATTTTATTCACAACAGAACATAGAAAACATAAAAAATGTTCAAACTGAGATAGTGTACTGTATTATGAAAAAAAAAAAAGTTAATTTTGAATTTGATGGTTGCAACACGTCTCAGAAAAGTTGGGACAGGGCCATGTTTACCACTGTGTAGCATCTCCTCTTCTTTTAACAACAGCTTGTATACGTTTGGGAAGTGAGGAGATGAGTTGCTGGAGTTTTTCGAGTGGAATGTTGTCCCATTCTTGCCTGATATAGGATTCCAGCTGCTCAACTGTCCGGGGTCCTCTTTGCCGTATTTTTCGCTTCATGATGCGCAAAATATTTTCAGTTGGTGAAAGGTCTGGACTGCAGGCAGGCCAGTTCAGCACCCGGATTCTTCTGCTATGAAGCCATGCTGTTGTAGGATGTGCGGTATGTGGTTTGACATTGTCTTGCTGAAATATGCAAGACCTTCCCTGAAAAAGACGTCGTCTGGATGGAAGCATGTGTTGCTCTAAAACCTGTATATACCTCTCAGCATTGATGGTGCCTTTCCAGATGTGCAAGCTGCTCATGCCATACGCACTAATGCATCCCAATACTATCATAGAAGGTAGCTTTTGGACTGAGCGCTGATAACAAGTCGATTGGTCCTTTTCTTCTTTATTCCGGAAAACATGGCGTCCATGATTTCCAAAAAGAACTTTAAATTTGGACTCGTCTGACCACAGAACAATTTTCCACTTTGCCTCAGTCCATTTAAATGAACTTTGGCCCAGAGAAGACGGCGGTGTTTCTGGATCATGTTCATATATGGCTTCCTCTTTGCATGGTATAGCTTTAATCTGCATTTGTGGATGGCACGGCAAACTGTGTTTAATGACAATGATTTTTTAAAGTGTTCCTGAGCCCACGCAGTGATATCCATTACAGAAGCATGCCTGTTTTTGATGCAGTGCCGTCTGAGGGCCTGAAAATCACGGGCATCCAATGTTGCTTTTCGGCCTTGTCCCTTGCGCACAGAGATTTCTCCAGATTCTCTGAATCTTTTTATGATATTATGTAGTGTAGATGATGAGATGTTTAAATTCTTTGCAATTTTACATTGTGGAACATTATTCTGAAATTGTTTCACTACTTGCCCGTGCAGTTTTTTACTGGTTGGTGAACCTCTGACAATCTTTACTCTGCCTCTATAAGATGCTCTTTTTATACCCAATCATGTTACTGGCCTGTTGCCAATTAATTCAATTAGTTTTAAAATGTTCCTTCAGCTGTTTCTTGTAAGTATTATTTACTTTTCCAGCCTTTTGTTGCCCCCTTCCCAACTTTTTTGAGACATGTTGCTGGCATTAAATTCCAAATGAGCTAATATTTTTCATAAAATAGTAAAATGTCTCACTTTAAACATTTCATATGTTGTCTATGCTCTGTTGCGAATAAAATATAGGTTTATGTGATTTGTAAATCTTTGCATTCTATTTTTATTCGCATTTTATAAAGCGTACAACTTTCTGGGGTTGTAGATTAATGATGACAGCAGTTGTTTTTTTAATTTCACCTTGAAGATATGCTGTATTTATTAATAAATACACCTTTGGGACATTAATTAAAACTTGCACACACAAAAAGAAATACACACATACCGTTTAAACAGAACTGAAGATGATGAGTGAAAGGGTAAGATGGCTAGCTAATAGATTACTCCATATGGAGGTGCTTGTGTAACATTGCTTGTCCTTGATAATTAAAAAAAAAGCCACACTATTATTTGCTAGAAGATTGAAGTGTTTCTATCAGAATGAGCAACATTCAGTAATTATACACATACTCAAGCTAAGCAAGTTGAAACATGCCACCTGTAAGACACGCTACAGCTGTCTACTCCAATTACTGACCTTAATGTGCAAATAATATATCACAGAATGCAAATAATATATGAGGACTAGATGCTTCTATGTTTGTCATGTCTGTCACTTTAACAGATTACCTTGTACTTACCCTTCATTTCTCTGCTGTGTTTATCTGATGACTTGAGTCTCAAGGTCTGTTTCTTTGTCATCGTCTGGACTGTGCAGTGATTACTGAGACATCTTTCAAGATCAAAACGTGACCTGAAACAGGGCTGGATCCTTTTTCAGTGTAACTTTGCCATGGAACATAAGCAGTGCTGTCAATACTAGAATTAACACTGAATAACGGCACTGCTTCCATATATGTTCCATATTTACATTTCATTTTTCAAAAATTAAACAGAACATGAATAAATAGTGGTGGCATGGTGGCTTAGTGGTTAGCACTGTTGCCTCACACCTCTGGGGATGGGGGTTCAGTTCCTACCTTGCATATTCTCCCTGTGCTTTGGGGTTTCCTCTGGGGAAAAAGACACACATTGTAGACTGACTGGCATTTCTAAATTGTCCGAAGTCTGTGTGAGATTGTGCACTTCTCTGCGATGGGTTGGCCAGGGTGTCCCCCGCCTTGTGTCCTGAGTCCCCTGGGATACTTGAGTAATTAGACAGGCATCCTGTGCTGTGCCCTGGCTTATGACACCACATTAAATTCATACTCAGCATCTCCTTCAGGTCTGGCTCTATGTGACAGGGCTTAGTGTTGGAGAACCTCAGGACACAAGCATTTACTTTTGTATTTATTCATTTATCCAGTGTGATTCTTTTATCCAAAACACTTTACAAGTAAGGCAGAAACATACAAGCATTTCTCTGAGGAAAATGGCAGGCAAGTAGTGTTTTCCTTTAGGGAGAAGAGGGCCATATCTCACAGCCTATTAAAGAAGAGATTTTTGTCCCACACTGCTAGCACATAAACTTTTAATATCTATGCATACTGTATATATACAGTATAGTAATAAAGTTTTAAAAAAATTAAAATTGCAGAATAGTGCACAAAGTTTCTTGAGAAACAAAACATTCCTTCTGAAACTGAAGCATTTCTACCATAGCAACAACTAAGAGTGTTAACAGTGAATTTCTCATTGCTGTTATACTATACACCTCCAAAGCCACTGGAAATGAATGTCCTTGATTCTGATGTTTCAAAATATAGTTTCTTTTAGTTTGTCCAGTTCAGAGATAATGCCATTACATTGTGATTGCAGTCATAAATTAGGAGTGATGGTGGATAACCCGTTACTCATTTTAGGTAACAGGCCAGATTACATTTAGTTCACTGACAATCTGTTTATTAGACCAATAACACATGAACATCTCCTCTTAAATGTGCTCATTTATCTGCACTTATCTGAAGGGTATATTCTGAATGGCCAAACAGATGAAACATACTGCATTAAATTACTGTTACAAATTATGGTTTTAACATATACCATATGTACATTTTACTGCATATCATCATGAACAAAGGAGTACGCAAATAAGAAGAGATAAATATATGGACATTAAATGGCTAAAAAAAAGTTTGATCAATGAATGGGTGACAGCAGTTGTTTCTTTTATTCACCTTGATTATATGCTGTATTCATTCAGATAGATAAATTGACCCTGGCGATATTTGAAATATCTACTGCTTTCACGTCCTACTGCCTGAGAAGCATTTGGTGTGCGCAGCTGATGAAGAATTTTTGTCAATGATGGCAGCAGTGCAATGCATAAAATCACGTAGATACAGGTCAAGAGCTTCAGTTAATGTTCACATCAAACATAAGAATGGGGAAATAATGTCATCTCTGTGACTTTGACTGTGGCATGGTTGTTGGTGCCAGACGGGTTGGTGTGATTATTTCAGAAGCTGCTGATCTTCTGGAATTTCCATGCTCAACAGTCTGTACAGTTTACATAGAATGGTGTGAAAAACAAAAAACTGGCCTACATGCTGTATGAAGGCCATGAAAAAAAATTGTGATCTTAAATTCACATCCTGAATTTTATTTTTAAACATATTTAATAATACAAGCCTCTTTTAGAGGGCACCTCACAGCTCAGTAAAAAAAAGCCTCCACATGCACATGGGGTCTTTTAGTAGATCAGGAAATGCTGAGAGGCTTTTTTCCTTCATACCTTTGAAGTAGTACTGCCTGTTTTCCTGAAAGCTGGAAGCAAGGACATGTAACACACACTGTCTCTATTTACAGACAAATGATCACTTAGAGCTGATTTCATTAGGTGCGGCATTGAGAGGGTAAGAGGAACAGCACCCGAGTAGCCCCTGGACAGTCTCTCTAACAGTGGTATGAAGGAAGTATCAGTGAGGTGTAATATTTTCCTGCTGGCACTGGAATGCTTGGTTTGTAATATTTTCTCCGTGGTCGGTATGGCCTCTGGTCTGACAGCTCAAATAAAGATGGAGTCACTTCAACTCATTTCTGCTGTGCCAGGAAAAAGCTACTTGCCTCAGCATCACATTTCACGTCCAGGCCAATACACACACAAACACACACACACACACAGGCATGGCTGGAGTGCTTCAGCAGCCCAGTTGACCTTCAATCAGCCAGCGGCATTCTCCCTCTGTCATCTTAGGTCAGTCCATCAATGAGCCTGTTTAAAAGATTAAAGAACTATTAAAGTTTCAGTAGAAATCAGGCTTCAGGCCATCAGTGATGTGATGTGAGCTAGTTCCACAAGGACGGCAGGCAGAGAGACCAACACAAGGACTTAGGTGCTCGCCAGGGATCTTGATGGGAATAAATGCAAGAGGAGTATGTAGGATTCTGAGTGCTTTAGAAAATATGCTACAGGGATGCAAGGGCTGATGATGGATTGGTTTCCTTGCAAATGTGTGTTCTCAAAAAGTTTCAGAAGAATGTCCTTCAGAAGCCTCTAGAACTAGAATGTGAGCATCCAAGACAAAAGTGCTTGCAGAAATGGCATGTTAGGTGGGAGATCTGTCCCACTTACAGCATGTTTGTGTGCATACAGGACGGAGCTCTATCCCACTTGCTATAAGACTCCCTATGGCCAAGAGCACAGAATACAGGTTAGGCTTGGAGTAGAGGTGTTCAAGACTAGGATCCCACGGGAAACAACAAAAAAAGTTACAGCAAGTGAAATTTTTACTCTCATGTGGGTAGAGCAAGTGGGACAAAGGGAAATGGCACATTTCCAATAATATTCAGTAAGACTCTATTAAAAGTCTTATTCCAAATTAATAAAATATTTAGGATATACATTTTTGTCTTGTTTGGATCATTCTGGTATCATTTTCAAATGGCTGAATTGGAATAAGTATATTTGTCTGCTTTATGTGCAGAACAGACACAAACCAATGTTCATACTGGCAGCAATTTATTTCTCCATGCATCATTAAAATCACTCTACACTGGTTGCTAGTGGGCATTCCAGTCTTCAGTTTATTAAAGATATGTCCACACAAACAATATAGAAAACTATGCAAAAGCATTCATTTGACCACAGATCATATGTCTTCCAGCTAACAATGTGGCACTGGCTGCAGTTTTTTTTTTTTTTTTTGCTGTATTTTTATGACAAAGACACAGGAGAATCAGTGGGTGTGAACTGGTCTTGCTTCTTTTCATATCAAAGAAATAGTCCAAAACATATTACTTTGCAAACTGGTCACATAATCTATTTTAGTTTCCGTGATTCCATTTTAGAATAATAACCCATGCATCAGTTTCTTTACATGCATTCACCCACGCCGTAGCAAAGCTTGAACTGGACATTAAAGCACCTCATGATAAAATCACACTGTTTCAATAAACAAACATTCACACAGTTGTTTTTATTTTTAAGATATGTGCATAAGGACAGTTAATACACAGAGATTGAATGGAATAGAATGGAAATAGAAATAGAATAGAAACATAAAGTAATCCTTACAGAAATATTCCTTCTGGTATACTGTACCACATGACTGTAAAGTATCACACTGCTTAAACTCCTATGGATAATTGTATATAGGATAACATAGCGCTAGCTACAGTTTCATTTAGCTAGCAATTATGTCATGTCTTTTGTTTATGTTCCAAATTCTCAACTTATTTTAATAATCTATTTTGCATCTACCTGAATATGTATACTCTCAGAATGGATTTGTCTATTTTCAGTAAAGATACTACTTATATTTTATGATAAAGACACAGGTAGACTCAGTGTAGTATTCATTCTCTTTGTAGGTCCACCCTTAGTGTCACCAAATGGTACCTTCTCTCTGAACACCCCAATAAAATACAGCAGTAGTAGCATTTTCTTTTCCCTTTTTTATGCTCCAAACTAGGGTGACACAGTGGTGTCGCCAGGTACCTGGTACGATCCTGAGATGACTGTCTGTGGTTATTGTCTGTATGGAGTTTGCCTGTTCTCTGTGTGTTCGAGCATGTTTCCTCCGGGTTCTCCGGTTTTCTCCCACCTACCAAAAACATGCCAGTAGGTGGACTGGCAAATCTAAATTGCCCCTAGGTGTGAATGAGTGTGTATGTGAGTTTGTGCCCTGGTGCCCTGTAATGCACTGGCGTTCCATTCAGGGTGTGTCCCTGGCAGTGGTGGCTTGGTGGTTTTCACAATAGGGGAAGCACAGCTGTCTGAAGAACATCAAAAGACTTTTCCAAAATCAGGTTGACAACATTATCATTGTCTGCCATGTCGTGCTAAAAGCAACTCAGCTGATAACTAGCTAGCTAAATTTCACTGAGCAAGGTGACTAGACCTATAAATAAAAAAAAATCTGAAACAGATTTACAATTATTTACAATATTTACAAATAACAAAGATTTGTATAATAAGAAGCTTGTTTATGGCAGTTGTTTATGATGTTCAGCCCATTTGAGAGCTCTCCCAATCATCATATGGAGAAGCTGTGCATCTGGGCACATTTAAAAAGAGCATTTAGAAAGAGTGCACTCTCGAATAAATACTGAGATATTTTGATATGTAAAACCCACACGTGAAGCACGCTTTGACTCCCAGTTGTGCATCCAGGAGGGATCTAAAATGACCCAAAATAATTAACAGCCTGTTGTTCAATCTGCATTAATCTTTGCTCCATTAAAGCAAAGTGTACTTGAATCTGCCATAGGATCCCAGTAAGGTTGTTCTACTAGCTTTTATAGACATTTTCACACAGGATGCGCTGTTCACCAAAAACGGTTTGTATGAAATGAACAAATAGCTCAGTATTGCAATGAGATATTTAATATTTTAATTCGCTATGATATTGAAGTTTGCCAAGCGTGATGAATAATATAAACACATTTGTAAACGTTTGACACTGACCAGGATAAAACGGTTACTGAAGATGAATGAACGAATGTTCTAAGCTGTCATTAATCGGTCCATCTCCTGTCACATTTTCAACTCATGTCGAAAGTGAGTGACAAATGCTTTGTCACTGCTAGGATACTTACAATGTTCTCATTGTAAGAATCTTAGCATGTAAGCCTTATTTTAGCCTACACTCTTAAAATACTTTTTAAAAGGATTCTTCATGGGATAGTTGTAGCAGGGAAATACTCTGTGGCATGGTTTTACATAGAGAAATCCAGAGGGACAACCAAAAACTGCACCAGCTGAGGTCATTATATATGAGAAATATTGGGTTCAAACAGAAATAGTGGGTAGGGATGGATGGATGGATGGATGGATAGAAAAAATAAATAACAGTCTAGCACTTAACTCTAGTCTGGAGATGATTAACAGCATATAGCCTTTTTAAATGTGAATCACTTTTCTGTCCAAACAGCATACAGAGACAGGAACAGTGCTGGAAATTATTACCAAAACTGCTAATAGTGAAAACTAAAACAAAAGACTCATTAAGCAAAAGACTTGTTTCTTAATTAATTATGTAGACCTATTGACTTTCCTTTACATATTCATCACACCACATCAGACTTTGTGATTCTGCCCTACATTAATGTATAAGAGAGTGAAATTGTGAGCCCTCTGGACAGCCATGGAGATAAAGAAATCTAAAGGAGGTGGAGCTGATTTATAGATAAATAAATATATAGGAAGGGTTAAGACAGTAAAGAGAAAATAATGGCATGTGTCCTCTCAGTGATTACAGCTAGACAGGTCAAACATGATTTCAGATGGGTGCAGTAACACTATCATTGTGTTCCATGTCTTCATATGCAGTAGGTCTCATATCTCACACACACACACACACTCTATCCTTGTGAGGACCTTCCATTTTTTATTTTTATATCCATGTATTACAACGTGCATCAATACTGAAAATCAATTTACTGAAACATTTAAATAGACCTTCTGCTTGACACACTTGGCAAAACTGACTTTCTCATGGATGATTGCTTGAATATAAAAATATTTAACAACCTGAAATGTGATTAAAGTGGAATCATCTCAGTTTGTCTCGATTATGTCTATATTCTCCAAACACCTCAGAATGATCAATACAAAAAGAGCATAATCACTGCCAACTTTCATCACAACACACTACAATAGCCATCTTCTTTTTTCTCTCTCTCTTGGTGAGTTTGTGGAGTTCTGCCAAGAAAGAGTGCAAGAGAGAGAGAGAGAGAGAGAGAGAGACAGAAAAAGACAGAAGGAGACAGACAGACAGACAGACCGACAGAAAGAGATGTCCACTGTAATGAGGAGACTGTATGGTGCATCAGCACTAGGCTGCTCTGCTCTGAGCTCCAGCCTAATTACAGTGTGTGCTTTAGGGCCTCAGTACAGGTCAAAACCCTGCTGCATGACAGGACAGAAATCCCTGTAAACCCTGAGACATCACTGTGCCCTTCACCAGCTCAAATGCTCTGCCACTGCTCCACTCTGCACTGTGGTTATCAAGACATGAAGAATTTCCCTTCTAAGATCAACATCTACTGCAGTTTTGTGTGTATAGGCGTGTGTGTTATATGTTTTTCTCTGTTATATATATATATATATATATATATATATATATATATATATATATATATATATATATATATATATAAAGTAAATTAAATATATTACATTAGAACATAAAATGCAATTAACTGCATATCTTAAATGAATTTGACGGCTCTAGTGTGCATGTGTGAGAGAAGGTATTCCTTTTGGCTGGTAGACTGAAACTGAAAGACTTTGCATCATATGCATATCCTTTTGAGTTACTGTATTCCAATGCCATTTAAATATGTGTGCATATGTGTGTATATGTGTGTTTATGTGTGTGCAGTGCACAAGCAGCCTAAATAACTAAAATAAAGACCTAAGCAGACTGCTGACTATCTCTGTCTTTGCTGATGTATGACTGCACACACCTATCTGTGGCTAACAGGCGGGTGGAGGGCAGGCTGTTGTTTGGTTTTCCTCTATTTGTTATTCTTCAAACCTGGAAAACGACTTTAGACCTGGAGCTGATTACAGGGTTCTACTCAAGCATATGCACATTTCCTGATAGCCTAAAATTGAGAGAGTATTTCCTTTCATCTAGTTTTGCAGTTGTGCTGAATGACCAGGCAATCAGGCATGTAATTTCCTTTTCTATTACCAGATAAAATATTGAGTTCCACAGAATTTGTTGCATCTATCCAAATATGCAGTATCTTTCAATATCTCAATATCTTTGCATATACCTACACTCATATAACTATACTCAACTTCACTTAAGTTGGCGGTTTAGTCCCAGCTCCAGAGTGATATTACAGTGTTTAGAAATCCTATTAACGGCAAACTATTGCAGCACCCATTATCATTTCAGTGTGACTGCGGTGCTGTTGGCCACAGGCTCACCCAAATCACCTGGTCTTTTTCCAGTCTTCAATTGTCCAGTTTAGTTGAGTCTGTGCCCATGATATCCTCAGATTCTTGTTCTTGGCTGACAGGAGTGGAACCTGATGTGGTCTTCTGCTGTTGTAGCTCCTCCACCTCAGGGTTTGATGTGTTGTGCATGCTGAGATGCTTTTTCTGCTTTTTTGTAAAGAGTGCTTATTTGAGTTACTGTAGACTTTCTGTCAGCTCAGACCAGTCTGGTCTTTCTCCTTTGATCTCTTTCATCAACAAAATGTTTCAGCCTGCAGACCCTCCTCGCACTCAAAGTTCTTTTGTTTTTCACACCATTCTGTGTAAACTCTAGAGACTGTTGTGTGTAAATATCCCAAGAGATCAGCAGTTTCTGAAACACTCAAACCAGCCCATCTGGCACCAACAATCATGCTACGGTTAAAGTCACAGAGATCACATTTCCCCCCAAAATTCTGATGTTTGATGTGAACATTAAATTAAGCTCTTGACCTGTATTTGCTTGATTCGCCCCACTGCTACATACATGGCTGATTAGCTGAGTAGGTGTACAGGTGTTCCTATTAAAGTGGACAGACATACACACACACACACACACACACACACACACACACACACACACATATATATATATATATATATATATATATATATATATATATATATAAGTATTGTTACAGCAAAGTGTATTCTTTTCTTTTTGCTATACACTGAAGACATGAGATGGTAGATCAGAATTTTGTCTTTCATTTCCTGACATTTACATCTACATGTGTTAAACATCTTAGAACATGGCATCTTTTGTTTGAACCCACCCATTTTTCATGTGATCAAAATATTGGAACATGTGACTGACAGGTGTTTCTTGTGCCCTGTTAGATTGATTGTTTAAACAATTAATTGCACTGAATGTCTGCTCTTTGAGCCCTGGGTTTCACTTGTAAAAACTGCATTTATTGTTAAAAAGGATAAACAAGCATGAAGACCAGAGAGCTGTTTATGGGAGAAAAGCTAGTCATTTTGAGGCTGAGAAAAGAGGGAAATCAATCAGTGCCATTTCACAAGCATTAACATTGAACAAGTCAGCCAAGGAAAACAGCAGCAGTTGATGACAGAAATATTGTGAGAGCTGTGAAGAAGAAAAACCCAAAAACAACAGTCAGTAATATCAGCAACAGCCTCCACAGGATTGGTATCACAATCCACTGTTTGAATAAGACTTCATATAAGACATAATTTTCAAATAAGGCATTTGAAGAAAACTTTGAGAGCAGAAATATAGAGGCCATATCACAAGATGCAAACCACTCATCAGCAGTAAGAATCAGAAGGCCAAACTGGAATTCACAAAGAAATACAGAGATGATCCAGAAATGTTCTGGAACCAAGACTGACCTCTACCAAAGTGATGGAAAGACGAAAGTGTGGAGAAAGAAAGGATCTGCTCATGATCCAAAACATACACGCTCATCAGTTAAGCGTGATGGAGGTAGTGGCATGGCTTGCGCTTGCATGGCTGCTTTTGGATGGGCTCACTAATCTTTATTGATGATGTAATTCATTATGGTAGCAGCAGTTTACAGAGAAAATGTGTCCAATCTAATCTAACTTGCAGCCAATACAACAAAGGACTTCATCGGGGGAAAAAGTGAAAGGTTTTAGACTGGCAGTCAATCACCAGACCTTAACCTGATTGTGCACGCATTTCACCTCCTGAAGAGGAGACAGAAGGGAGAACCCCCCAACCCAAAAAAAACTCTCCCCCACCAAGACCAACAACAACCAAAAGAAGCTGCAGTGCAAACCTGGGAAAGCATCACAAAAGAAGAATGCAACAGTTTGCCAATGTCTGTGGGTCGCCAGCTTGATGCAGTTAGACTTTCAGCTTTACTTCAAGGGTTTTTTCAAAAATATTGCATTAACTGTTTAGGAGTTACAGCTGTTTTTTAGATAGTCCCTAACTAACATAATTATAAATATAAGAATTATTTTTAATACTTGGATGCAAATCCTTTGCAGTCAATGACTGCCTGAAGTTGGTCACCCACGGACATCACCAAATGCTGAGTTTCCTCCCTGGAGATGCTTTGCCAGGCCTTTACTGCTGCCGCCTTCAGTTGCTGCTTGTTTGTGGGTCTTTCTGCCTTCAGTTTTATCTTCAGTAAATGAACAGCATGTTCAATTGGGTTGAGGTCACATGACTGACTTGGCCATAGTGGTCTTTTGTTTGTGAATGAATCAGTGTTTTTGAACGAATCTTTTAAGTGAATGAATCATTCTTGTTCATTTCCACGTACTGACTCATTTTTCATTCACGTAAGTCCTGTGTAAAACGTGACTGCTTTGGCAGCTTTTTCCTGTTTTTTAAAGACTGCATTAGAGTGCGGGCTGTGAAGGAGCATGCCATTGGTTGGATGTATTGAGCGAACTGGTATTTGTCGTTCATGAACAAAATGAACGAACTAGGTGAACGAACAAGGATCTGCTGACTCAATAATGTTGGCTCAGCTGACATATGCATGTCGTTTCTTTCAATTCACCACCCTTTCAACAAGAAGAGAAAGGGTGGAACAGTGCATTTGAAAAGTCTTATGTGTTGTTGTGATGTTCATAGCAATCTGCTATACACAAATGTGTTGTTCATAGCATAATCTGCTATACATAAATGTGTAAAAATGACTGAGGGCTATATTTAAAAAATTATTGTAGCATTGAAAACTACTTCATACACGTATGTAAAAACCTTTATTTCTCGCTGCTGCTGGGGGTGGCCCTACATGGATGGCCTGAAGATCATTGGAATTCTGGGGATGGTGTTGCTTTGGGGCCATGGAGATAACTTGGGGATCTCATATGGGGAGTTGTACTGTAGATGGCTTGGGACTGCGATTGCTGTGGAGGCTTTGGGGCTGCAGTTGCCATGAGCAGTTTTGTACTCAGAACTCCATCAGTGGACAGTGGATAGGTTTAACAAACGGACTTCCTGTGAAAACTGTGATGAATTTATTGATTGCACAATTTAACTATATGTCCATATAGTACACAGTTACAGAAGGAATTTATTTATAATCGCACTATCCTTTAGCAACCAGATGAGGATGGGTTCGATTTTGAGTCTGGTTCCTCTCAAGGTTTCTTCCTCATATCGTCTCTGGGAGTTTTTCCTTGCCACCTGGGCTTGCTCACTGGGGATAAATTCACATATTTACAATTTATTTTGGTTTAATTTAATTTGAATCTATTTATTTCTGTAAAGCTGCTTTGT
>CM075005.1:18587911-18606572 GCA_037576675.1 Pangasius sanitwongsei
TAGCTGCGGCGCCCGGGGAGCAGTTGGGGGATCGGTGCCTTGCTCAAGGGTCTCACCTCAGTCGTGGTATTGAGGGTTCACCTTCGGGTTACAAGTCAGACTCTCGAAACCATTAGGCCATGACTGCCCCCCATTTAAATGTGCTATACAAATAAAACTGAATTGAATTGAATTGATTTTTTTTTTTCAAATTACATTCATATCCTGCACTGACTGAAATGTCTTTCTTGAAAATAAATTCACTGGACCTCTTTGTGGATTGGACATGCCAATTTTAATAAATTATTGTACTAAAACTTGTCTCTTGAAAACTTGCCATTTATAAATGAATGTTTTGAGTGAATGAAACACTGACTTGCTCATAATATCTAAAAAGACACTCACTGGTGCTGCCTACTGGTGTAATGGTGTAACTTGCGGAAAGGGTAACTGAACAAATCAGTGAACAAATCTGAACAAATCTTTTTGGTGAATAGAATCAAAAGATTCGAGTCACTGGGATTAATCGAAATTACCACCACTACTTGGCCATTTAAGAACATTCCATTTCTTTTCCTTAACAAGTTCTTTGGTTGCTTTTGCAGTATGTTTTAGGTCATTAGCCCTCTGTACTGTGAAGCACCGTCCTATGCACTTCAAGAATTCATCTTGCCACTTTTGTTAGCAGTCACATCATCAATAAACACCAGTGACCCAGTTCCATTGGCAGCCATATATGCCCATGCCATAACACTGCCTCCACTGTTTGACAGATGATGCTTTGGATCATGAGCCCTTCCTTTCATTCTTCATACTCTTCTCTTTCCAACATTCTGGTACATGTTAATCTTGGTTTCATCTGTCCAAAGAATCTTGTTCCACAACTGGGTAGGCTTTTTTTTTTTTTTTAGATGTTTTCTAGAAAAGTCTAATCTGCGCTTTCTGTTCTTAAATGTTACCAGTAGTTTGCATCTTGTTGTAAACCCTCTGTATTTACATTCATGAAAGTGTCTCTTGATTGTAGATTTTGACAATGAGACACCTACCTCCTCCAGAGTGTTCTGACTTGGCTAGATTTTGTGAAGGGGTTTTTCTTCACCAAGAAAGAATTCTACAATCATCAATATAATCAATATAATCAAGTTGGTGTTGCTGAGCTTGCCAGTGCATTCCTTCTTTTTAAGAATGTACCAAATTGTTGATTTGGCCACTCCTAAAGTTTCTGCTATCTCTCTGATAGGTCTATTTTCTTTTTTCAGCCTAATGATGGCCTCCTTCACCTGCATTGACACCTTTTTGGACACCTCTTTGAGTTCCCATGAACAGCTACCAAATGCAAATTCAGCAACAATCAACTCCAGACTTTTTATCTTCTTAATTTCTGCCAGTAATGGTGGTAATTTAAATGGTGGTGATTTTATTCAACCATGAGTTTTAATGATTGCTGCTTTCAAACCCTGCAAGCACTTAACAAGTGCATTCCATTTACTTAAAAGACAGAACAAATTAAGCACACATAAGTAACACAGACATACACACAGAAAGAAGTCCAGACTTTCAAAATTTGACCTTGTTTTTCCTGAATTCTTCTTTTGAATTCAGTTTCATCCAAAGTGACCTGTGAACAGGATGTTTTTTCTTGTTTTAACCTCAGTAGCAGCACTCCAAAGGTTAGGCTACAGCTTAGTCATATGGGTCATCATAGTGCATTACTATGCATCCTTCCTTCTTAGTATTTGGCCACACAGAATGACAGACTAACAAGACTGCACAGCCATATCATTGGTAAAGCTCAAACCCAGCAATCACAACTTGAAATTATAAAACTGTTTTAAAGTTGTGTAATTTGTAACAGTTTTATAATTTCTAGTTGTGATTGCCATTGTGATGAGCTCATGATCGAACCCTGAAACCTGAACTGAGATGCAGCAGCACTACCTGCTGCACCACTGTACCCACTAAACATATATTTTCTAGTAAATTCAATTCAAATATGGCACATTTGGAGATCACTTTCATTAGTTGGCTTATTTACAGTTTAGGACAAGCTTTTATGTACTTGCCTTTGGCTTCTGCCATTTTCTTTCAAATTTCATGTAGATGGCTTCTGCCATTTTCTTTCAAATTTCATGTAGATGCAGAGAACCTTGGGTTACTGTAGGCTATGATGAAAACACTATTTGTGACCTAAAAAACTCTTGAAATGTGAGCTGCACTTCTTGGCTGTATTAAAATTTTTTACAAAACTAAATGGTCTTCAGTGACGTAGTAGCCAAGAAATTCAGCCTATATCAGCCACAGCATAGATGTGGAGGAACTGCTACATAATGAAGGGTTGCAGGATGACCCACTCAAACAGAAATGTCAAGATATTTTTCTCCTGCAAAATATAACTCTGGGGACTTCCTGTCCTGTCTAGAACTTTTGCTCAATTATTTAAAAAAAAAACCAATTACCTGTATAGTCTTTAAATAACACAAATATACTTCCATCATGGTATTGTCAGGACAGTAGTTTATGTGATGCTATGATACAGACAGTGAGCTCAACAGACAGAATGAGTGCCTGTAGCAGAGTAATGAGTGCTGGTGTGAGGTAGATCAGCAATGTATTGATCAGTGGCCTACGCAGGAAAAACTCCAGTAATGATGGATGAAAATGAAATGCTGCCAAACCGCTCTCTGATTACAGTCCTCTCTGCGCACAGTACAGCAGGGCTTCTTCTGTGACTGAGTGAGAGAGAATGATAGAAAATGACCTAAAGAAGAAGAAGAAGAAGAAAATATTGAATGTGCTTCCTGCATGATGCAGGAATACAGAATAATAGAAAGAAGAGTAGAAAAAAGGATTCTCATATAAAGAGGAAAAAATAAGTAAGAGCTTGTGAATTTTTTTTATTAATCTGTAGCTGTCACACTCATATGAACTGACTGTGTTACCAGTGCAAGAAGCTCTGCAGAAACCCAGAAACCACTGCTATCAAATGTCAGATCACACATCCTTTTTTATGATTTTCTTAGTGAATTATAGACTAAAGAAGGAATCAATGGAGTCCAAGCGCCAATATCTCTGCAATTACTACCACAGTGTCACCAAAACCCATTGAGCTATGGCTATGAAGATTGATCAAGTTCAGACCAAGCTTCTAAGTTTTTTCCCTTAGTGACCTCAAAAATCATATCAGAATAAGTATATTTTATTGCTTATATGTTTTGAAGCCAAATTAATTAAAATGTGTATTCAATTGTTTTTCATTTTGAATTCCTGTGAGGTTGCATCAACTTAAGAGACTCCAGAAATGGACAAACCATTCAAGTTTTGTGAGAATAGGGCAGTGTTAAGCCTATCCAAATACTTTGTTAAGCATATCCAATAAATGCTCAAATCTAAATCCATCAAGTCATCCTTAGACAGGAACTTAACACTAAAATGCAGTATTCAAAATTTCAATTTGACTGGACAGGCAATTCCCGTGAAATAGCTATTTGACTTGTTATAATGTCATCACTATTATCTACTGTAAGTTTCATAAGTTTCTATCAATACATTCATGAACTACAACTTTTCAATCAACCAGGCTCCACATCAGAAGGTTTGATTGGAGAAGATGGGTCATATCATCAAGAAATGTCAACATGTTTTGATAATTATTGATAATTTGATCATTCGTTTCCGACTCAGAAAAAAACTCTGGGATTGGTTTGCAAAAATATCAAAACCTTGACTTCCATCAGATTTTCAAAATATGTTCTGTTCCTTTCTTCCCTGTCTGCTAAACAAACAGCAGGAAAACGGCTAACACTTCATCCCATAAGGTCACTTTCTTTTGCCCACCTCCTAAATTCCAGTTTGTCCCTGAGGGAAAGTTAATGCTAATTGAAATGTAAGGAATCAATTTGCCTTCTGGAGATATCAACAAGAGACCCGGATCATTAATGTTTAAATGGAAATCATTTAAAATCCTGTCTAAACACACACACATACACCACTAATTAGTTTGTTACAATTGATTGCTTTAGTGTTTAAATATTCTACTCACAAATAAAAAAGAGAAACACAGGCACTTCCCACTAATTAACTGCTATTTATCAAGCTCATTCATTCACATTTCTCAGTATTCACCTTCCATTTAATAAATCATGTAATGTCACTGATACACGCAAGAGGAGTAAACCCCTGAGAACCATTACCACAAACTGAGAAGTAAAGCACCATCAAACTCTAAATCATGTCATACACAGACATACACACACACACTCACAAACTGAAAATTGAAAGAAAAAAAAAGAAAAAAAATTCCCATTCCCACTATTTTCCTACAGTCTATATAATGTTTATTGGTCCCACTGAAACAAATTAAAAGAAGAACCATTAGTTCTGCTTCATGCATAGCTCAGATAGGTAGGCATGTGTGTTTAGTCAAGACACTTCCATTGAAATATAAGTTAATGACACAAAACCGCCACATCTAAAGCATCTAACATACTTTGTAGTATAAAAGACATTACAAACTGAGTATGTGGTTTATATGTGTGTCTAGGAATGTGTTATTAATGTCAGCTTTCCCCTCTGAATCAGGAGAGTCACTAAAACATTACAGTTCTGTAAATCTTACACCAATTCTGATGGGACCAGGAAATGTAGTCATTTTTCATGCCTCTCCAAGAAGGTATCAATCAGTAAACGCATGCATCTGTTGTTCTGTTGTACTGTCTTCGGGGATAACTGTGCATATACTTTAGCTCTACTTCAGCAAATAGATGCTCTGGACCATCAATACAGAGGTGAAATATGTAAACAAAATCATACAAATAAATTCAACAGCAAATGATAAGAATGCAGTAGACAGTCCAAGTATAAGACCCGTGATATAATTATCCTTTATTCTTTAGTTTTTCTTTTATAATTTTTTTCCCTTTTATTCTCTCTCATTCTTTCATTGGAAGGGAGGGATTATCAGGACAGTGAGTGAAACGTGATCTGACCCTCTGCATTTGTCGAGTAGTAGTTTCACAGAGAGCATTTCAACTAGTCTGTCAGCATGGTAGGATGTGCCCAAAAATGTGTGTGAAATAAAAATGAAAAGAGAGGAAAAAATGGGAAGAAAGAAGCACAAGAAAGAATCATGTTGGTTTTAAGGACTGTGTTTCGAACTAGAGATTAAATACATTTCTATGAGCTAAATCACATTTTTTTTTTTTTTTTTTTTGAAATCATGACTTTATGTTCCCCTCTTCATTATGTTCTTGCCAAGCAGTCTGTAGTTTGTACAGATATCTCAGGAAGAATGTGGTTCTGGTTATCATTTCGTGTTTTGCTTGTTTGTTTGTTTTTTTCACAATTAACACAATTAATATCTTACTGTAACATACATTGACAATTTTTGTTCCTTGTGTATAATGGAGGAACATCTGTGAAGCCTATTAACCTAAATGTCTTGTTTATTATCAAATAAATTTCATTGTCTTCTTCATTTTATTCTAAAAGTGTGATAACCTTTGCACTCCACTATAAATTATAGTCCTCTCTTGTTCTATGTGGTGATACTTGTATAGAGAAGGAGTTATGCAAATATCACTTCAGCATAGGTAGAAATTAGTGTCACAGACACTCACATATAGTGAGTCAAGGCAGGCTAAGAGTGCTAAAGCAGTCACACTGACAGGAGGTTATAGAGCACATCAGAGCTATGGATGCATGAGGCATAGGTGACAGGCTGTAAGAGCTGAGAATGTTAATTAATGTTTCTTCACGAACCTTTGTCAGAACAGCCAGAATGTTCAAGAACACATAGACAGACTTGACTTAGGCAAATCCATAATCATGACCACAGTAGTAGACAGACAAGGTCAACACAATAACAAGGTGCCAGGAGAATCCACGATTATAAATAAGGCCCAGAATGACTCATAACGGTGCAAGGTCTTTGCAAAGGCCAGAGGCTAACTCTGAACTATATATGAGTTTCCTAAGGAATCCATAATTACAGAGTAGGTGCTGATGCTAGCAAGCATCCGTGAAGTTGGATTTGTTGTAGGAACAAATCAGGAAGCAGAGCAGGTGTGGAGTCATTCAGGGCAGAGACTTCCAGACACTAGATGTGAGCTGGATAGATAGCTCAGGACTGTGTGCATACACTGTGTGCATTAGGAATGTTTCAGTTTTTATACACTTCCTTGTATTACTAAGAAGCATTTTACAGACACACATAGTGAATAAGATTTTTTTTAGCAGTTACTAATTGAAAAAGATGTAATTGATGTTCTAAACTTACAATATTGTAGCATATGTAGCAGCAGATGCTTAGAAACTGCTATACAGACCTTCACACTTATGACAAGGCTAAGACTAGATGCAGGTTAGTCAGAAAAGTGTCTGAGTGAGAAAGACAGGCAAGGATCAAAAAGGATGGAAGGCTGAAATAAATAGCAAGGTAATTTTAAAAAATCTGAGGTCTTATTTATCATCTGTGAGTAAACATTTTCATGCATAAACACATTTCTACACATGTTTTGCCAAACAGATTGTGATTTATCAAGATATTCTTTCGCATGAGGGTGTGCATATATAAAGAACTGTTTCTGGCCAGAGTTTTTTTGGCCAGGAGTTTTCAGAAACTCCTATTGGCAAAAAGTGCAAGCACAGTCAGCCTGATTACTGTCATCATAATTGACAGGGTATATAAAAGCGCATATAAAAGGCATTTCTAAAGACTGACTGGAGTGAAGCAGACAATGGTTCACCTTGCCATGCTTGGAGGTTTAGTACACACAGCTTTGCGCAGAGAAAATTTGTTAAAGGGCCAGAAGAATGTCTTTTCTGAGAGTGATGAGCTCATCCGTCAATTTCATTTGCCAGTTGATCTCTTTCAGCAACTTGTCCCACTTTTGGAGAGACAGCAATAGCATCCCTGTACACACTCAAGTCCTTTGTACTCTAGGGTTTATAGCCATAGGCACGTTTCAGCATGAAAGTGGAGACAGATCTGGCATTTCTCAACCAACTATGAGCCAAATAATGACAGATGTTTTACATACATTATATCGCTCATACATTACATTTCCAAATAAAGCAACAGAAAAGAAAACAATAATGAAGGATTTTCATACCCTCGCAGCTTTTCCAAATGTAATTGGGACAATACATTGCACACACATAGCCATAAAATCACCCTTTTAAAGGGAAGTGGTTTACCATATATAATGATTTGGGGGAGTTTCTTTATACACAGTCCGGTCCATAAGTATTTGGACAGTGACACAATTTTAGTAATTTTGCCTCTGTACTCCACCACAGTGGATTTGAAATGAAGCAATCAAGATGTGATTGAAGTGTAGACTTTCAGCTTTTATTCAAGGGGTTTAACAAAAATATTGCATTAACCATTTAGGAATTACAGCCATTTTTTACATAATCCCTCCATTTTCACAGGCTCAAATGTAATTGGACAAACTAACAATCATAAATATTAGGATTATTTTTAATACTTGGATGTAAATACTTTGCAGTCAATGACTCCCCGAAGTCTGGAACCCATGCACATCAACAAATGCTGAGTTTCCTCCCTTGAGATGCTTTGCCAGACTTTCACTGCAGCCGCCTTCAGTTGCTGCTTGTTTGTGAGTCTTTCTGCCTTCAATTTTGTCTTCAGTAAGTGAAAAGCATGCTCAATTGGGTTGAGTTCAGGTGAGTAACATTGTACTTCCTTGTCTTAAGAAGGTGATACATCCGTCTGTACAGTGAAGTGCTGTCCTAACAGTTTTTCAGTAAGTGACTGAATCTGAGCAGAAAGTATAGCTCTATACACTTCAGAATTCATCCTGCCACTTCTATCAGCAGTCACATCATCAATAAACACCAGTGACCCAGTTCCATTGGCAGCCATACATGCCCATGCCGTAACACTGCCTCCACATGTTTGACAGGTGATGTGGTATGCTTTGGCTCATGAGCCCATTCTAGTACAAGTTAATCTTGCATCAGAACTGCATCAGAATCAGAATTTTTTTAAGCAAAGTCCAATCTGGCCTTTCTGTTCTTGAGTGTTACCAGTGGTTTGCAGCTTGCAGTAAAGCCTCTGTATTTACATTCATGAAGACGTTTCTTGATTGTAGACTTTGACAATGATGCACCTACCTCCTTGAGAGTGTTATGACTTGACTAGATGTTGGGAAGGGGTTTTTCTTCACCAAGGAAAGAATTCTGTGATCATCCACTTTAGTTGTCTTCCGTGGTGTTCCAGGCCTTTTGGTGTTACTGAGGTTGCCAGTGCCTTTCTTGTTTTTAAGAATGTACTAAATTGTTGATTTGGCCACTCCTAAAGTTTCTGCTATATCTCTGATAGGTCTGTCTTGCTTTTTCAGCCTAATGATGGCCTCTTTCACTTGCATCAATACCTCTTTGGACTGCATATTGAGAGTTTCCAGCTTCCAAATGCGAATTCAACACCAATCAACTCCAGACCTTTTATCTCCTTAATTTGTCATGATGTAACGAGGATACAGGTCACACCCGGCCAATAGAAACTGCTCATCAGTCAATTGTCCAATTAGTTTTGAGCCTGTGAAAATGGAGGGACTAAGTAAAAAATGTTAAACCCCTTGAATTAAAGCTGAAATTGTACACTTCAATCACATCTTGATTGCTTCATTTCAAATCCACTGTGGTGTACAGAGGCAAAATTACGAAAATTGTGTCACTGTTCAAATACTTATGGAGCTGACTGTAAATATTTGTGGTTGTGCAACATCTATTGCGTACAGCTGTACTTACTTACATTTGTGATAAATGCCAATTTTTTTATTGTGTTCTGGTGGTTCATATGCAAAGAATTTTCAAAGTTATTCAACACATGCTTTGATAAACGAGTCTCCAGTTTTGGTGTCTGAAACCAAGAAACTGAAACTGGGGTTAGGAAGGAGATACTCTGTTAAAGACAGATAGACAGTGCTGGATATAGGAAAATAAACCTATAGACAGAGTGAAACAAATGTTGATGAATATATATGGAGAGTGTACTGAATGTGTGTGTGCACATGTGTTGGCATCCCTCCAACAGACTGGTGATGAAGGGACCTATTGCTAATTGATACATAAAGATTCAGCACACTTTTTATGGAGATATCAACAAGAGGATAATTAATGTTTAAATGCAAATGCATTAGCAACAAAATCTTGTCATGTTGTGTCAAGGACCTTCAGAGACAGCATTAGGAGATGGAGCTGTCAAAAGCCTTTAAACCGTCTCACACTCATGATGCATGAACAAGCCAAAAAAGGGATGTATTCTACTGTACTTTAGCTCACAGAGCCCCCGAAGCTACACATACTGCTCTGAGACCAATATTGATGCCGGTATGTTGAGGGAGCAGAAATAGAAGCATTAGACAGAAATGATAGATTTAATTACGAAGCACCAAAGTTTTAAACTGTTTCATGCCTTTATGAGTACTCTAAATTAAGCAAACTGAGTAAGCTAAGCAAACTGAGTAATGAAGATGTGACATATGAGAGGGATGTGAGAGAGTCAGGATCTCGAGGGTGGTAGAAGAGTGACAGACATTTACTTTGCAACCATATTGAGAATGATTTTCTCCAAATTTTACTCCAAATCCCATCCACTATCTAGTTCTCCCTTATTGCATGACAGCTACCAGCCTGCGATGGCGAAGGCTAGAATGTGCTTCCTCCAAGACATGTGAAGCCAATCACTGCATCTTTTCAAACTGCTGCTCATGCAAAATCACAAGGCAGCTAAACACTCAGAGGAAAGCGCAAACTGCCCTCTTCCTCATACATGAGCTCACAGAAGTTAGTTAGGCTCACTCTGATTGACAGGGAAGAGAGTAATACCATCCCACCAGAGAACATGAACAATTAGGTTACTCCTGGCCACAAATCCCAGCTGTGGCATATTGCTGGGATTCAAACCCACAACCTCTGGATGCTTTTCTGTTGCGCATCTGTTCATGTTAAATACATATAAGTATTTTAAAGCTAAATACTTTTATTTACTCTAAAGACTCTAAAGCATTCACAGACAGAAAAGTCCAAAGATAATATACAGCCAGATAACTAAGCAGTCAGAGTTGCAACTCTGTTTGCAATTACAATGAAAATGTTTGCAAGCCTCGCCCAGCCCTCAACCACTACCATCCTTTCTGTGGAAGCTTCTGTACATGTCTTCAGTTCCTAATTGTTCTTGGGGCATTTTGTCTTCAGTTTTGCCTTTAGCAAGTGAAATGCATGCTTACTTGGATTCAAGACTTGGTCATTGCAGAACATTCCACTTCTTTGTCTTAAAAAAGTCTGGGGTTGCTTTCAAAGTATGCTTCATGTCAGTGTCCATCTGCACTGTAAAGCACCATCCAATGGGTTTTGAAGCATTTGGCTGAATCTAAGCAAATAATATAGCCCTATACACTTCATCCTGCTTTGGTCAGCAGTCACATCGCCAATAAACACAGGGGAAATAGTTCCATTAGCAGCCATGCATGCCCATGCCATAAGAAGAGGTTGTATGCTTCAGATCATGAGCAGTTCCTTCCCTTATCCATACTTCTTTCTTTTATGAATGTACAAAACAGTTGATTCGGCCACACCTAATGTTTTAGCTATTTCCCTCACAGATTTGTTTTAATATTTCAGCCAAATGATGGTTTGCTTCACTGGCAGCAACAACTCTGTACTTCATATTGAGAGCTAACAGCAAATGCCACACATGAAATCAGCTCCAGACCTTTTATCTGCTTACTTGTAAATGAAATAATGAGGGAATAACACACACCTGGCCATGGAACAGCTGAGCATCCAGTTACTTTGGTCCCTTAAACAGGGGGGACCACATATAAAAAGTGTTTATCTGATTTGGATGTACATACTTAAATACTCAAAGCTGAAAATCTGCACTTTGAGCTCATATTCATTATTTAATTTCAACGCCAATATACTGTGGTAGACAGCTAAAAAAAAAAAAAACAATAACTTTGTCAATGTCCAAATACAGTAGTACAAATAGACGTGACTGTATGCTACTTCACCTTTAACATTGTAAAGTCACAAAAAGCCACAACATCCCATAGGCTTTACTTTATCAGTACTTAGGACTACCATACACTCTTAGAAGTGTTACTCAAGGAGTCACTGGATAAATAAGAGTTCTTAGCTTCCAAAAAATGTACTACTTGGAACTCTTTCTGATAGGAAAGCATTCTGTTGTATAGTTGTACCTTAAAGCGTTTTCCCAGTGGGACAACGAAAGAGCCTTTAAGGGTTCTAAATGTGGACACAATAATAAACCAAGATATTAAAACACTAAAGTATTAAAGTATTAAAAATATATTAAGTTAAACACAGTTATAGACATATCATTTTAATCAATGTTGGCCACCAAGATTCATGTGTAAATCATAACATGTAATGCATCCAAAAAAACCACCATAGTTGTACATACGTCCCACACACCAGTTAAATGGTGTCATTAGAACCAGTTATGTGGAACTCAGACTTGAATGTGTGTGTGTGCAAGAGGAGTGAAAGTGTGAGAGAGAGAAAGAGAGAGAGGGAATATTAGAGCATCTGTTCTGTGTGTGTGTGTGTGTGAGAGTGTGTGTGTGTGCATGTTCAAGAGAGACAGTGAGAGCGAGAGACAGAGACAGAGAGAAAGAATTGTAGATACACTGTAGATTTTCAGTCTCTTTGTTCCCTGTGTATGTGTGTGTATGTGTGTTTGTGCATGCACACACACACACACACACACATGAGAGAAAGAGAGAGAAAAAGTGAGAGAGAGAAAATTACAGGTATACTGTAGGTTATGTAGCAGTCTCTTTGTTCTGTTGCCAGCTAAAATTTAGAAATTTTGAAAATCATTATCACTGTGAATTTCACTATCAAATCTCTCTATCAGATTTGAAACCTCACAAATATTGTTAATGGTAGAGGAGCTTCTAAAAGCTTATTTGCAGTCAGATATAGGAACATAGACAAGCGTTTAAATTACAAAAGAGCCATAAAGAGACATATGGTCCCTTGAAAACAGTAAAATCTGCAGTTTGTGGATAATCATGGATGTTGATAATTTTTTAACCATTCTCTTACTGGTACCAATTCTTTCTACTCTAGTTTATATATGGTTTATATAAATAATAATAATAATCTTTTTTTAAAAGAAAAAAAAAAAGCTCACATCTCATGTCTGGTCCTGGATCATACCCACAATGTGCTGCTATTTTAAATGTAATAGCATGTGTGATGCCAGGTTAATCATTGACATAACACAGTGGTCATTTCCAACCTAAGGTGGACATCAAATACGTAATATTGGGAGTAAAACTAGGTTGCTCAGTCTTCTGCAAACCCTCAGAGAAAGCTTCTTCTACCTCATTAAAATCCATCTCATCAACAGACTGGCAGTGTGACAGGAACATAGCAAGCACTGCCCCAGTCAGAGATCAGCTTCTTGAACAGTGGAGCACTTGAGCGGGAGACCTGTGTATTCCTCCAGTCTGTCCCTTGGGATGATGGTGCTGCTATAGAATTCAGTGAGAATGCTCAGAGTGAATTCAGTTGTATGTAATGAGTGTATGAGTGAGTGATCCTGGGTGAGAGGGTAGATGGTCCTTTTCAAATGCTCCTCATGGCCAATACAGAAGTGTTAAGAGGATGCTGATAGAAGCCGGAGAAACAAACACTGAGAGGACTAAAGCAGCATTCACAACAGACTCAAATACAATCCTTTAAGAAAAACTTGTTCAGTTGAATGGCAGAGGATATGGTACTAAAAAGAAAGGATTCACTATCAGTAGTGGTAAATTTCACTACCACCTTCTCCGATTTTGCTATGTATCTCCTTTTCGCTCACAAACAACAAATTAGCTATCTAATGTTAGTTGTTCACTGAACCACTATATTTCCTCCAGAAAAACATCATACCAGGACCACCAATAATCACCTGATTTTGTTTCACCTCAGCTAAGAAATTTACATGGCAAAAATCCAGCGTGACTTTAATAGTTTTAGGGAAATTAATTTTCAGGATTAATTGCTGTTACACATTTCATAAATCTTATGATATGCTGAAATGTGATCACAACATGCTCTAAGTATAAAATGATCCTGTGTGCTAAAATTCTCTTCTCTGTATGATCATGTGAAAATGTAAGCCTGTATGCCCTACATTTGAAGTAATAGTTGATTAAAGCTGTTCCAGAATTGCAGTGAACAGAAAAATTGTCATTGTTACAATCTTTCTCAATTGCAGAGATGCATTTCTCAAAAAGCTAATGTCATAAAATTTCTCAAAACTAAAAAGATGTTTATACAACTGTCCGCAACACTATTTCAATTCTCATTGTTTTCATACAAAATGTAAAAGCTAAACTCATTTGTCATTGCATAGATGTAATTCTTATTTAACCATGACATGCTGATCAAAATACTGCACTTGTTTAATTGGCTATGCACAGTTCACACTTACACAGAGTCAGTGTTCATTGCTCAAATTATCACATGCAAAATATTTTTTACAATAAGCATTATGGTTTAAAAAAAAAAAAAAGCCAGTGTGATTTCAGTGAATAACTTGAGAATTGAAAAGTACACACCTGAAATTCATTCCAGTTCTCAGAGGCAGGATAAACGCCATAAGCACATATAAACACAACAGTGCTGTGCGATAATGAAGCAAGAGCCAGGTGTCCAACAGAGACAAGAAATTGTCCTTGCCAGAGGAAAAGTGTTTTCAGATGTGTGTGGTATGGCAAATGAAAGAGGAGGACAAAATGGAGAAAAATATATTAATCTGATACACTACTGTGTACTATGTAACCTAAGTACGATTGAAGCAGGTCAAAAAGAGTAGCCTCAGCTGAACCGGTCTTCTGGCCATCAATAAGATAGATGTTCAGGAATGAGTACTCAATGTGTGTGTGCATGGTGCCCTGTGATGGACTGGTGTCCCATCCAGGGTATGTTCCTGTTTCACGCCCAGTGTTTTAAGGGTAGGCTCTGGTTTCCACCCCGACCTTGACCAGGATAAGGTGGTTACTGAAAGTGAGTGTGTGAGGACTGAGTACTCCACATCAAATACACTGTACACATTACTTGTAAACATGGTCATAGCATGCTATAATATTTGTACTCTAGAATAAGTGGGGTCTGACCAAGTCATCTATTTAGGATTGTACCACAGCTGCAATCTGGCGGTAGAGTATTCACGAACAGGATATAGCAATAGTCAACTTGTCAACATGATGAGGACTACTAAAGCCTATAGACTTGTATATATAAAGCCTTAGCATGCTGGTGTCTTTGTAAATATCTCCTCTGTGAGTATTTCTGCTATAGACGGGGTACTGAAGAGGCACATGGCTTCATTCAGGGCAACTACACAGGGTTCCTTTCAAAAGGAACATTCAGGGGTGAGAAAACTGAGATGTGTTTCTTATCAATTTACCTCATCTTGTTCATTACAGGTTGTGTCACTGTATGGAGATTTCTGATAATGTGTTGATTTATTTTCGTTACTGTAGCAAGGCTTGGTTTTGTTACATTTTTTTACTTTTTAATACTGGAAAAAATTCTTCTCTGTGTCGGGTGTAATTCTGTTTCTTTTGTCAGCAGTCTGACAAGCTTTTGACAGAACTTATTGGATCAGTGTTTAAGCAGTTATCAAGAGTGTTATCTATTTGGTGAGGCCTAGTGACTGACATTGTATGTTTTGACACATGTTGATGTTTTTAGTGTTTCAGGGTTTTTTTCTGTTCTGGGAATTGCACTTACAGTATTGAGAACAATGTTAGTGTTCCGGGAACAGTATCTAAGCAGTTCAGAACTGTAAAATGTTGCTGTGCTATGAAAGAGAAGTTTAGCGCACAGGAGGATTGAGTTTACCAATTGTGATAGACAGAAAGACAGACAGACAGACAGATAGATCAGCAACAGTTGTAAAGGGGCAACAGCTGTAAAAGGGGCAAGTGAATTCAGAAAACTGAGTGAAAGCTTCCTGGATAACAAGGCGACTACAGCAGAAGTGTTGATAATCTAGACAGCGTTTTAAAAAATAGTACTGTAAAAATAAAAAAAATTTTGTAAAAAAAAAAAAACTTTCACAGCATAGTGAATGAATGACAATCTGTATTGATGTTAAGCATTCACATGTCATGAGCTTTTTAAGTACTGATTTATTGTTGGGAGATCATGAACTCAAATACTTACAGTGTAACAGTAATCCATGGCTGGGAGTCCAAGGTCCAAGAAAGCATCATTTGTCCTGCTGTATGCAGGGATGGCATTCCTCTTTTTGTTGATTGGAGTTACACGTGACAACAGGTGTGGGCTTCTTTGAGTTACGTATACAGATCAGGGTAAGCTATGGTAGTAGGCTTCGCATGTGTTTGAAGAAGCATGTTTTAGAATACTTTCAAGAAATACATGTCTTGTATTGAGCAGGATGAAGAAGAACCTAATAGCAGCACACATCTAGACTTGCGCAATCCAATGCACTAAATCTAGGACAGCTCATGGTGAGTCTTGGCACTGCACACTGGCAATGTTTACAGGGTTAGCTTGATAACAGCACTATCTAAAAAAAACAGCAAATGGAAGTTTTCTGTGCCACTTTTCATATTATTAGGTTACGTGTATGTGAACATTGGATTTCCAGCAATTCTTCGTCAATATAACAAAAATTTCATCAGATAAAAATATGCTGTTTCTTACCTCTCCTTAATTTCGCCTCACACAGTGCAACTGTAGTTCAGCCTGTGGGATATGTAGAAGATAACAAAATAAGCTGCAAAATATTGCAACCAAACATGTATTAAAATTAAAAAAAGTACACAGTATACACAGTAATTTGTATATTTAAATGCACATCTTCAATTGATAATGACAATAATAACATTCTGCTAGATTATGGCTAAACCATAAAGTTTGGCTAAGTGTGATTTTGATAAAAATTTTGGATAGTTACAATCTGTAGAGAAACAGACATAAGGCTACCAGTTGTCAAAATGTCAGTGATGCACCTGCTCCATTTGGCATTGTTATTTTTCCAAAAGAAAATATGATTTTCTCCTTTTTAACTTCTTGAGATTTTAAAATTCTATAATTTCTGGTTGAGATGCATAGAAAAGAGAACCCTCCTTCAGTTTTCAGAACAATGTATAGTAGAACATGTCAAAAATTGACTATGCGAATGGTTTCTGCAGGCCACCATGGCTACCCCTACATTTGTTACATTTGTAAATATCTTCAGATTACATCTTCTCAGTCACCTGTAACTGAAAGGTTCCCTGTTAAAGAAATATACTTTGAAATTTATTGGGGTGCTTGATATGTTGTTAATGATGTGCACCACATGACAGAACACAGGGTATTTTGTCCTGCTGCCAGAAGCCCATTCCCATTTTAGGACTTTGCTAAAAGAATTATTTAGGAAAATTGTATGTGTTTTAATTCTGCTTAGTTAAATTGTATTGTGTGATGTTACTTTATAAATCTTACAATACATTTGCCACATTGACAGTCATTGACAATACATTGACAGTCATGATAAGAAAATTTAAAAGCAGAGTGTAAGGCTAAGAAGAAACTTATTTTGAATTTTGGCTATTGGGCTGGTTTCTGGGCTTGTTTTAATGGCCATTGGGCTGCATGCCTGGCAACTCTGCTGTTAGCAGCTTCATGTGAATATTTTAATTTTTTTGTTTTGTGTAGCGCAGTGACAGTGTATGAATCATTAGCAGCTATTTTGTGACTGTTTCACCAAAAATAAGACCTTTTTACATTTTTTACCAAGTGTTTTTCTTGTTTGACTGGTTGCCCCAGCATGGTTGCACTACATATCAGAATCATTATTATTGTCAAATAATTAACTGGATTATCAAATTTAAATGTAGTCTGTGTTATTCTTATGACTTAAATGAAAGCTCTTGCTTAGCCATAAAATTAAGCTGTTATAAAATGTAATAGTATGAAACTATGATCATCAGTTACTTTAGGGGAGGCTGCTCAACATTGTTTTATTAATGCTACCCTGTGTTGTAAATCTAAATATCAAAACTTACAGTGCTCAATTCACTTAAGCAGTCAATCAAGCCACTAAAGTGTGTCTTCTGCCAGCCATTACCTCACTGAATAATGTGTTATTTCTCCCTGTCTCAACACCATGCACAAGAAACTGTCTACCATCCAACTACTCCCTGATGTACATTAAGAATATCCCCTACTCCAGCTCCCTGACTCCCAGCCAATACTCCACCAGACCCAGGAAACACTGAACACTAAAGTGAGCTAGCACTAGAGTGCTGCAATACCCTTCAACAGATTAACAAGATGCTTTACACTTCCAACACTACCATGCAACAGATTTTCATCTGTCTCCTGAAGACCTTTGTGTACAAAGCAAACTATTTATAACACATTTAACATTCATTACCAAAGAAGCCATACTGGGCTGGTGTGACCAGGTCAATCACTGAGGGTAATTAGCTGTAGCCTACTGCTTTACAATCTGTGAGTCTATTTGCAGATAATTATTCTTGCACTGTCCATACAATGTTAGTTCATCTCTGCTGTCAATCACTTCTTTACTGATGATCTATAAATGAAGCATCTCTCTAAAGATCAGAGTAGCTTTTCTGAATACACACACATCAAACACGAAGCATTTAATCCAAGCTGGCAAATCACTACCGACTGCACAGCAAGTCTAGTAACCTGGAAGCAGCCCTGGTTACTGATCAAGCTGGGTTTTTTTTGTTTTGTTTTTTTTGGTATATTTGTCACTAAAATTGTTTTATTTTCGTGAGACCACTTGTACACACTGCAGTGGTGTTTTCTAGTTTTAGGCAAAGTTAAGGAAAAAACAAAAAACAATACAACACATCAGTGTGGGACCTTTTGGCCAGAACCAGAACACAATTATTTTACTGTCAGTGAGGGGCGGAATTTAGAGTGGAAAAAAAAGAGCACCTATCTTTCTTTCTACCTGACACAAACCAACATTCACAAACAATTCTTTCTCACTTTACACATTTTACACTTCACTGCCAAAGATGCATCCTGTGTGGGTGTCCAATGTGCAGTAGAGGAGAGCAAAGGACATAAATGTGTACAGACTGTGTGTCTTTATGTAAGAGATACAAAGAGAATGAGGTTTTGTTTTTGTGTTTTTATACCGCAGTACACTCATAATTACATACCTATAAAATTGGAACGACTGTAGCACACAGAGAAGGAAGGTAGGGGGATGAAAGCTCACACAAGCCAGTAAGAGATTTGACAAAGTCAAACCAACAGCTTGCTGATGGTCAAAATGGTAGCCATTAGTGATAGAAGCTTCCACAGCCAAGTGGCTAAGGATACGTTCTCAAAAAATCTGTAGTTTTTTTGTTGTTGTTTTCCTAAATGTGACAGATATTTTCCTGCAGAATAAAGCTGAACAAATTTGTTTTATTTCTTAAGTCCTATATATAGACCAAGTGTTTGTATTGAAATTACAAGCAACCAAATCCGATTATGTGTTTGTTCAGATTGCAGTAGCAGTTTCTCACATATCTATAGTAACAATGCAGGGGTAGAGCACAAAGGCTCTGTACTATAATAAATATATATACACTGCCCTCCAAAAGTTTGGAAACGCCTGAACAAAATAGGGTTTTTGGGCAATATCAGCATA
>CM075005.1:18612726-18647299 GCA_037576675.1 Pangasius sanitwongsei
TGATCATTTGGATGGGTGACCGAATACTTTTGGTAATATAGTGTATATATATATATATATATATATATATATATATAGATAGATAGATATATAGATAGATACATACATACATACATACATACACACAAATATTTACAAAACTAGCTTCACAGCAGTATGTGTCGAACTGGTATGAATAAGCTATTCTGATAAAAACAGAGCATAAGCACAGTATTGTTACTACATAATTTCCATTTCTCCTATTTATACTTTTAAATTTGTGTGTGAGAGAGACAGGGTTTTAAAGGTTCACTCAGCAATTTCTTAGTCAAAACAAAATGTAATATTTGGCAAGGTTTTCCTCACAAATATAATATCTGCGAAGAACCTCCAATCTTTGTGGCTCTGTCGTTCTGTAAAAACAAATGAACAACAACAATAGAAAGATCCCTGTCTTGCACCAGTAGTCAGATGCTGGTATTGTTTGGATTTTGATAATAAAAGGGCTAGCTTCAGCAAACTTCACCAAAATTGCTGAATGTACTTTTAATTTGAACTTTTAAGTTAATGTCACAGCTGGCATGGCTGAGATGCTTTATTCACAGTGTGAAAAGGTTTAACTTGCCACTTTCATGTAGAAATGTAGAAACACACACACGCGCACGTCAACATTCCATATATCCATAGAAATTTGGTATGTTTATTTTGCAGAAGCAGCCAAAAGAGAAAAGTTAATGCAGCTCCACACTGCTCCACTGCTCCTCAATAGACCTGTTCAGTGAAGGATTAATTTCTTGTGCTCATTCTGTTCATTTCTATTTTTCCTTTTACCTCACAGCAGAGATTCCTGAACTGTGGGCTGCAGTGCAGGTGCTTAAATTTAATTTCTTTTATTGTGTTCACCACTCTTCTGCCCTGTGCTCTGAGAATACTTAAGTTTTTTTTAAAAAAGTTTTTTTTTTAAAACTTCTCAGAGGAGGGCTTAACCAATACATTGGCCTTATTAAAACAAAATTATGGTGCAGAGATTTTTCATCTAATTATATCTATTAATAAGCAATATATTTAAGCAAAAATAATGCTATTACTTTGCAGGGTTGTTACAGCCCACAGTTCAAAACATCTGACTTGCATACAGCAGACAATGTATGATGGAAAAACTGCAGTCATTTCTGTATTCTCTGCATAGTTTTTGGTGTCATTGCATGAAAATCTACTGAATTTAGTTTGTTTTTCTAAAAACGTGCAGTGTGGGCTGACACTATTATATTTGGAAGCTCATATTTTGTTGCTTTATGCTTTCTAATGGCTCTGTTATGGTTTAATTTGATTTTACATTACTAATTGGTGAACTAAACATCTTTGTCTTGTTTCAGTTATTCATTCCAGATGTTCAGTGTTGTGTTGAGGCTTTGGATGCACAGCTGGTGATTGTCATGGCAAAAACATTTATTCTTACAAAAGTGCAATAATTTCTGGTGGCATGTTTGCACAGCAGATAGCATTGCCGCTTCACAGCTCCAGGGTCCTTGGTTTGATCCTGAGCTTGGGTTAATGCCTGTGTAGAGTTTTGCCTGTTATCCTTGTGTGTACATAGGTTTGCTCTGGGTTCTCTGGTGTCCTCCTGAACTGTCTACTCTTAAAATGACCCCTTATTTTAATGGGAACAGTTGAATATTGGGTGGTTTCATTGTGGAGTGATTCATAGGCTCATCTTGCTCTCATGCCACTAGAATGCTATCATCTTTTCATCAGATTTCTCAAAAAGACAGGAGCTTTTGCATACACACCAGAATATACACACACACAAACAAATATTGTCATGAGTGCTTGGAGACTGCTTGGAGACTGCTTGCAGTATTGGCCATCAGACACAAGTAATTGCTACATTCGTTGTGTGTCATATTCTGCAGCTCCTGTCTATGCGAAAGGCAGAGAAGTGGGATGATGAGTAAACAATTCTGGGACAACAATGTAAGCAGCTGAGCTTGTGTGTCGCTCTCTTAGCCTGCTAGCAGACGTTTCAGAGTAAAGTGACAGGTTCCAGCATCATCACTAGGGAGAGGGGGGCATCCTGCCCTCTCTACTCACACATTAATACTTACACACACAAACACACACAGAACAGGGATGTGATGGTAATGAGAACAACATGTACTGCTTGAAGAGAGACATGTCAGAGCAAGGTCCGTTATTTTGGAATAATTTGGAGGACTGAACTGTGCTCAGTGTGTGCCTGTAGAGCGAGATTAATTTTGTCTGGTTTCTATTGCTGGAGTTACATGCTTTACATCTCACACATCCACCTTGCACTGACACACACACGCAACCTACAGTATATGGCTGACCCATTTCATGCCTCAATTTAAACGACTATGAAACCTGGGACTCCAACATTAATGAATCAAAGTTCACACACACAAACACACATACACATACACACACACAGTATAAGTACCAGCACAGGACCTAACCACTAAGATCTGTGCACTCAGAGACCAGACCTACTTTAACTAACTGTCTATAGACTCCTAATTAGTACCTCCATCCCATGCTTATACCACCACTCACATCGCTTCCAATCCAACTGCCAATAGTCATTAGGAGAAACCATCCCACTTTCCAAAAGCAACCATTAACACCTCGCTAACTGTGAACGTATTCTAACACCAACCAATTTGTAGAGGTGTCATAATAAAATCATTAAATCCTTTTTTTTTGCCAGTGGTTACTTTCCAAGTTAATATTACTTTGGCCAGTATACACTATACCAGTTCAGAACTCATGGCCTCATGTACGTGTGCATGTATCCAACACAGGTAGACAATTACAACAAGAATAAAGTAAAGAAAAAAGTAACAAGAATAGATAAAACACTATAGGATTTTCCGTTGCTTTTTGTTTTATCAAAAACGTTCACTGTACTGTGAAAAAAGTCACGTCTGCCCACTTCTTTGTGTATAATAATGTTTTAACCTATTTCAGTCCAGAAAGCGCTAATAACCAGCAGCTACTTATAAGACGCACTAAAAATAAACAATAATTTCATCTCAACCGATTTTGCATCATACTCCATCATTCTCAGATTAAAACACCAGAAAATAATCTTATAGAACACTGGTTTTAAATGTTAATAGATAATAGTGTCTGCTAAAAGAATAAATGTTTCTGTATTAATTTCACCCTTGTGGGCGAAGGAGCAGTGCCCTGGGCCTGAGTCACCCAGAGCATGTACTAGTACTACAGAGGGATTTGAACAGAAATGGTTGGAGAATGACTTAAAATGGATTGAGATTAAGTTATAGGTGTTTATTATTAGCGTGTCTTTCTATATTCGATAAGGAGGATCAGTGGAAATTATGAAAGTAATCCAGCGTCATCCAGTGATGTTTATGTATGCATCTGCCTGTGGCAAATTATATAAACAAGTTGATACAATTCATATTCATTCTTATAGACCATATTTGATTTAGTTTACCCCTACATGTTAATTAATACATTAACTAAAAAAAATTTATTAACGTACTTATGGTGGTCATTATTCACACATGAATTCATAAGACTCATGTCATAGTTAAGCTTAGCTCTTCATTAGTTTGTGATTGGTACATGCCTTAACTCATCGTTTGTTCTTATTTAAGTAAGTATTAATTGAGGAATTAGTGCATGATTATTCATGTACTGTTTCTGTAAAGTGCTACCAATTAACTTAAATTGGCTCTGCTGTCTGTGTGGGAAGGATGGAGTTACTCTCCTCCCTGTAAATCAGAATGACATTAGCCAGTCATGCATGTCTGTAAGCTCTTGTCTGTGGAGGAGGACAGTTATCGCTTTCCTCTGAATGTGTTCAGCTGCCCGGTAATGTTGCATGAGTAGCAGTTTAACAAGATAGTAGGTGGGCAGTGGCAATGATTGTGCTTAGACAGCTAGCTATATTAACAGGATAACTATGTTGCTGCGAAACTAACTGTAAATTTATAGTCCAGTATTTTCATTATATGAATAAAAAATTAAATAAACATTTCAAGTTATTTCAGAAATCAACAGAGTAAAAAATAAAAAATAAACAATTTCAACAAATTTCTTACTAGTCACTTGAAATTTTCTCTTATGAGGTACAAAGGTACTAATATGTCATTCACAAAGAGAATTTTGAGTTGAGTCTTTGAAGTGAATGTTGGTAGATGAAAGATCTGTTTTGGTTATTGGACAGCCAATAACCAAATAATGTCCAAAACTCATTGGAAACATAGAAATATTACTAAAATCTGCATACGTACAGTTACTATACACTGCTAACCATAAAAATCCAATCAAAGTGGAATGCAGAGAATACATTCACACAGACAGAAATGAAAATGCAATTTTAAAGATATTTGTTAGGGGATGAAAAATATTAGTATTCTTTAATTTCACTCAGTCCTCTAAAATTGAGCTTGCTTGCTTGCTTGCTTGCTTTCTTTCTTTCCTTCTTTCTTTCATGCCAATGACCACAAAATGCAAAAGATGACAGACTGGTTTATATAATAAGAGAAAGTGTCTGTGTCAGGGGTTGTGAGAGAGGCATGCTGTGAAGAAGCCAGTCACACTGAGATAGCATTTTAACACTGCAGGGGAGAGATCACATGCCCATGGACACACTCACATACACACACTAATCATCCACACACGGAGAGTGTGAATTCAGCACTAGGATTGTTTTCAGGTCTAATTGAGGGGAAGAGCTCATAGACGCGGGTTTTCAACTCCAGTCCTGGCTTGCAGAGTTTGAAATGTTCTGTACTGCCAATTCACCTGATCCAGCTGCCAAAACCATTCATGAGTTGGATTCTAGTTGAGAATCCTTGGTGTAATTCATCTATCCTGCAGCTGGATAATTATCCTAGTGCTTATCATCATTACATCAGCCTAGAACCACACCATCATCACCATCATCACCAGTGTCTCTGTGTGTGTGTGTTAATTTCACTTATGGACACGCGTTAATTTCAATGCAAAGATGTGAAAGGTATTAGAATCAATCTGGAGGCAAAAAATTGATTGCTTTCGGCAGGCTGCTTTGAAGCAGTAGGAGTATTGCGCTGAGACGTTCATGGCTGCTTCAAAGCTGCGTCACACAACGTCAAATCACTTCATAAACAAATGACCTGATTATAGAATAATCTGTGCTTCGGGTTGATCTTCCACACAAGATTAGCCTCTTTTTGTCACAAGGGGATTGCTGTTAAAGTGATGCATTTGGTTTGTGTGTTTATCTAATATGAAGTGCCAGACCTCTGCAGAGCTTCTTCTCGTCTTTTTTCGTGTTTCTCTTGTTCCTTCTTTGTCACTGGTTAGCCTGGTTTCATAAACCCTCGTCTCTCCACCCACAGCACTGTGACTCACTCAGTGTCAGGTGCTGCAGTGACTGCGTGTGCATGTGCGTGTGTGTGTGTGTGTGTGTGTGTAAAACTGCAAAACTGTAAAGCCAGTTGTATGCCATTCAGCAGCAACCAACCTACTATCACATTTAGCAATGGTTAATCTAAAAAGTCAATAAAGTAAGACAGGCTGAGTAGTACATTACACTATTATGCACACACAGCGGGGACTGTATAAACTAAACAGTACCACAGCAGCTCTATTAAATATAATTGTGCAAATACTGACTGAACATCTGGCAACCAACAAAATGACAAGCGGTTGTCAAGCAGTCTTTTCTTAGCAGCATCACATTCATTTGGCTGCCTGCAGCAATCCACACTATACAGCAATACTAATGCTCAGCTAATTATCTCCAATCTTAACATAAAGAGTTTATTCTTATTTTCTGGTCACAGCAATGAAAATTTTCCTTTTCTGAAACTTTAGATGATCATGGAGGAACAAATCATGCCTAACATGAAGCATGGTCAGAGCATCTTTAGACCATGCAACATTGCATTCATCTGTTCTTTGTGTATCGAGAAGCTGTGTATGTGCAGGCTTATATCTGTTCTTGAAGCATCATGATGTTGAGTGGCAAACTCACTGTGTTATCGAGCATAATGAAAACACTGCGCTCTCAAGCATAATAAAAATATTGTGCTCTTGAGCATATTAAAAACAGCAGCAGGAGATAGAACCTCATTTGAGTGATATCTATTTCATGAAGGTCTGCAAAGTTTCATTTTTCTGTAATATGAATTAATTTACATGCTGTACATGATGCGTATATCACTGCAGCTCTGTGTTACTCAAGTGTAGCTACAGTTCCCCTTCAGACGCGAGATGTCACGAGCGGGGTGACGTGAGCAACCAGGAAGCATAAAGAACATCCGGCAAATGCACGTTAGCTTTTTGCTCTTCAGCGAGCGTGTTGTGTATGTGCGTGTGTGAGAATCACGTCTAAGCGAAAATCAAAGTTTGTGGCAAGCGGACGGTGTTTCAGGTCGTGTGTTCCTCCCTGCCCGCGCTATATCACTGGTGGGGATACACACGATTTGTGCGTCGTCTGTTTGGGAGCGAAGCATGCATGGTTAGCTCTCGAGGGGGCTAAATGTCATGATTGTGAGCTTCTTCCGCTCTCGCCTAGCTCGTGGAGGTTGTGACTTGTGCCGTAGCCAAACTGAACATCGATTGGCCGGCCGAGGAGTGGGACGCTCATGCCAAAAGCAAGCTGGACAAGTGTTTCCTGGGAGCTACATCACAGACTTCACGCCGAGGTGTCGAGATCGTGGGGGAAACCAAATTCTTCCCGTCTCTTCAGCCCTACTGTTTCCAATTATTCGAACATCATAGGGCTAAATGAGAGTGGACACAGGGCGATGCCGGCGGTGGAGCAGACGCTCGCGAACTATCTCTCCCCGTCTTTAGCATCATCCCTGAAGGCCCCAAAGCATCCCACCAGGCCGGTGAGACTGACATCCAGCCTGGTTGGGAAAGCTTATACGGCGACAGGTCAGGCCGGTGCGTGTCTGCACACCATGGCGCTGTTGCAGGCGTACCAGGCCGACCTGCTAAAAGACCTGGACCTAGGGGAGGATGGGGATTCCGGCATGGTTACCGAACTGCGTCGGGCCACGGATCTGTCGCTCTGGGCCACCAAGGAAACCGCCAGAGCCATTGGCCGTTCTATGGCGGCGTTGGTGGCCACGGTGCGGCACCTATGGTTGAATCTGTCTGAACTTAAAGGCACGGACAGATTCTTCCTGCTGGATGCCCCGCTATCACTTTCTGGACTCTTCGTTGGCACAGTCGATGCTGTCGTCGATAGGTTTCAGGAGGTGAAGCAGCAGGCGGCATTCCAGTGCTTCCTCCCAGATATCTCATGATGGGTCCTGCAGACTGTAGAAAGAGGTTGCAGAATTCAGTTTGGCTCTCATCCATCTCTCTTCAGTGGGGTCGTTCCCTGCCAGTCATCCGCTTCAGGGTGACAAAGTGGCTCCTCTAGCCGCACCAGAGGCCAGTTTCGAGAGGCTGGTTCCCTTAGTAGACTTTCTGGCAGCGTGGAAACTTCTGCCAGATGTCTCACGATGGGTCCTGCAGACTGTAGAAAGAGGTTACAGAATTCAGTTTGGCTCTCGTCCACCTCGCTTCAGTGGGGTTGTTCCCACACTAGTGGGCCCCGAGCAGGCTCTGGTATTGGAACAAGAAGTAGACACTCTCTTGAGGAAGGAAGCCATAGAACTCAAGAGAGAGTCCGGGTTCTACAGCCGCTACTTTATCGTTCCGAAGAAGGATGGGGGGTTGCGTCCAGTCATGGATCTGCATCTACTGAACTGCGCTATCAGACAGTTCCGGTTCAAAATGCTCACTGTCAAACAGATCGTGTCTCAGATCAGGTCCGAGGACTGGTTTGTTATGATAGATCTCAAGGACGCATACTTCCATGTATCCATCCTTCCTCAACACAGGAAGTTGCTGAGGTTTGCTTTCAGGGGAGAAGCATACCAGTATTCTTCCGTTCGGCCTGTCACTCTCACCCCGCACTTTCACCAAGTGTGTGGATGCTGCCCTGGCTCCGTTGCGACTCCAGGGCATCCGCATACTGAATTACATCGACGACTGGCTGATTCTAGCTCAGTCGGAGCAGATGGTGGCACGGCATCGAGATGAAAGAGCTGGGGTTACAGCTAAATGCCAAGAAAAGTGTACTTTCTCCACTACAGAGGACCACTTATCTGGGCGTGGTGTGGGATTCGACGATGATGCAGGCACAATTGTCTCCTGCTCATATCGAATCAATTCTCAGAGCCATGAGGGGAGTGAGAGAAGGCCAGTCACTCACTGTCAGACAGTTTCAGAGACTGTTGAGTCTGATGGCAGCTGTGTCCAACGTGATACCGTTTGGCCTGCTGTATATGGGACCCCTGCAGTGGTGGCTCAGGGCCAAGGGATTTTCCCCGAGGGGGAACCGCTTCACGGGATCAAGGTCACATGGCGGTGCTTACGTGCCTTAGACATGTGGAAGAAACCTTGGTTCCTGTCTCAAGGTCCCGTGCTGGGGACTCTTTATCATCGTGTAATGCTAACGACGGATGCCTCCCTCGCGGGCTGGGGAACGGTCACTCTCCTGTGACTCTCTCTCCTGAGTGCTCCTCTCACTCAGAGCGGTCTACATCCCTGGGCACCTCAATCAGGGAGCAGACATCCTGTCGAGACAGGGGCTGAGGCCCGGGGAATGGAGGCTCCACCTCTGGAGGGAGTTCGGCCAGGCAGAAGTGGATCTATTTGCGTCACAGGAAACGACACACTCTCCGCTCTGGTTCTCCCTCACGCATCCAGCTCCGCTTGGGCTGAATGCCATGGTGCAGACGTGGCCTAAGCTTTGTCTGTATGCTTTTCTGTTCTGGAGAGAGTAGCCCTATTCTGGCCGGCCCGAATTTGGTTCTCGGACCTTGTGTCCCTCCTCGACGGCTCTCCACTGCAGATTCCGATCAGGAGGGACCTCCTGTCTCAGGCGGGGGGGCTCCATCCTTCACCCCCGCCCAGAGTTATGGAAGCTGTGGGCATGGCCCCTGAGGGGGCACAGCTCCTAGCATCCGGTCTCTCGACTGAGGTTGTTGAAACCATACTCCAGTCCAGAGCTCCCGCCACGAAGAAACTGTTCGCCTTCTGCAGTACAGTTTCTGCAGGAGTGCTTCTCCGCAGGGTTATCCCTCTCCACTCTGAAGGTGTACGTGGCGGCCATAGCTGCTTGCCACGCCCTTCTAGGTGGTCAGTCATTGGGAAGACACCCGTTTGTTACACGTTTCCTCACGCTAAAGACTCCTTACGCTGGCTCCTTACGCTGAAGACTATCTTCCTGCTTGCCATATCCTCTCTCAGGAGGATAGGGGATCTTCAGGCACTTGCTATGTTGTGCCTGGAGTTTGCCGCAGCCATGGTTAGGGCGTTCCTCTACCCGAGACCTGGGTATGTCCCTAAAGTGCCCACGTCTTCGCAAGGCCCCGTGTGTGGTACTGCAAGCCTTTTCTCCTTCTTCCTTCCAGGAAGCAGGCCAGGAAAGACTCAATCTGCTTTGTCCAGTGCAAGCACTGGGCGGTTACGTCCACAGGACTGCCCAGTGGCGTAAGGCAGATCAGATGTTCGTTTGCTTCGGTCCGCCTAAGAAAGGGGTTCCAGCGACCAAGCAGACCATGAGTAGGTGAGTGGTCGAGACCATCACACTGGCCTACGAGTCCTCTGGCCTCCAGTCCCCCATGGGGTTCAGAGTGCACTCGACTAGGGGTATGGTGGCCTCCAAGGCTTTGTCAGCAGGCGTGGCCCTTCGGGACATTTGTGTTGCGGCAGGCTGGTCTTCTCCACACACATTTGTCCGTTTTTACAATTTGGACCTGACATCTACCCCAGGGTCCCAGGTCTCTCGTCTTGATGTGCTCGCCAGATACACATAGACAGGGACTTGCTCGTACGGCGCAGTGGGTACTCTCGTTCACAAAGCGTTTTGATGCAGCTCGAGTTCCTGAAGGGGAATATCTCTAGGTTACGTATGTAACCATGGTTCCCCTGAAGGGAATGAGATGTTCCGTCTCTCTGCCGTACTCCCTGCATCCCTGCAGGCGCTTGCTTCAGCAGAAGCGAACGTGCGTTTGCCGGATGCGCTTTATGCTTTCTGGTTGCTCACGTCACCCCGCTCGTGACGTCTCGCTTCTCCATTGGACTGATTTCACACGTACCTCAGAACATGCTCTCGCCAGGGGCGTTCCCAAAGCGTTTTCACATACGTAACCTAGAGATGTTCAGTATAGTTATAGACAAATCAGACACCTAAACAATATTCTCAAACTTTAAATCAGGGATACTGTATCATGGTGTGGACACAATATGTTACCTACAGTACAGCTAAGCTGAAGGTGGCCAGGTAAGTGTCATTTAATAAAGATTCCTTCGTGCTTTGGGCCTTGTGGAATCAAGAAAACATAATAGGCAATCATTACTGAATTTTTATCATAGATCCTGGCCTCATAACTTTCCTAGGCATGCCTGAGCCTTTATGTGTCAACATTGTTTCACAAGGATATTGGTGCAGCAAGGTTATACTTTTTACTATAATTCATGTAATAACTCAGGGCATTCTAAGTATAATTTTATTTGTATCGTTAATTAATTGGATATTGAATGGACAGTTGGTGCACATTTGCTGGAATAATAACATTATTGGTCTAATTTAGAAATTACATATCACAGATCATTTCCGCCATGCTCTTATTGTGACATTACACAGATGCACTGTACTGATGGGTTTTAATGTAGAGCAGATACCTTTGAGTAAGTAATTAAATTGTATTTTGTTGTTATTGTTCTTTTTGTTGGGGTTTTTTTTTGTGTTTTGAGAGTGGCTTCTCCAAATATTTAGCTTAATTTAACTAGATTATCTTTATATTAACAGCACATTGTATACAATCAGTTTTAGATTGCTCAAAAAACAAGTATGTGTGTTAAGTTCCTTTTCCCTTTCAAACTGACTTCCATTTAAATATGATATCAGCAGAATATCAGTACTCAACAATATTGGTGACATTTTACAGTTAATTTGAGGTAAGCTCAATTTATCAACAGACAATAAGAAGAATGTGATTACAAAAAACATGACGAATTCGAGATGGAATGGTGTAGAACATTCAACAGAATTTCCCATGTTTATGATTATTTTTAAGTAATAAAATTGGTAATTTATTTTTCTGGTCACTGTACTCTATTATTTAATGTTTCTTATAGTGTGTTTATAATACAGCATATAATGTAATGTATAATATAATATAATATATAATATTCAAATTACAAAGGCTAATTATGCTCAATAGCTCCGGATTTTAATACCAACACCATTTCTTCACATAGAGAAGTTCATTGTGATTTTTGCCTGTGGATTTCTGTCTCATCCCATTTCAGTGGCTACAACAATCTGTGGTTCTGAGCCACCGGGGTGATATGCCAGGTGATTATGCAGGCCATTCAAAAACTGGGACATTTTTAGCTTCCAGGTGTTACAGATACTTAAAACACAGCGGTCTGAATTATCATTAGGTGATGGCGGTGGTAAATTACACTGCAGTGGACTTTAGGGCTTGAACATCTATGGATGTGTAACAAAACTCCACATTTTAGTCTAGAGTTTATTATTACCCCAGAACAAACCATGCCTATGTAATAATTATTGTGTGAGCATTATGTAGATGTACTACAGCGCTTATTTCTACTGTAATTGCTCCAGGTTCATGGAGCATGGTAAACACTGATATATGTAGAGCCGGTGTGATGTGGTGTAATTGCCCATTTCCTGTGTGCAGGAGTGCCCTGGCTGGTGTTGGCGGGGCAGTGGGACTGCCTGACTGCAGGCGATTCATGCTCCAGTGATGAAGCGTGCAGTCCACGACTACGCACTCTGCGTCAGTGTGTGGCAGGCGGGGGGAGTGTGAAGCTGGGGCCAGGGGCTCGTAACCACTGCGAGAACGCTGTGACCGCTCTGCTAGCCAGTCCTCTCCACCGCTGCCAGTGTAAACGTGGCATGAAGAGGGAGAAGAACTGCCTCAGCATCTATTGGAGCCTCAAGCAGTCTGTAATACACGGTAAACACACACGCAGGTCAAAACAAACAAAATCACTAATACACATGCAGTAAACTATGATGTGCCCAGAGCCACTTTACTGAGTAATTAAGTTCCAGCTTGTACGTGTGTGTGTGTGCATTTGTAGGACTGAACCTTGTAGAGAGTTACCCATATGAGCCTGTGGAGCGAGGGTTTGATTATGTTCGCCTGGCTTCCATCGCTGCAGGTATGTATTTTACACACACACACACACAAACACACGCACACAACACACAGTTAATCAGTATGAACATCTTCACTAGCTAAAACAGATTTGCAACCCTCTGTCAAGAATGTTGAATCATATCAGCCTGCAATTAAATCTGCCTGCTCTGTGTATTATAGGTTAATTTGTTGTATAAATATTCATGTTTCTCTAATTGGTTCCATGACACATGGCTGTGTGCTTATCACGCATTTTGTTAATATGTTTTTTAGGTAAGAAGTTTATTTGTGATCATCAAAACTCTTATTATATCAAAAAATAAATCTAAAAGCATAGCATTCAGTCAATGCTATGAATTATTCTGTGAAACTAATAGGAAAGGTATGTAGTATATGTAGTAGATGTAAATCTGGACCTGTCGATGGACCCTACAGGGTTTAAGGAGTTCATAAAAATGAAAAGAGAAAGTAGTGGACTGTAAGAAGCAAAATGGGAATACTGAATATTGAAAGAGACATGGTAAGCTGTAGGTTTGTCTCCAAATGCTGTCTCTTCACCTGCCATTGTCTCTAATCTTCCTGTCTTACCATGACTACGCTGACGAATGCTCAAAACATAGTTTAGACAGAAACATGTTATTGCACAGCACAGAAACACAAATAAAACTGTCAGTTTGTCAGTCTGCAGTTGTAGGTGCTCGAGGCATGAGCAGAATTATATGGGCCTGGAGGGCAGAACATAATGAGATAGTTACTCATCAGCAACCTCACACACATGCGCGCACACACACACAGACACACACACACACTGTACATACTCTGGGAGCTGGTAACGGCATAAATGAAAAACTTCACCTGTAGTGCGAATGATGGGGAAGAGAAAATTGATAGGACTGAGGGGCTAACATTAATTTTCTGCCAGTAATGGTAGTGATTTAAATGTGGACTATTCAGGCATTAAGGATAGGATTTGCAGCTTTCAAACACTACAAACACTTAGCAAGCATACTCCCTTTACTTAAAAATTACTAATATATACACACACCTAGACACACAAGAGTTTGTGTGGAAGGAGTTGCTAATATGGACAGATGACAACTGGAAATTCAGCTTTATCTGTGTGAGGGTGTTATGTCATGTTGTGTTTGGTGTCATTGGCGTCAGTTTGGTGATAAATATGGTAATTTTAATTGTAACATGCAGGAAATACCTTTTTGTCTACATAGACAAACTAATGAAGTGCAAACAGCAAACAGACCAGTGACGGGGATGAAGACAGGACTAGAACAAAAATGAAGGCGTATTGCAAAATATAAATAAAAGTGCATAGAAAACACAGACCAAGTGCAAACAGCACTCGCTGTGCTGGGAACAGCGCTGCACACTGAGAGGAGGACACTGGGACAGTAACATGGGTGCTGAAGGCATTTTACAGCCCATTATACTCATGAAACATTATATTTTGAAATACAGTTTACAGTTTAGTTGCTTAGTTAATGTGAAAGAAATATTGTGGTAATGGGGTCTTTTTAGCTTTATTACTGAATGAGAAAAGCCCACACAATAGCACAAATATTCTTCTTTGCACTGCACAGTTACACCTTTGTGTATATGTGTGTGTCAGTTAAGGCTGGAACAAGGTAGGCTGTAGTTTATGTGATGCTATGATACAGACAGTGAGCTCCACAGACAGAATGAGTGCCTGTAGCAGAGTAATGAGTGCTGGTGTGAGGTAGATCAGCAATGTATTGATCAGTGGCCTACGCAGGAAAAACTCCAGTAATGATGGATGAAAATGAAATGCTGCCAAACGGCTCTCTGATTACAGTCCTCTCTGCACACAGTACAGCAGGGCTTCTTCTGTGACTGAGTGAGAGAGAATGATAGAAAATGACTTGTAATGAAGAAGAAGAAGAAGAAGAAGAAGAAGAAGGAAGAGAAGGAGGAGGACTCTTCAAGAGGGCTTTCCAAATGGAAGTGATGAATCCTACACAGGGCACTTCATAGGGGAACTGCCCACAGCTGTCATTTGGAGGGTTGTTCCAAACTGAAGTGATGAAAAGCATTTACTTTGAAGGGCCCTTCAAAATGATCATTCTCAAAGGGAGCAACCTATGAACACTTTACCCCAAGATAAAAAAAAAAATGACCACAGCAAAACACGGGCTTACCTATAAATGTAGCTCAACTCCGAATATGAAATATTTAATATTATTGAATTTTAGCTAAAATAAACAGCTGATAGTGGTGCTGCAGAAAATGATTGTTTGTTTGGGTTTTTTTGTAGGTTTTATGTTTTATCGCTGCTTAAGGTCACATGTAAAGAGCTATAACTTGTGTATTTGCCTTTGCAGATGTACAAAAACATCTAACAGCAGCTCCTAAATGAAACTGCGTTGGCAGGTTTTTGTTGATTTCACCATCTGTTCATCATTAATGTATTGTGATACTGGTAACACTTTACAGTAATAGTACATGAATAATCATGCACTTATAACTGAATTAATACTTACTTAAATATGAACTAATGATGAGTTAAGGCATATACTAATCATGACATGAGTCTTACGAATTCATGTGTGAATAATGACCACCGTAATACATGTTAGTACATATTTTTAGTTAATGTGTTAATTAATAAGTAGGGGTAAACAAAATCAAACATGCTCTATAAGAAACAATATGAATTAAATGTATATATCCATGTATGTATAACATAATTTCAAACTGTTTATATAATTTGCCACAGGCAGCTGCATACACAAACATTGGATGGCCCTGGATTACTTTCATAATTTACATTGATCCTCCTTATCAGACGTAGAAAGACACACAAATAATAAACACAACTATTAATAATCTTAACATGTTTTGCATTATTCTCCATCATTATCAGATTAAAACACCAGAAAATAATCTATAGAACACTGGTCTTAAATGTTAGCGTCTGCTAAATGAATAAAAGTTACTGTATTAATTTCACCCTTGTGGGCAAAGGAGCAGTGCCCTGGGCCCGAGCCACCCAGAGCACGTACTAGTACTACAGAGGGATTTGAAGAGAAGTTCATGCATGAATTCATAAGCCTCACATCATAGTTAAGGTTAGCTTTTCATTAGTTCGTGATTAGTATATGCCTTAAATCATCATTAGTTCATATTTAATTAAGGATTAATTCAAGTATTAGTGCATGATTATTAATGTACTGTTACTGGAAAGTACCATACTTATACTTGTTTACATGAGTGTCAATGACAGAGAAACAGAAAAACAATGGCTCCAGTTTATGAAATGATATTCTGTTCCAAACGGCAGTTAACTTTTACTTATATGGAGGGGGACTCCATAAAGTTGTCAATGTGACAGCTGGAGCATTTGCGTATGGCATAGTAAAGACAACTTCATATTCAGTGAGATGGAAATAAAGTCTGAATTAAGAAGAAGAAGAAGAAATTGATCAGAGAAAGGAAATTCTATAAAGGGGAGTCAGAAGATGGAGGACATTGAGCAGGAGGATGGGAGAAAAATGATGCAAGAGAGAATGATAAGCAGAGCTCTATAGCAGTAATGCTAGCAGTCTGTCTCAATGGTCTACATTAGTCTTCTATGAAAAATGAAGCAGCAGCAGAAGCAGTCTCAGCTGGGATGTTCCCCCTGACACAGAGACCAGACTCATTCAATTTTTATTCTTACTCATGTTCTATGCATTAGCAGCACACAGGCCATGGAGGACTGACATCCCCTTATAGCCAACCACATCCTATATTCATTAATAGTGTGTAAGACGGCTGTTGTGTTAGAGTATGGGTGTGACTCTCCATCTATCTTGCTACAAGGTATACAGTATAACGCAAAAAACAATACAGTTAAACAAATAAGGATTCGATACACTTCAATTCATTACTGATCTGATATGATTCAGTTCAGCACCGATACTATTTGATTGAGACTTGATTTAATTCCACGGGAAAGTTCAGAAGAGAGGAGTTTTCTCTCTCTCTCGCTCTCTCTCTCTCTCTGTCTTGATAGTTGTGTGCCTCCATTTTTGATGGCAATATCCTTATCAGTATCTGAGAAAAAAGTAAGTTGGGGTATATATGAGTATATATAAGTATTCATTTTGTTATATATGTTCAGCAAAAACAGCCTCAGTAATGGCTTCAGCAACACCTTGAAAAAACATGTTTGTCTTACAATTTCACTCAGGGTAATGAGGTACTACATGCAGCACTACACTCTGGTTTCCACTTTTTAGAAACCTCAGTAAGGATATGAAGGCAGAGCAGAAAGGCTTGTGAAAGACTGAGACTCTTCACCTCAGTGATTTACCTTAGCTTGCCTTTCTGACTGCAGCATGCTTGTGTCTGCAGTGAAGGAGTGTTTTTGATATTGATGCATCCACAAAAAGCAGCTGTACAGAAAGGCTACAGAGAAATGTCTCCTGCCACTGCAGAACTAGTTCATAAGTCATCAGCCACATGACTCACTTCCTTCAAATGTGTAGACCACACACAACTGATAAACTCTCATGAGTTCTGTCATCTACAGGCTACAAATAAATTTCCCAAGAAACAGTTTACTTCTCAAAAACTCTTTAATATGGCATGAGTTTTGTCCTGTTTTTGTCCAAAGGTAGATACTTTAAGAATGTTCTAGGCTTTTAGATATAGTTTAATCACAGTTTGTAATTTATTTTTCTGTAGAAATATGATTATAAAGGTTAGCAGTGGTATCATTTTAACAGTAAGCAGATTGATGTTTTTCATGAAGTTGGTTTTCAGCACTGGACAGTTCCTCTGTAGGTGTTGTGAAACTAGATAGAAACATTTGTATGGAGTCAATTATGTGCCAAAAGTATTAAACAAATTTAGATTATTCAAATTTGGATGCTGCAATTTTCTCATGCAGGTCTTAGAAGAAGGCATACACCTAATTTTCTTATTGGTTAGCTGGAATGGGGAATGACATATCTTCTGACACCATAACCAGTGATCAAAGTTGTCTCACTCAACGTTGCAGACCCATCGGACTGAGTTGGACTATCACGATTAGACTTGAACAGGAAGGTGACTGTAATCACATGCTATAGGATCCATCTCTCAAATGCAATGCATTTGGTACTATTTATTTTTATTTTACTTCCTTTTTTCATAAACAGACTTTCAGACAATTAACAAACTTCATATGATGTAAAATTATTATGTGATTAATACAATCCCACTCAAGCTAGACAGCATGTAGCTACCTACCTGTATGCACTGTTCTAGTAATAGAAATGAGGTAATTTTATGATTAGGTGCTGTCTTGTTTGTAGGTGTCTACATGCGATAAAATGTGCAAAACACAGAAGCAAAAAAATGATTCCAGCTGCAAAAAAAAAAGGCATTCGGAAGCAAAAGAAAATGCATTTGCAAATTCACAAACCAAAATGACAGAATAAATAAACTATTAAGTACTATTAAAATTGTATGCTTAATATTTTACTGGCAGATCATGTCATTTTGTTTAATACTTTTAGCTTAAATTTGGCTTTATACATTTGTGCACAAATCAGTTTGCCAGTTAGATTGAAAAGTCATGTTAGATGTTCTATATATACATAGATGGAATAGTGTGGGCATAAAAACGTATAGCAGACTAAGTGATATTAAAATTCGTTACTGTTCATGAATTATTATAAAGTTTTGTCCAGAAAAAGCCCCACAAGTTTCCAAATGGCACCCTGAGCCCCATAGTCCTACAAGTCCTCATTTTGGTGGTCAGCTTTTTCTCCACATATGTTGCTCGCCTAACACTGATTAGCAAGTTAAATTACTGATGAAAGACATTTTACCACACATTTTGCCATGTTGCTTTCTGCTATTAATAACGCCATCAACTATGATTTATCATAGCCAATTTTGGGTTTAAAAAAAAACACATCCACATCAGTGTTGCCACTTTTCATGAATAAAACCCTTGTGCCAAGAGAGCTTGTGCACTGTATGTTGACATGCTTACTCACAGAACCTCACCTCCATGTTCCATAAATGAGCCAAATGATTGATGCCTCTGCTTCGCCTTCTTCACCCTATCCTGCAGAGTCTGATGCGGGTATGGCAACGGTGAATCACTGTCTGGATGCAGCTAAAGCCTGCAATGTGGATGATACATGCCAGAAGCTGCGCACAGAGTATGTGTCGGCCTGCATTGCCCCATCAGTGAGAGCGGGGTCTTGTAATCGTGCGCGCTGCAACAAAGCCCTGCGAAAGTTCTTTGACCGTGTGCCACCTGACTACACACACGAGTTGCTGTTCTGTCCGTGCTCAGATACAGCATGCTCTGAGCGGCGTCGCCAGACCATCGTCCCTGCATGCTCATATGAGGAAAGAGAAAAACCCAACTGCCTGGCTCAACTCAGCACCTGCGAGGATGACCTTGTGTGCAAGTGAGTATGCGATCCATGCAATACTAAGATCACGTTCATTTATTTTCATCAAACAATGATGGATGATTTACAGGCTAAAATTCTTAATATCATTTTAAACGGTGCCAAGCAAAACCTGTGTAGGATAGTAATGGCAGTTTTGGATGTAGTGTAGAGGCATAAAATTTTGACATGCTATTTGACATAATATTTATCAGTCCCACAGCCCCAGTTTCAGTTAAGGGAAGTGGTGTAGTGAATAAACATCCTTCTGCTTATTGCTTTTCAGCCATTTTGTGGTATGGGGCTGTTCAAGAAGATGTGGTACTTAGCTAGTAAATTAGAGTGGGGCAGAGAGGGAGTACACTGACAGCAAAAGTCACTTCACAAGACTCTCAGTGGAGTTGAAAATGAGAGCTCAGCTCCCTATCCTTCTCTCTCACACACTCTTCATGTCACAAACAAAAACGCTTTCATCTATCTCTCCTATTGATCACAATTCTACTACTCTTGGCCACTGGCATGCATGAGAGACACCACATCACAAAGCATGTGCACTTAGTGCCACAACCATCTCATTATCATACGCAATCAGGACTTATGGACAACCCCTTTAATCAATCGGCTGATTTCCGTTACTCGGTTCTCTTGGCTGGTTAAATGTCTGGAAGCAATGGCAGCTCTCCAGCAGTTTTTTAATGCCTGCCATGTGGCTGATGACAAAGAGGAGGCCCAACAAATCAGAAGGTGTGTGTATGCAAGTAGAAAGAGAAACAGAGAGTGGATAAGTCAGAGAACACTAGGGCAGATCAATCTTGGCAGCCACCTTTAGTCCAGTGGCATCTGGTTTCAACAGGACTCAACAGAAGTGATATAAAAGAAAAAGCAGTGTGTCTCTTTTTATGTAGTTAATTGATTTTGTAGATCAAAATGACTGCTTTGTCATTGGCACATGTTTCCACTGTCTGCTTATTTGGGGAATGTTGATACCAAGAAATTGAGCCTGGTGTGACCCAAACTACCTCCAACTACCTCACTCAAAAGTGGGAAGCGTGTGTGAGTGTGTGTAATGGAGGAATGTGCTGACTGGTTGGATGATGGATGTGTTGTTATGATTCCCCCAGATCTCGTTGGGCCCAGTTCAAGCATGACTGCCAGCCCTCAGAGCTCACTGCCAGCGGCTGCCAGCAAGAGAACTATGGGGCCTGCCTCATTGCCTACACTGGTCTGATAGGTGAGAATGTAAAATTTAAAGAGAGAATCACTAAAATACAACAAACACAAACAACACTTCAGACAAACACACTTTAAAGGCTATTTGTTCACTTTAGCTAGGTGACGATTTATTATGATGTTTAAGCAGGAAGGTATAGTCTGAGAAGTGGAAAAGGCAAGGACATAGGGAAAGAGATGTAGAGAAAAGTAGAGAAAAGACACATGGCCTAGTTCTTTAGCATTAAAGTGGTATGTTGTGATGTGTGCTGTGCAGATGTTACACTTTTGTGTTCTGGGACAAAAGAAATTGATGTCTTTAAACAAGTCCATCTCAGGCCACAAAAGCACCAAAGTGCAGTACTTCCACTTTCCGCCCTTTCAGCTGCAGTCAAGTCTTTCTTCATACAGACAATGAGTACAACAGCGGCATTTTTATTCCCCACAGAAAACACCCGCACACATTTCACAGAGCTAGAAAAGTCTAGAAAAAACTACAATCTGTAGTTGATATCCATGCAGACAATTCACGATGGATAGCAGAAAAACACGTACACAATGTAGTCATTTTTTTCTTTCCCTTTGTCTCTGTCTCTCACCCACACACTTCGTATAAAGGTGTGCATGTATAGATTTTCTGAACCTTTCAGTACCTCCACAGCTGTGATGGTGGAGTAGTAGATAAAATGATTGTCTATCAATGTGTAAAATCACTGCAAACTGGGTTTCTTGAAGGCAAGCATGAGGAACAGGAGTCTCTCTACAGAGACACCTGCACACAGTGTTCTGGAACATTTCAGACCAGTCAGATGGAGGACTGCTTTTTAAAATGGGTTTGCTTTTATTTTATGTATTTATTTATTTAAATGATCATTAAATGTACTTCTTTTCTCTCTTTCTAACTTCTTCTGCAGGGACCACTATCACCCCAAACTATGTGGATAACTCCACATCTAATGTGGGGCCATGGTGTTCGTGTGCAGCCAGTGGCAATCACAGGGAGCAGTGCTATGACTTCCTTATTCATTTCCATGAAAACATCTGTCTAAGTGAGTGCCTTCTCCATAAGCATAATGATCTAAATATGCCATAACAAAATCACTAATCACATATAGTCATACACTCCTGAAACAGTCATAGACCCCTAAAATTCAAACTAAAACATGTCTGGGTGTACAAGATTTTCCAAAAATATCGTCTGGGATGCTTTCTTTTCTTAAAAGATTAATCACTATTTAGTTGTCTGCCACACCTGATGCAGCCCATCAAGGGCCAAAAGGCTTAAACATTTAAAGAAATCAAAGGGAAAAGCTCCCATACTAACTTCCTTTATCTATTTGTTTAATTCTTGCTAATTTTCTGATCAATGATTTGTTGTTAAGACCATAAAAAGCTTAATAATTTGCCATTTTGGGTTTGGCCCGTGTTTTTGCCAAGGAGTATACAGTAGCACAAATTTGACAAGTGATTGATTTCACTAAAGTTTCACCCTATAATCCTGAGTGCTTAAAGCCTGATGATGTATAATTGGGTCTGCTGTCTTGGAGGGAAGGATGGTACTGTTTTCCTCTCCCTCTGTTTATTAGTGCAACACCAGCTGATCGCAGACGTCTATCTGTTCATGTAAATAGATGCATAGTTGCACTTATGTTGTCATGTGAGCAACAGATTTAGATGTCTCAGCGGAAGCACTTTGCTGGGCTGTCAGCTGTCATGTGATTACAGGAAACCTACATACTAAATACTAAGCCTATGTACAGTATATTGTTCAACTACAAAACAGCACTCTAAAAATGCTGGGATAAATGTAACCCAATTTGTGTCATTTTTATAACCTAGTGCTGGGTCAGTATATACAGCAGAACACATGTTGGATTAATGTGACTGTTAGGTTATGTGTAGAATCCTATGTATTGGTCATTTCCCCCCTTATTTCTGTATTTCTGGGTTGTTCAGCCTATTTATGAGTATTTATGATGCAGATGGGGGATTTAATCATTCATTTATATTTACTTACCACTTTATCCTAGTCATGGTTGCAGGGGATCCAGAACCTATCCGGGGAAAACTGGGCATGAGGCATGAATACATATACACAAGGTCCATCAAGCAGCACCATCCATTCATTCACAACTAGGAACAATTATTATATTATTATATTAAAATGTATTTTACCAATACAATAATTTTGCATTACATTAAGCAGGGTACACACATACACTATGTAATTTTACTTGTACAGGCATAGAAATAGAATTTAAATGATTAAATGCTTTTTTAATATATGTATAAATGGTTAATAATCATCTGAACAACACAATTAAAAATGACAAAATACTAAGCAAAGAACATGTGTGATAGATGAGGTTATCTAAAGTCTGATGCTAGCTAGCTAAAATTATCCTAAATTTGAGTAAATTCAAGCAACTCTAGCTAACACAACTCAGAAAAAACATAAGCTGGTAAATAAGGTACTCACAGATTTTCTGTCAGCCATGCACTCTACGACTGTCTGTTAAGAATTCTCAGCAGCTTAGTGTTCTATCCAGTAACATAGCAGCAGTAAATCTAACCCAAATGCTAGGTTGTTGTGATGTTCCAGCAGTAGAATTAAACCAAATGCTGGCTTCTAATGGCAACCCAGACGTTATGTTGCATTAACGACCCAAAAGTTCAGTTAACATAATATAGAATAACTCAGCAAAATGTCCTATATCACTGGCCCCAGGGATTGGGTTATGTAAATAAGGAAGTACTACAGGAAGAAAAAGGACTATTCTTTTTGCACAAAATTATCAATAAAAGAAAACATGAAGTCCGTCTTAAAGTAAATGCTACCACATTTTAGCACAAAAACTAAAACATAGTTCAGAGACATCCCACTCTAGAATCTTGTGAATCAAGAGATATTTTTAACATATTAAGGCAAACTGAATTATTTATTGGCTATATACACCAATCAGCCATATCATTAAAAACACATGCCTAATATTGTGTAGGCCTCCCTTGTGGTGCCAAAACAGCTCTGACCCTTTGAGGCGTGGACTCCACAAGACTTCTGAAGGTGTGCTGTGGTATCTGGCACCAGGACATTAGCAGCAGATCCTTTATGTTTGTCAAGCACATCCCTTTTATGAAGCTTACTCCAAACTTAATAATCAGCACAGAAAACTATTGTTGAGGTCACAATTATCTGTCCTTGTAGTGACACACAGAAGCAGTGACAAAGCATTTTTCACTTGGAAATTTTGGCTCACAGCTCAGTGGCATGAAACAGTGTAGCTTGGCTGCTTGCAGTAGTGCTAACTCAGAGGCAATAGTGAGAAGTGATCACAGAGTCCAATACCAGCCCTGAGAACTCCTGCTCTCCAGCAAGTCTCTACTTCTGACATGTCTGCTACAGTATTTTAATTGCTCCAGGTGCACACTTCGATGCTGTCTCTTGCGCTCTATCTCTCGCTCTCTCTCTCTCTCCCTCTCTCTCTCACACACACATACCCACCCACCCCCACACACACCCCCACACACACCCACACACACACCCACACTCACCCCCACACAAAGACACAGACACACACATTGTCAGAGGTTTTGGCTTGTGAGAGAGTGAGTGTGTATTGGTTTGAGTCTAAGCGCTGACTCTGATGCCTCAGTAATTGCTCGTAATTTGGCTCCCTGCAGTAAAACTAATGGTGCAAAGAGTCAGAGAGTTGCAAAGAGGAGAAAAGCAAAGAGGAGAAAAGCAAAGATCGGCGCAGAAAGCAGCTGAGGTTTTGAAAATTCACTGAGACTGAACCTCAGTGCCCAGCTTCCCTAGAGACATGCAGCTCACAGGTGTACTACTTAACTGACCATTATCATCAGTCTGATATTATCACTGTGACCATTGAGACCATTACACATAAATAATGAGATAATAACAAAACAAGTGTATTGTAGCTTTATAATATGAATACATTCAAAATCATCCTAATATGTGATTTATATACTGTATGTATGACTGTTTTCAGATCACTTTTCTCTGCATGGCACCTCACCCTTTATTCTTTACGTAGGGATTAGATTGGATTGGTGTGTGTGTGTGTGTGTGTGTGTGTGTGTGTGTGTGCGTGTAGGCACATGGTCCTAATACCAGTCTCTCCAGGTCAGGTCTAAAATACCCATTTTATCAGACATAAAATATCTTCACATTTATTAATGTCTTCAAATTTATTAAGATAGAGGCTGTTTGCACCCAATTTAGTCATTGCCAATCCCCATCCTGTAGCTTTGTCTCTCACTATCACGACATAACCACCAGCTTGAGATCTGGCTACAGGTTATAAAAATTCACCTAGATTTAGCTAGCTTGTCAGCGAGCTAAAGGCAAATATCTATTGTTGGAGGTAGTATTAGTTAAGCTAACTACTTAGATGGTCACACAGGACGGTGTTGTGTTTATGTAGCTGGCTAACTCAGCTAATGTTGCTAGATAACAATGTGCAAATTCTGTTAAGTATACACATTATTTTTATGTTTAAGGGAGTAAAAACTGTACTGTGAGGCCAATTATATTTTCACCTGTGTGTAAACAGACACTTTAAAACATTAACCTGTTGGGAATAAGTTGTGGGTAAGTGATTTATTTCAGTAGAAAGGGAAAATATATAAGATCTCTATGTTACCAGAACAGCTAAGCACATAACTTGAATTAGAATCCAGTATTGTTTTATTCACTACTGGCTCATTTCGGCATTTCACACTCAGCTGTCAGATCACACATGCTGCATTCCCTTAATGAACACTGGAATGTGCAACCATTTACTTAATAAAATAATATAACCACAAATAATGGACCAGTTTCTTTGTAAGTGTGAAATCCCTCTGTGTTGCTGACACAGTGCAATGTTGTGCACCAGAGGATTTCGCTATGCCAGCAATCATTTTCATTTTGTTGGGACAAAATACTCCAGAGTGCTTATTCATTCCAGCCCTGCACTCACTCCACCTCCTGATTCCACTCACAGCATTTCCTTTTTTATTGAGGAGCTCAGCTCATTTGTGAAATCAGGCAGTTCTGTGAAGAGTAAATATCTATAGAGGCTCCTGCCGTCAGTGGATGAACTCCCCCGAGTTATGCATTATGCCAGAGTCCTTGTAGTAAGTTCTGTCCACTCAGTGGCCATCTTGGCAACGCTCCCAGGCACTTATTTTCAGAATCAGATCTACATGAATGGGGATACCCATATACTAGAAACAGACAACATGACCTTTCAAACATGGATTTGAAATGGCTGTTGAAATCTGACAAAAATGGCATAAATAATTTTAAAAGTTCATGTGTCACAGTAAGAATCTGAATTTCACTAATGTCTTTACCATTCATATGGTCTGTCTCTACTCATACTGTCTCTAATTATGATATGTATCTGAAGACAGTGCAGTTTCAGTCATATGTTTTTAAGTGTCCGGTACAGAGTATGTGTATGTGCATCAGAAGGTTGTCTTGGCAAGCTATCACCAGACTGAGTAGTCTACTACTGTGTGCTGTTGCAGCACCAAACTGTCAGGTGTTAAATGTTATTTCTGCATCAAAATCTATCAAAATCTATCTATCTAAAATAAATGTATTTTTTATTTATTATGGCACAACTTAGACAGCACTCTCTGGTCATCTATGACAGAATGGGACAGCAGTCAATTAGTGGTCGCATGACTTTAGGACAATAGGAAAGGGAATGTTATCCTTAATTTATTTAGCTGTTATTGTAATTTATTCAACATAAAAGCAAAACCTATTCATACATAACCATCCACACTGGACATTCTGTGCTAGTAACAACACTTTCCTACTGATTATTGATCTGTTGTTCATTCACTGTGCTCTAGATATTCTGAAAGCTTTTGTTGGTAAACAGTACATCCTGAGCCTGGTGTTCAGAGAGGCATGACAAAGAAACACAGGTTAAACAGAGAGCTAACCGAAGCAAGACAAAATCTAAAGCTGTGTTTTTTCTCTTCTTACATTTCTCAAAACAGAAAACGCTATCCTTGCCTTTGGCAATGACACTGACTCTAAATCAGCAGCTAACCAGCCAGGAGCAGCCAGTCCAAGGAACAACACTCCCAATCAACGCCTAGCTACCAGTACCATAACCATTACCACCATCTCAATTAATGTGGAGAGCCAGCAGAACATCTTCCATCCACAAATACCCACCCAGGTAAACAAATTATCTATCACCTGCAGGTTCTGTGTGCTGCGGTGTGCTGTGTCTGTGTATGTGCGTGTGTGGTTAAGGTTTATGTAGGTCAATTCCTGCTGCGCAAGTTACTCTACTGATGCAAGATACATGACCAGAGGGTAAAACAGTGGGCGTGACGATAAATAAAAGGAGGTAGACAAAGAAACTGAAAAAAGAAACGAGAGGAGACAAGGCACACAGAACAGACAGAATGTCAGTACAAACAAAAATGACATGAAGAGACATGCAAACTCTTATGCATCATGGTGCTAAATGCCCTCCTCCCTCTGTGCTTCTCTTTCCCTTTTTCTCTCACACAGATGAACGAGAGAGACAGACTATTGAGTGACTCTACCCTTCCATTACCTGATCTGTATGACAGCAGCCCTGGATGCACTGACCTGGCAGTGACAGCTTTTCTCCCCCTCATCCTGTTGCTGGCTCTTCATTTCTAGAATCAAGCCAGCCAATCACAGCTCAGCAGCATGGAGTTGGGTTGAGACAGTGTGTGAGGCTTTTCATCAAATCCCTCTGGTGAGAAAATAGACAAATAAATATAAGAGCACAAAAGAGAGAACCATCCAAAAAGACTGCGACCCAAGTTTCCAGCCCACAATGTGAAGTAGTGATTTATTTTATGAACACAGTTCTATGACTGATACTTGAGACTGAACTGGAGTAAAGAGTGTGTATATGTGTGTGTATGTATGTGTGTATGCCTATGTATAAAACTTTCTATGAAGACCTGTGTAGAAAAAAAAAAAGAAAAAGAAAAAAAGAACACACTTTGAAGTGCAAAAATCTGAAATATCTTTGTGGTTTATCATATAGTCCCTAATCATTATTATTTCAATACCTATTTTTTCAGATACAGTGATTTTGGTACATCTGTATTGACGAATCAGGTCAGTTCTGCAGCATGCATAAGGGACAAAGCACAGTGATGAGTGTCTCATTCGAGAGCTGTAATCATACACTAGTGTTTGTGGTGATGATGACTCTTCACAGGAAGACACTTTATCGATGGAATCGCAGGGATGTTTAAATAATATGATGTACTTTATTTTTGTAATGTGTAGAAAATATTCATTTATCATTAGTGATATCCTCTCTTGTTACAGTCATGATTTTTGTCTTCAGTGATGTCTGCAAATTACACACCTTTGCTTTAACCCCAGACTTACTGAACTGCCATGTATTTGACCTTTTCAGTGAATTATGCGTGGACACCACATGCTGGGATAAAACACAAGAGTTTACACTGAACTGCTAGTTTGTTCCATTAACCCACCCCCCATCTTCACACAAATGAAACGTTCCAACAAACTATATGTCATGTGACTGTGATGTATGGTATAAATCAAGCTGACCAGCACCAGTTACTGATCAGTTAAGCACTGAGTGGAATATGTTAAATGCGTGACCAAGGTGGCATGAGTGGTGTTGCTAGATGTGACAGAAAAGTATCTCACAAGTGGATCTAGTCCGGGCTTCTCATGCACAGTTGGTTTATAGAGAATTTGTGTGAAATGCAAAAGAACTACGAGAGATTAGAGATCCTATGGACAAAAACATTGTATAGATCAAAGGTGAATGGTGATAATCGTGCAAGCAAGCAGACGTGCCACAGCCACAAATCAACACTGGTGTGTGATCTCAAAATCCTCCATTTACCTGCTACAGCTGTCAAAGACCAGCAGCAAAGGGTAAGAAGGCACATCTTGAGGCAAAATTGGAACTCTGAGGACTGGAAATTTTTTTACTTGTCAAATGAATCCTTTTGCATCATGATGCACTGATGGAGAATCAGTTTGCGAACAACATGATTCCACGGAGCTTCCTGTTTAGTGTGACTAATACTACAGGCAGGAGATGGCAGTGTGATGATGTGGGGATTGTTTTTCTTAATGTAACATTATGACGTTAATACACACTGAATACCACCTGAACAGCACAGTGTACCTCAACAATGTTGCTGAGCAACGCCACCCCTTTCACGGTTGGTCACAGTTTATCCACACTCATACAGATACTTCCAGTAGGATAACATATCGTATAACACAGCTCATGTTGTTGCTGAATGGCTCCAGAAAAATGAGAGCAAATTGTTATTGCTTCAGTGGCCTTCACAATCCCAAGACCTCAACAGCAAGATTGAGGTGCCACACGCTACTAGGTACTTAATAATCTGGCAACACAGTGGCGTTGAGGAAGCCTTACAACAAAAAAAAAAATGACATGCTTGTTTTTAAAGAAGGTCCACAAGAATTAGTCACACAACTATTATATATTGGATGACATAATTTCTCTCAGCTTTTGGATGTCATTATCCACTTTCACACAACAGCAAAAAAAAAAAGCATTTAAAATACCAACACTTGGCTGCATGGACTACCCGAGCCAGTGCCTGTGGATGTGGCAATCTAACAGCAGCCAATGGAGAATGAAGCCCTGCTCAAAAAATGAAAACTTCTGTGTATTTGATATGCAGGAGCCTTTTTTTTTTTTTTGCCCAATCCGCTTCTTCGGACACAAAAAAGGACATGGTGTTGGCAAATGGGCAGGGTTTGTTTAATATAATTGTAATTTCTTGAAAAATAAAGCTGCCATATGAAAATGTACGAACTGAATCATGAGTGTTTTGGACTTCAGCATACACTGTGGGAATAACAAAACAGAAGAGGAAAAAGAGGTGACACCCATTTTTTGTTGTTGGAGTCTAACATTTGCATAGCCTCCTGTAGCTGGGTTGAATGTGTCTCCAGGCTATGGGTCAGCAAACACTGCTGTGGTTCAGCTCTGGTCAGCAACAAACAATAGCCACACACTGAAAAATCACATACAGTACACACTACTGCACTTCTCTGAAGCTTTCCTGATAAATATATCTAATTATTCCCTTAAGCACATGCTTATTTCCTGAGTTTATTTAAATGCAGTCCTTCCTGTGTGGTATGTGGCCTGTGTGTCCATATTGCAAACCCTCAGCAGTTGATAGTCATGTTTCCTGCCTTGCATTCAAAAGGCAGCTATCTTTGTAGGAAGCATGATGGAGCATCATTTGTACACTTCAAAGATAAAAGCTTCCACTCTTCATTATCAGGATAGGTCTAATATGTTATTTTGACAATTTCAAGGCAGCATTACATATATCCTTTTGGATGAAGGCGAGTCCATAATTCTGTCAAATAGTAACTCCATGCAAATTTGAAAAACATCAGACAGAATAGTCTCTCTGACTGAAAAAATAAAGACTGTTGACTATACTGCCTGCTTTATAGCTGAACTGATGTAACCTGACAGCAAGTGTGAAATGAAAAACTTCCTGTCGTCCCAGGAACAAACAGAAAAGCTGGCAATGAAGCGAAAAATGTAATCAGTAACAATGACTGCTCTATTTTGAGTATCCAGTCCCTGAATAACAAGACACAAATCACAAATCTTTAAATAAACCATAATGAGCACAGCTGTGATTGCATGGAGGAACCTAAAAAAAAACCTTAACAGCAAACCTAATTCATTGGGTAGCTATTTCAATTAACCAAACTTTTTTTTACATTGAAAAGCATAGAGTCTCATAGACCACCTCCACAATGTAATAGTCCTGATGAAGAAAATTAATTCTGGCAGATTATATTATTCACCTGAACTTCAGTTAGCAATTATATTAACAATAACATCACTCTGCTAGCTAGTCATCACTCTGCTTGCTTGTAATCCTTTACAATACAGTTTGTGAATTAACGCTTAAGTACTTACTAAATTAGCAGTAAGTAATCAAGTGTTACCACAGTAGTCCTTCAATTATTATTAATACCTATATTAAACTGTTATGTTGACTAAAGTGTAATGATTTAGTAATTAATATTAAATTACTATCCTGAGAAAACCATAATGACTTGTTATTTTGAACCACTGTGTGGTATCTAAATAAAATTGCGTACTCATCACTACTATGCTGACAAAACTGTAACAACTTGTTATCCAATTCTGGATACTAGTTACTAGTGATTCAATAGTAAAGGTAAGGGCATTGATTATATCACTTTACAGTGATTAAAACGTCTGTAATGACAAAGTAAGGACAATGTATGATACCGATACATATAGATAACACAGTGGTTCAAGTCATTATGGTTTTGTCAGCATGGTAATTTAATATTAGTTCCTAAATCATTACAACACAGTAGTTTATTATAGTGATTAGTAATTATTGAAGGGCTACAATCATAACAATTACTTTCTGCTAAGTTAGTAATTATTTAATCATTAATTAAGGAACAGTGGTGTAAAGTGTTACCACCTTGCTTGTTATTATAGATAACAGTGAAAGTCTTAAGTAGGAATAATGTGTGTGTCAATAAGCTGTGATTTGAATATTGAATTAAGAATTTCTATTTTTAAGTTAGGTACTATACTTTGAATTTGCACTTTATTCTTATTGTACTTGACTGTCTAGCAGGACAGTAATGACTCAGATTGTACATTAACATTTTGCCCTGAATGGAAACATTGAATTCAATTCACATCAGTGAACTGTGCCAGAACAACCTCTATAGGGAAATGTTTGAAGCGCCCAATTTTCATTACATTGCGTTATAACAGTGGTTACACTAAGAAGGACTCAACATTTGTGACATTTGTTAAAAATGAATTTCTTTTAAGCTTCTGAGTTATCACGGTGTGAACATTATTCACACCATGACAACTCAGAACGTATTGTTTTACAACTTCTAATAACGAAAAGTGTGGGATTTTATATCTTGGACAGTTTTAGTTGCTAGAGGCCATTAAAATTGCTCTCTGGGAGAATTTTAGGACAGTTATGGGAAAAAGAGGTTCATTTCATTCTCTTCTCACAAAGTTTAAATATATGTATATACAGTACCTTCCTAGCTAAAGTTAGTTCTTGAACTAGATAACTATGTTGTTCAAGTCAGACTTATTTACAAGAACTAGAAAATGAAAATGCTTCTTTCTGTTTTCCACTGTCAACTAGAATACAATGTAACATGAAAGCAAAAGACAATTGAATAATAAACAGATAAAAAAAAACTAATATGATGATATACAGTATGAATGAGAGCACAGCAAACACTGAAATAAACATGTAATAGGAGTCAGTTATTCTGCTGATATTTTGCAACATGAATAGTCTTAGTTGTAAATATCACATCAATCATCACATTAATTTAACAATACGGCTTCCACTGTTATTATTCAGCAGCAAAATAGGATAACGTACACTATTTTATCATAATTTTAATTTGTTGAATTAATACAAATGATGGGGTTTTTTTTTTATTCAATTTGCATACTTACTTAAAGTATAAGCTTCCTGGCGGTCAAGCGGCTAAGGATCCCGCGTTCTCACCGCTGCAGCCTGGGTCTGATTCCTGGGCAGGGAACCAACTCAGCCACTGGGAGTGTACTCTCAGCTCCGGTCCAAAGCCCGGATAAAATGGGACGGTTGTGTCAGGCAGGGCATCCTGCATAAAACCTGTGCCAAATCAAACTTGTGGCCCAATGAGCCGCTGTGGCAACTCCTAAAAAGGCTGGTAATGAAGTGAAAAATGTAATCAGTAAATAAGTTTAATTATTCAAAATCAATAAATAATTTTAATTAATCAGGATAAGCAATGTCTCCGATTAAGGAGCTGTCTCTGCTGATCTTCTCTGTGCAAAAGGAAAAACCTTTCCATGGACTTCACAAGGAAAATACTGTTCATTAATAGTAATATGTATGTATTTAATATTGTATGTTCTAGGAATGCCTAGAATGGTATTCCATTGTTTTAGTGTATTTACAGTCCAAAACATAAATTTTAACATTGTGGCTACAATAAATTGTCAGACAGTGGTGCTGGACTAATACTGCTCCTCAGATATTTCTTAAGGAAAATCAACTTAAGCTCAAAGTCACAACTGAAACCTTTGAAACTGAAACCTGTTTTCAGCAAATTCCACCTCATCTGCGGCAACTACCTCACAACGGTCTGAATTGTGTGCAAGTCTGTAATTACATGTGAGGTCTGAATACTGATGTGTGCAGTTTTCAGACTAAGAACTCAACTCTGAAGTACTTGCTCAGAACATTTCTCTATCAACAAGGATATTATATTATTAAACACACACACCATCTCTTTGCCAAATTCAGATAGTTTTAAATTGTGCTAAATTTTTGTCCAATTATGTTGCTGCAGAGCTTGCAAACCTGGGTGAACAGAGACATGTGCAGCTTCCTCTCTAAATCACACCTTTACAGCACGGAATCTAATTGGAGCCAACTCTTCTGCAGAGGAGGCACATCGAAGCGAATGGCAGGAAGCCCAACAAACTGCTAATGAGACACACAAAATAAGCTGCATTTCTCTCAGGAATTTAGAGCAACAGTGACACAAACATGTCTGCAGAGGTCATGGGTAATTTGTCATAATATGGTGGAATTACATCAAGAGTTGTTTTGACAATCCCCAAACCCCAGGTGTTGATGGCAGGTAGCGTCAGCACACAGTGTGAATTAAAAGTGTGAAGTGATATATTCAGTTATTGCAAGCATAGGCATAATAGTAAGTCTTTACATTGAGTTTTCACAAATCATAAAGTTCAGCATTAACAAAACATAAGTAATGTTCACAAAGTAACAGCAAATTAATATGTTAATTTTATGTTTATATGAATGTTAACATAATTAAAAAATAAATGACTACCAATAAATAATAAAAAATAAAATTACAGCATGTTACAAAATGTTATTTAAATGTTAAAGGTTAAATCTTAAATTAATGTTAAATGTTATAATTAATTAGACTGTGGTCTTCAGGTGTAAATACTGGAACTTGCTTTTCACCCTCAGGTCTCAACCAGTAAAACGTCAGTTTTGGTGTTGGTTAATGTTGGTCATTGTGGGATTAGTTTTATTAATTGATGATATGAACATAGGTTAATGCAAGTGTTGATCGTTTGGCTTATTATTAACACACTAAAAAGTATTTATATTATGTATAATATAAGGCGGATGGGCTACAACAGTGGGTACAGGCTCACCAAAACTGGACAGTTGAAGACTGGAAAAATGTAGTCTGGTCTAATGAATCTCGATTTCTGAATTTCAGAATTTGGCACAAAAAGCATGACTCCATGGATCCAACCTGCTTTGTGTCAGCAGTCCAGGCTGGTGGAGATGGTGTAATGGTGTGGGGAGTGTTTTCTTGGCACACTTTGGGCCCATTAATACCAATCAATCATGGCTTGAATGCCACAGCCTATTTGAGTATTGTTGCTGACCATCTGCATCCCTTCATGGCCACAAATTACCCATCTTCTAATGGCTACTTCCAGCATGATAATGCACCCTGTCACAAAGCAAAAGTTGTCTCAAACTGGTTTCATGAACATGACAGTGAGTTTGATGCTCTTCAGTGACCTTCCCAGTTACCGGATCTGAATCCAATAGAACACCTTTGGGATGTCGTTGAACAAGAGATTCACATAATGAAAGTGCACCTTATAAATCTGCAGGAATTGCATGATGCAATCATGTCAACATTGAATCCATGCCAAAGATATGTCGATGCAAGTGACGGAGGCCATCATTACGCTGAAAAACTAAAACAGACCTATCAAAGAGGTAGCAGAAACTTTAGGAGTGGCCAAATCAACAATGTGGTACATTCTTAAAAAGAAGGAATGCACTGGCGAGCTCTGCAAAACAAAAAGGCCTGGAAGACCATGGAAGACAACTAAAGTGGATGATCACAGAATTCTTTCCTTGGTGAAGAAAATCTCCTTCACAACATCTAGCCAGGTCAAGAACACTCTTGAGGAATGTAGGCATATCATTGTCAAAGACTACAAAACCAAAGACACCTTCATGAAAGTATATACAGCCCAAGAGCTTCTTAAGGCAAAGAAATGGAATGTTCTTAAATGACTGAGTCAGTCACTTGACCTCAACCCAATCGAGCAGCACAAACAAGCAGCAACTGAAGGCAGCAGCAGTAAAGGCCTGGCAAAGCATCTCAAGGGAGGAAACTCAACATTTGGTGATCTCTGTTGGTTCCAGACTTCAGGCATCCAAGTATTAAAAATAATCCTAATATTTATGATTATGTTAGTTTGTCCAATTACTTTTGAGCATGTGAAAATGGAGGTGCTTCCTAAACGGTTAATGCAATATTTTTGTTAAACTCCTTGAATTAAAGCTGAAAGTCTACACATCAATCACATCTTGATTCCTTCATGTCAAATCCATTATGGCATTTACCATTTAGGAATTACATCCATTTTAAACAAAGTACCTCCATTTTCAGGGGCTCAAAGGTATTTGGACAAAGTGACATAATTATAAATATAATAATTTTAATACTTGGATGAAAATCCTTTGCAGTCAATGATTGCCTGAAGTCTGGGGCGCATATTCTCAAAACTCAAATTCTGAGTTTCCTCCCTGGAGATGATTTGCCAGGCCTTCACTGCAGCCACCTTCAGTTGCTACTTGTTTGTGGGTCTTTCTGCCTTCAGTCTTGTCTTCAGT
>CM075005.1:18648965-18666317 GCA_037576675.1 Pangasius sanitwongsei
GAAGCTAGTGGGTGCAAGTGTTGAGGATGCAGAAGATAGGGATAGGTGGAGAGTGATGATTCACTGTGGCGACCCCTCAAGGGAAAAGCCGAAAGAAGAGTGTGAGTGCTCAAGAAAATTCAATACTAGGTATTATTTAGACTTTTAAAGGAAAGGAGGGGGTGAATATTTATCCATTATGCAGTTTTTGGATTTTTTTAAAAAATTTCTAAATAATTTATTATTGTTTCTGTAGATAGTCACTTCAAAAGGAGCAGAAAAAAATCCAATTCTAATATGATTAAATTTGATGTTGCAATATAGCAAAAAGAGAAATTCACTAGGAGTGAATAGTCCAGTGCTAAGATCATATTAAAGAGGCTAACTGCCATTTCTAAAAAGAGAACTAACTGGCATTGCAGACTTAGATGCTGTGGCTGTGTGCACACCTGAACATTTGTGCTTCTCTTTAAATTATTACACTTAATTGCTGGTAAAATTAAAAAGACAGGACCCTTAATTTCAGCATTTATTATAGACAAAAATTGTCTTTCTTTATGTACATGTATAATTACAGGTTCAGTTATAATTCCCAAGATTTGTTTTACTGTTTTTTTACACATCATATTTGTGCTTAATTTAAGGTTTGTTCATGATGACATTCGCTATCTTACATACAAAAAGAAGCTGCAGTGAGCTCCCACTGTAAAAGTTGGGGATACTCCACCTGCCAAGCAAGTCATTCAACAGAAATAGCATTCACATTAATGTTCATCATTATGTTACAAAAAGAGTGCATCTGCTGCTACATTATACACATTATACTATAGATCCCGATATCTACAGTGATTACTGTACAGAAAGCAGGTGGTGGGGCTGAGGCGTAGGACTGGGTAAAGATCTCTTTGAGACCTGAAATAATCTGTTAATTGGCTCCCACACCAAAAGTCTAGCTCCTTTCAGGTCTGTGTTCTACACTATGTGTGTAAAAGTGTGTGTGCAAGTGCTTGTCATACCTAGTTTCTTACAACTTATTATATGCTGCCTAAACCTGCAGAATTGAGCTTCCATCTCATTTTCCATTGAGCGGTTATTGAAGTGGACAGTGCTGTTCTCAACCGCTCCCAAGCTATTGGTGCTACTTCCTCATTTTGATGGATCTTAACATTTAACCCATCAACATGAAAGGCAGTTTCCCATCACAATCATAGCAGTTCTCAGTTCTGTGTGATTTAGCCGTGGAGGGTCTTGTTTGGCTGCAGCAGTCTGATCGACCATGATGTTTGTGAAAGGCCTGTGTCGTGTCAATCATGGCTCAGCCATTGCAAGGGAATTGACAAGCAGGCAATCGGAGACACATAAAACCAATCTCAGTTCCATTCTGCAGGCTCGTCACAACTCGTACTATACAGAGTGCATGACAGTGTAATACACAGAGTAATAACTTAAATGACACTTGCATGGAACAAACAAGAGAGAAATAAATGGTTTCTGCACCTTACTTCATTAGGCTGTAATGAAGTGCAAAAGACAAAACACGCCTGCATCTGAACATACTCTAGCGGAAAAAATTATGAGGTTAGATGGAATTCAAATCTACATGAAAAAATAAACTTCTCAATAAACTCAGATGTTAGTACCCTCAGGTCATGTAGAAAACTTTACCAATGAATAGTAGAAAGCACAGTGAATTGAGATTTTCCTCTAGCCAACTAAAGAGAATCTAATGGAATGAACAGAGAATAAGACGTCTCTTAAAATACATTTTAAAATAATTGGACCAAATATGCACATACAAAACATCTAACAAAAAGCTGTACGATTCCCACTGTTATACATTTTATAATGTCATATTTGTCTATTTCTCTGCCAGTGTGTCTACACTAAAACCTGCTCTTTAGCCATAATAACCACAAAATCCAACACACACACACACATGCACACACATTATAAATGTAATTGCAAGTACTCTACCACCAAGTGTGTGTGTATGTGTGTGTGTGTGTCTCTCTGTAGAAAACAACAGTGTCTAAAATTGCATCTGGCATTTTGAAAAACTCTAAAAGCTCAGATTTAATCCTGAGGCCTTTGCCTTTACGCTCTCTCAGCTCCCTCAGGTTCTGTTTGAGTCGGAAGCTAGAATGAGTCTAAGAAATGGCATGGTCTCACAGGGGATAGAGAATGTGGGGTTGGGGGGGCAGAAAGAGAGGAAATCAGACTGAGAGAAAGGGGGGAAAAAAACTTATGTGAGTCTGAAAGACTGATAAAATGTTCCTGAGCAATGATCTGTGTCAGAGACCATTGAAAGCGACTGAAGTGAAAAGATGAGAATTGGCTGCTTTTCACAAATAGAGAAATGGCATGACGTCGTTTCACTGTGAAAATGACCCACTTCACTTTCTCATACATGAAAACATGCACAAACACACACCTTCAAAAGCCCACACCACCACAGAGATTCTACTGCATTTAGAGCCATGATTTAAGGGACACTGACACACAACCTGCCTCATGAATGACCTTCGTTTCTGTTTGTTTTGGCAAGTATTTAAGGGTAGATGTACGTATAAATAGCTAGCTATGGGTGGCCTGGCTGTATGTTGCCATGGAGACCATGGTGCAGCAGTGCAGGGGAACCTCCTCCTGAGCATAAAAAGGGACTAAAACAGGAACAACAGTAATAAGTTAAATATCACATAGCAGATATGAGTCAGAAGTCCTATCTGCAGTCAGTCAGTTAGAGGTGAGAAAGGGTTCCCTCCATCTCCGTTTCTGTGCATCTCTCTCTCGCCTTCTTCGGCTTTACTTCAACATGTGGGTACATTTGATGGGCTCGGAGTCTCATTTCTCCAATCAGACTGCATCCTTGCTCCACCTGTGAGTATGTGACCTCCGCCATGTGGGTTGCGTGTGTCCGTGGCTTAGTCCTGGCAGAGGCCGAAGCTCAGGAATCGGGGATGAAGGGTAAAGGTCAGATGCATGTAGCCGGCTGTGCTATTGGCTGCTGCTTACGGTTGCGCAGCCCTCCAGATTTCTCCTTATAGCCCACACACAACTGCTGAGACACATCCACCAGGGCACTCGCCACTGCCAGGCCTGAGACAGACACAGAGAGAAAGAAAGCTTTTACTGTAACTATGTAGCATGTTCAGCATAAGTAGCTGTCTGTGAAGAGCAGATTAAGAGACTTAGAGACTATGAGACACACACCCGACTGTCCTGGAGTTGGGATGCCTCCTGGGCCTCTGGGTAGTCTGATAAAGATGGACAGCACTGCTGCTTTATTCCCAAAACATGGTTCCAAAGCTATTGGCTTTGGCACTGCCTGCAGACACAGACACAAATCAAGAAGTCTAATTAATTATTAATGACACTGACATGATTAAGTTCTAACACTGTAGATACTGCTACTGCTATCTTTCTATCTTGCACGCACGCGCACACACACACACACACACACACACACACTTTTCTTACTATCCATATGAGGACCTTCCAATGACAGTTATTAACACAGCTAATTAGTGCTACGCCTACACCTAAATCTACCTCTAAACTTATAACCTCAGTAACCAAAAGGAAACATTTTGGCTCTTTTAATTTTTAAATAAAAGCTGCAGTTTTCCTCATGGGGATCATCCAAATGACCCCAGTAGGTCAAACCTGCCAGATGTTCCTGTCCTTGTGAGGAAAATTGTTCTCCACTATGATATAAAGACATGACCACACAAACACACATACATACATACATACATAGGGGTGTAACCGAATACAAATACATTATTTGGATTGAACAGATATTATGTTCTAAGCTAATACAGATACGGACAGTAGGCAGAATATCCTATTTTTTCCCCCTTTTTTTTTTTAAGAAAGCTTGCCATCCTCAGGGACTGGGATCTCGCCCAACCTAATCAAACAAACAAAAAAAAGAAGTTGCAAGATTCTTAATTTAATGTTGAACTTTAACAGAACTTTAACTGAAGCTCATGGGAAGGGGTGCAAGTTTCCAGTAAAATTACCAGCCTACCTTCAATTCAAAAACCACACAAAAGACTTGACACTAAACTAAAATATACAATGATTTTTGAGACACATTTTCTTTCATGTTTTTAAAGGAAACAAGTTGTGTGGAAACAGTGGTGTGCATTTCTGAATTTCAGTATACTATATCTACAATAATATTACACATGGAAGCTGGCAATCCTGGTCTTGGAACTTTTAAAAAAAAAGAGCAAGTTGCACTGAATACCTCTGTGGGGCACAAAAAATATTTAACTAATTTAAACAATGTTGTAAAACTTGTATGTTTATTGTGCATGTTTTTCAGCATTCTAAAATTATCATGCTCCAACAGTACTAAATATTATGTATGAAACTTGCTATTTTTTGTTATAATTTGAATGAAAAATGACATATTACCAGTAGCCCTGATTTTTTTCCAGTGTACCATAAAGGTAACAAAGACCTTCCTGTACAGACCAGACTCACCTTCACTTTAAATCCATACACAAAAATGGATATGAATATTTTCAGATAAAAGCAAATAAAAGCACTGTGTTACACCCCTAATACACACACACAGCTCATAAACATACCCTAAAACAGCTTAATACAAGTTTAATTACTGTGGACGCTTTAGTCAGTGGGTGTATATAATCTGGTCAGGACTAAAAGCACATGCCCTCTTCCTCACTTGGAAGCGAAAACATGGAATAACTTCACTCAAACTTCCACTCAAACACATTCCAACACTCACTCGATTTAATCATTTATTTTGCTCTGAGTCCCTAAGGCTTACTCAGTTGCTCATGCTCCATCACACACACACGTGCGCACACGCACACACTCTGCTGTGCAAGGCCTCCTTTTGCCTTTACCTTGCACCATTTAAACTCATGTCTTATTCTATTGTGGACCTCTTGATTGTAAATGCAAAAGAAAAGCCTCTCTCATTCATCTCTTGGCCCTCCCACAATGTGCACATATACACACATACACACACACACACACACACATCTAATTCTGGGGTCACAGTAAAACAAGACTTCAGAAAATTTTATTACAGCCTTTAAAGAAATGTGTCCAGAAATGTGTGTGTGCATTTTGTTTGGACTAGGGAGATTATCTAAGGCAACCAGACTGAGCCAGCAAAACACAGGTTCTGTTTAATTAACTCTTATAAATAAGGGGGTGGGAGACGGAGGAAGAGAGGAGAGCGAGAGAGAGAGAGAGAGAGAGAGAGAGAGAGAGAGAGAGAGAGAGGGGACAGCTAGAAAGAGACAAGTGAGAACAGAAATGAGGCCTACAGAACAGGAGGCTAAAGTTACTAGGTGGGTAGCATCATGCATTTTGACCCTTCAGGAATAGCTTAGAAACATCATAGAACTATTTCAGAAGAAAACAGACTGCAATCTTATTTACTCTTTACGACTGTAAGGTTACACAACCAATCAAGCAAGGGCAGGACTGAGAACATCTGCCATTTTCATTTTTTGGGACAAACAAGGTGTTACATATAATAATCCCCAGAATTACTGAAGAGGGAAACCTTAATTCTGGCTCTACCACTAGCAGGACATAAAGCTATCCTTCATTTTCTAATAATCCCCACTGAGTAATGGTAACAGCAGTTTGCATGCACATGAGCCAGATGACGCTATCAGACGATGCATACTTATTTGCATTTACCTTTGTGATTTAATATCATGTGGAGTGGGTCTTGTCTCGCAAAACAATAGCAAGAAAAACATCTTAAGGAAATGTGGTGGAAATTTAGTGCCAAGAAAAAGAATGTGAGAAAATATTTAGAAAGGTGCTATGAAACTCTTACATGAAATCAAACGAGACAACTTGGTAATTACAAAATGTGCTAAATTGTAAAATTATTTTGAATAACATCTTTAGCAGACTGGAAAAGATACATCTCACCAGGTATGCAAACAACTAGGTGCTTCAGAAACTATTTTTTAGATAGATAGATAGATAGATAGATAGATAGATAGATAGATAGATAGAAGCTTAGTACCGAGAAACATCATGCAGTTGTTTCATGCACAGTTTATCATCAAGTACATATTGGTTATTGTTCCTGTGTTAATGTGCCTAATGTGTGTCAATACAGGACAGGACAATAAAATGTTGTGCTGCGTAATACAGGACAGCCTGGAAAAGTACATATTCCTCCTACATGAAAGACATTCCTGAAGATGTGGAGAACATCTGCTCCTCTTTCTCCATTTCAATTGGTTCAAATGTTTTTTTCCCCTTCAATCATTAAAATCACCTCAAAAGGTTTGAAGTAAAAGCCCTGTTTCTGGAGATCCACCACCCCACAGAGCTTCGACACCCAAATGAAACACTTTACTCTGACTACTGAAATTGGTTTTCCAGCATTTATACTTCCACAGCTTTTCATTAGGAATATAGCACACTGGGCTGAGCTAACAAACTGATGACATAAACCCACTTTGGACTCTTGATCTGTCAATAGCAGAGTGTAATTCCAGTCACTATCTAATCAAGAAATCAGAAGGACCTGTGCAATCACTCCTACATGTTTGCACAAATGCATATCTTATGTCTGTGTGCTTTTTAATTCACAGGTGCATCCATGCTATTTAAATATGGAGCTGATTGAGTCATTTCACAGTCTAAAAAACATACAATTTATGTATTATATCATAAAAGATAATATTTCCAACTCTCATCATATTTATCTATTGACATACTGTATTTTAGTTATATATACCAAGGACATGATTACTTGACTCATGTTGTACCAGCAGTTATTCAGTTTGAACCTGTCTCTGAATTCCCAAATTATCAGAATGCATGGGTTTATATGTTGAAACATTGAAACAGGAGGAATGAAACCGTTTCACTCTTAGAAGGTGCAAAATGCACATTCTAACATCCCAAAAAAAAGCCAAAAAATACCAAAATGATGCAGTGATGCATGCATATCCTGTATGAACAAACTTTGCCTTTAATACAGTTTAGTTGGTTACAATGGGTTATGTACAGTGTAGGGTAAGGCCTCGTAAATGGCTCTCTGTTAGACCTGAGAGTTAAACTCGCCATTTTCTGGCCACTAGTGCAGAGTAAACAGTGAGCCTTTAATCTATCTCTAGACTTGTTCAACAACTTGAGAATATAATGAAAGAAACTACTTTCATTAACTACAGAGTTCTGAAAAAGATTCTGATGCCATATTTGTAGGAGTAAACAACATCGTTATACTGCAATTAGGAGGGAAATAAACTCAGCAATTTCTTGAACATAATGCAGATTGGATCACAAGAGTGGTACATCTTCTTTGTTCTGAATGGACCACATTTTTGTTCACACCATCAACAAGCCATCCTGTGCAAAATCTGTCCAGCAAGCTATTCCTAGCACTATTATAATTATTATTACTGTTACAATTATGAAGCATCTGCTTCATAAATGTACACCTACTGCCATCTAGTGCTTAATTCTTAAAGAAAAACAGATTACATTAAATTCCAGTCTCTTATGTTTTCTCCATCTCTATTTTAATGTTTCCTGGCAAGTTTATTCTTAAGCTATTTGACAATATCTTGTAAATACTTAGCCATCTAGTCTCTTCTGTGTGTATCTGGCAGTGAATCTGTGGGCTGTCCTTTAGAACTGCTTGATGGTAAGGCAGCTGTCACATAGCTGCATCACTCAGATTTCTGCAGCATAAGCACATACATTCACTGATCAATGCCAGCGTGGCTATCGGTCCTCGGTTTCACAAAAGTCCATATATTCAACAGTGAGTGCTTTTGTAGCTGTTGTGAGATGTGAGTAAGAACAGCACATAGGACAGGAAATATCAAAACTGTAATATGCTTCCTTTCCATCTAGTATTTGTTCCATTTTAAGGATTTCTTTCCTGAAACATCTTAAAAGCAGAATACGCTATAAGCGTGTGTGTATGTGTGTGCGTGTATGTCTGCATGTGTGTCAAAGAGAGAGGAGACAGAGGCAGGAAGAAAGAGAGAACATGGAAAAGAGGTAAATCTAAATTGAATCTATGCTTCAGGGCTGTCCCACTACCCTGGGAAAAACTTTGGAGAGTTCCAGTGAAACTGTGGCCAAGCTGAAGAACATCAAAATATATAACTATGTTTGCTAAGAATACTTACACACACACGCGCACGCACATACACGCGCACACACACACACACGCACGCACACGCGCACACACAAGCCTATTCTGAAGCTCTAGCTATATTCCAATGCAATGATGTATTGGTCTACACATACACAATGTGAATGCTCAGTGCAGTTCTATGAATGATACTACCGTATTCTTCTTCTTCTTTTTTTTAAACATAAAACTCAGCTCAATACATTAGACTTTAAGTCAGATGAAGCTGTTGGGCTCAGATTAAATGCTTAAATTTACATCAGTGTCAACAAACCATTTACATATTAAAAACCATCATTTACATGCATGTTACATACATGATCACATGTGCATGCATGGGCTGGCATTTAATGTCAGTGTTACCATAACAACTAGCTTATGAATCCTGTCAGAGTGTATCAAGCAGCTAATGTTGCTTTAGAATGTCAGCCAAGTCTTCAATTTCACTGCTTGTGTTTTTAACATATGTTAAATGTACTCAAATGTCTTACTGAACAGAAGGTAATTATTTATGTCCCACAACATTCTGCTTAATAAATAATAATTTGATGCTCTTCATGTGTAGTTTGTGTGCAGTCTTTAAAACAAAATTTTTAAATGAACATCACACATGATCTTACCTTTTCAGGCTCAGTTTCCTTACAGCGAGGGATATGCCAATTCAATACTGAGTATCAGTACTGGTGGTCAATACTAGCTTGAAATTCCTGATCTGTATTGGTATGAAATTGGTATGACACATTTTTCCAGTGATTTTTTTTGGCTGTGCCATTACTGAGTGTTGTATTGATTGACAACACAAACCTTTCACATTGTCCTATAGCATGTTACCATCATGGCTCCAATGTTTCACATAACTTTGCAACAGAAGTGGTTACTTAGAACACGGTTTCCCGACCCTGGTCCTAGAGTACCCTGTCCTGCACATTTCAGTGTTTTCCCTGTTCTAACACACTCACTTCAACTCAGCAAAGGTTGTTAATTAGCTGATTAATTGGATCATGTGTGCTGGGAGCAGGGAAATCTAAATATGTGTAGGACAGGGGGTACAGGGGGTTGGGAACCTGTAACTTAGAAGATGTTAGTAATGGATATCAGCCAGTAATAAAAAAAGTATAAAAAGTGACAACAGAGTATCTCAACATGACCACGTTCTACACTCAAAGTGTGTCATTATACAAACACACATGCACAGATTGTATGCAAACGTTCCAATCATGAAAGTAAACACTTTCGAAAGGTTTATATGCCTCCTATTTAATAATTTTTTAAATGCATTATCCACCTTGTTCGATCAGAAATTGAATTGCTTGCCCTCAATCACTTTACTCCATTCCAATTAAGGTGTAACAATGAGGGTGTTGTTTTAACTGAGCTATCAATTATTAGGTTGAAGGCAAACAGAGCAAGTGAGACCTGAGGAAAATAGATGAGTGGCTTTGAGAGCGTACAAAATAGTCACTGCGGCCAAATCACTCCGACTCAGCTGGTTAATAAAGATGTGCGATGAGGTCTAACCTTATGAAAAATGTAATTATTAAAGCACTCCCAAGCCTAGCCATAGTGTCATAATCTAGAAGGTCATACTCACCTTCACATTTCCACCAATCAGGTCAGGCGGCTCCTCATCCATCTCCAAGGCAACATTGATGGTGGCAAACGGCCGACTGGCCATCTGCTGCATCTCTCGCAGGAGTTGCTGAGAAAGTAGAGAAAGAGCAAGACAATGCAGCAGACTTACAAATACACAAACCATCTACACACACTCAACTTTGTATGCAGATAAAGGCAAGAAACAATCATGAATCAATCCCTGTCAGTGAAACAAGCCACTTGTGATGTAAATACACGCAGAAATGGACCGTTTGAGAATCAAATGAAACAAACATCTTGTGTTACAGTGATATCAAATGACAAAAATGACCAAGAGGAAAAACAACGACACAGAAATAGAATAAAATCTCATCATAGTCAACCACTCAGTATTCAGAGCTCCTTACTTTTTCAGCGCCTCATCATCAAAGTTGTACACACAGTAGGATTTTAAAGTATAAATATAATGTGCCCTTTGATGTATTTTGAGCAGTGAAGATGGGAAACTGATGTACCGATCCAGCATCTCAACACTAGGAAGCACATTTTTGTATGTGCAATGTTTGAATATAAGAAGGGAACTTGTACTTACACAGACAATTGTACCTTCAATTAAACTACACACAGATCAGATTTCCATACCTGTGAAAGCCCTTATTTACAATTTACAGGAAATAAAATTCAACTGAGGCCACTGATGTCTGAAGTGAAACCTCATGGACTGAAGTGTAGGGAATACATGCGCACCAAACTGAAGCTGTTTGGAACGGCTCATGGATTTCAACCTGTTGTAGACTTGTATTTTTTGTTTCCATATGCTACACAGGAAAATATGACTTCATTACAATTTTACTTCCAAAATATTTAACTGTTTAACAAATATCGCATCGTTGGCCTTGGAGTGTCATGTGCCATGTAGCAGTTTGCATATTTCTATGCCAAAGGAGCCTTTCAGTAAAAACACTAAAGCAATTAACAAAGAATGAAGGCAAGTGAAAACAACCAATGGCCATTACCATTTGGTGTGTTTGGCCAAGCTAGTCCTTTAGAGCTACTAAAAATTGTAGCCTGTGATTGGACAAACATAATAATCACTAGTAATGACAATGTTTATATAATAAACACTTTTCTTCTTCATTATGTTGTAGAGAGTTGGTTATCTATCTTCAGCTAGGCAAAAGTACAGCTTTGGTGTCTGGGTGAACCTTTCCTACCTAAAATGTATATAATAATAATAATATACAGTGCCTTGCACTTGAATTAAAATGGATTGTTATTTGGATTTTATGTAACTGGCCTATTACATTATAGTAATATAATAATATAAACAACTGTTGAAGTGGAATGAAAAAATACCTTGTATAAAAAAAAAATTAAAAACTTAAAAGTCGTGAGTGCGTATGTATTCATGCCCTTTGCTATGAAATCCCTAAATAAGATCTGGTCTAACCAATTAACTTCAGAAGTCACATAATTAGTTGATTAAGGTCCAACTGTGTGCAATCAAAGTGTCACATGATCTGTCACACAATGTCAGTATAAATACATCTATTCTGAAAGGCAACACCACTAAGCAAGCAACATGAAGACAAAGGACTTTCCAAACAGGTCAGAGACAAAGTTGCAGAGAAATATAGAGCAGGGTTGGGTTATAAAAAAAAATATCCCAAATTTGAAAATCCCACAAAGCACTATTAAATGCATTATAACAAAACGGAAAGAATATGGCAACACTACCGACAAGAGGAGGCTGCCCACCAAAACTCACAGAATGGGCAAGGAGGGCATTAACAAGAGATTCAACAAAAACACCAAAGATAACACTGAAGGAGCTGCAGTGGAGATGGGAGTATAAGCTGTACACTCCACAGAGCAGGGCTTTATGTGAGTGTGGCCAGAACACCATTCCCACAGTGAAGCATGGTGGTGGCAGCATCATGCTGCAGGGATGCTTTTCATCGGCAGGGACTGGAAAACTGGTCAGTATTGAAGGAAAGATGGATGTTACTAAATACAGGGCAATTCTTGAGGAAAACCTGTTTCAGTCTACCAGAGATTTGAGATTGGGATGGAGGTTCACCTTCCATCAGGACAATGAGAAAAAACTGACCTTGAATAGAGATGTATCCAGAGAGATGTTGCATACACTAACGAGTTTTGCATGCATCATTTCATTACATGCTCACACACTTAAGAACCCCACAGGTGAAACACTGTTGGCTAGCTGGAGTGTTAGTAAGATGAGCCAATAAAAATGTGCACCAAATTGAAGAAGTCACCTTGAATCTTTCTGCTCTTTCCTTTTTACTTTGCCCCAATTCCCCAAATGAGGAGGAACGGAAAATGGCATTGTGTAATTACAAATCAACAGAACACAAATCCCTGTAACCCATGCATAAGCTTCATGACATTTTTGTGATGTCAGAAATCTGGTGGAGAATTTATCTGGATATTGCTCTTACAATAAATGCTTGACTAAACACTCCTAAATGCTATGTGCAACCTTTTACATTACACATGAGAGGACAACAATGTTTAAAAGACAGTCGGCTTTTCTGTACACACACATTTTGCTACCATCAGAAAAAAACAGTTTGTTAAGCTCTTTAAGCTTAGTTCACTGGTGAACTGTAGCCTGTTGAAAATGCACTATTAAACTGAATGAATTCATCTTTAGGAGAAAAGTGAATTGTTTCTAAGAAAAGTGAGTAAGACGAAGTATTTCACATTAGTACATACACAGATATTAAAAGATATTCCCACAGGGGTTAATTTACAAGCCATGTATATTTAGTCCATGGCCTTGTTAGTAAGTAAGGGTGTATGAATGGGTGTCAGATTACAAAGAAATAATTCACAAGAATGAGAATGAATGAGAAAGTATAGATAGGTGATAAAGGAACAAACAAAGTGTGCTAGTAAGACCATCACCAGCCATCAAAACAGCTTCAACGCGCCTTGGTATAGATTCTACACGTCTTTGGAACTGTACTGGAGGGATGAAAGACCATTCCTCCTAAAGGCATTGCCCTAATACCTGCTTGATGGTAGAAAGTGCTGTCTAACACATCATGTGAAAATCTCACACAGGTGTTCACTGGGGTTGAGATCTGGTGACTGAAAACAATAACATATGATTTAATTCAATTCAAATATATTTTATTTATATAACACTTTTAAGAATGGACTGTGTCAGGAAGCACTTTTACAGAAATCCAGATATAAAAATTATATTTATCCCTAACAAGCAAGCCAGAGACAACAGTGGCAAGAAAAAACTCCATGAAGCGACATGGGGAAGAAAACCTGAGAGGAACCGGAATCAAAAGGAAACCCATCCTTTTCTGGGTGACAATCTATAAATTGTTTCACTTCTGTAACTGTATACTATAGAATCAAATAGTGCAAAGTGTGTTAAAAGGAACTTGAGTATGAGCATCATCAGAGTATTAATTTTAAGTCAAATCGTCTATCGTATCAAACTGAAGTTATCAACTGTTCAGTGATTGAGATTTGCATGTAAACTGTTCTTAGCAATTACAGTCTATCCAAGGAAGAACATCAACAGACTCATCAACCCATCCAGTGAGGCCACAAAGTCTGTGGATAAAGGCAATGTTATCCTGAAAGAGACCACTCCTTTGAGGATAGAAATGTTTCATCGCACAATAACACCGTTTTCCCTTTCATTTGTCACACAAAAGTACATCTAAAAGCTAACGCCAGAAATAAAACAAGAATATAGATGACATAACAGCATCTAGAACAGCATATAGATAACAGCATATAGAATTATCCTACATTGTTTAAAAACATTACTACAAGGTGTACAACTGTGTGTATGACTGCAATTTTCTGATCGAAGAGCAACAACCTCCAACTTTGTTTCAACACTAGAGGACACAAATGAAGGTATGTCAAGGCATATATTATAAAGCTAGTAGTCAGCTAAGTAACAATAAAACAAACTCTCTTGTATTTATTCACTCATCTTCAGTAACAGCTTTATCCTAGTCACATGCTCCAAATGGCAACAGATGTAGCAATGTAACATTTACAACAGTAGCAAATTTACACAGCCAAAGTGTTTTCAGTGCCCACATCCTCTGTACAGAGAAAAGAGAGGTCACTGTAGTATGATTTAGGGGGAGTCCAGAGAGAAAAGGTTGCGAAATTCAACCTACGTTTTTATGGAATTGCAGAAGAACACAAAAGGGATGAGAACCACTGGAGTAAGGAACTTGATAGATTCCTCTTTCAGGACTGATAATTACCTGGTTGAAATTAATTTGTTTACAGAACATTTTATTTTTATGTTTAGTGGCAAGTTGTTTGATGAATTTAACATATTACTTGGAAAGGCCATAAACAAGTCAGGCCAGCATGCATCAAGTTCTAAGTGAGCCTTGACAACCAGCAGGTTTGAGTTCATAGAGTACTGGGTAGGATGTAGAGATGCACAAAGACAGCGTGGTGAAGATCAGTGATGCACCAAGATAAAGACCATTGACGCATCAAGGACTTTGTTCCTAATTTTGAGGTTATAAACATGCTTTTGATGAATTTCTTATTGAGGGAGAATTTCTTACTGACAGTAGCATAGCATTTGTTCAAAAAAATTATCAATGCTCTCTATGGTACAGACATTGTAATTGAAATTGTAATTGTAACAAAGGAAATTCATATTCTTTGGTGTGTTAAGAAGAGTTATCTGTAGTGTGAACACAAACTGAGTTTATATTCAGTACAGCTGTTGCTAAGGCACTGACCTCTCGTCGTCGTGATGCCCAGCAACTCTGCTTGATCTTCCATACAACTGCTGCCACCAGCAGAAGGGACAGGAAACAGCTGCAACAAAACAGGAAAGAAAGAGGAAAACATAATTTCTCTAGATGGAATCCTAACCAATTCTTTTAGAACCCAATACTTTCCATTATTAATAAAGAAATGGATGATGAACAGTTTCTGCACTAACTAGGAGGACTAAAGGAATGTAGAGACAGAATATGCACAAAACTTTCTACCTTCTTTCTCAAGGCCATAGGTAATATGTAAACATTGCCCATGGGTGACTTTGCCTAAATAAATATTTGTATGTTTGTATATTAGTTTATGTATGTAGAAGTGTGTGTTTGTGCAGTTTGTCTCTCTTTAATAGCCTGTATGTTAATCTCAAGGTAAACCTTTACATTTTTTTCACTTTGCTCTTTCCTAACTCATTTTTCACTGAAAGCAATCAAAGGAGGTTGAGGGGAGTATGAAGAACGACACGGCGCATTCTCCTTGGTGGCAAAAAAAACCTATAGTGGCCTTTGGAGTGCATCCAGATCTGATCCACCACTTATTTGTGAGGTTCCAATCCCTGTGCCGTTAGCGTTAGGACTACCTCTGTATAACAGGTCTGTGCCTTGATTTGTAATTCCAGGCAGAGGAGTCGTTTTCAATTATAGAAAGCGTGCTCTGCATCACTTGGTCATTTGGCGCGCCAACTTATGCAAATAACTGGACCACAACCCCCTTGACAGTTAATATGTGCCACTACTGCTTGAACAAGAATGAAGTGCCCCTCCAAGAAAAGGAAAACATCTTTCAGGGCCAAAAAACCCTACTAGAATTTCCATACAGTTTATATAGGTGGGCTGCAGGCACAAGCTCCATACTCCATGTACTGACCTGCCCTTGTGAGTGGCTCTCCAGCCCTGAAGAGATACAGCTGAAGTGACAGCCTCTTTGGACATGATGGTGCCCATCAGAACTCATTGCAAGAAAATGTCTGGTGGTCATGACATGTTTGGTCCAATCCAAGAGAGGCCACCCACACCCTCATGTACAAGTGACCAAACTGGATTGCAACCACAGCCTTGAAACACATTTATCAGAGAACACTGTCTGCTTGTGAGACTTAAGGTTGCTCTGCGGGAACATCCACTTAAACAATTTCTCTTTCTTTTTGCAGGGCAGTGCAAAGTAGGTTTCAGCTGAGGCTCTAGACACTGGAACTGGTGCTAGTATCTGGCCAGACTGGCAGCTCTCCAATGCACTAGACAGGGTGTTGTTTTTTCTTCTCTCCCTGATAGGGTGGAAGCAAAGACAGACTGATTCTTCTGGGCCAGGGTGAAGGGGGGCCTTCTGTGCAGCCACAGAGTTCTTGGGATCCTAAAGATACAAGTGACCTCCCTGCTCAAAGGCCTGGCAAGGGGCAGGGGGCAGAGCAGACTGCACCTATCTAGAGACACGTACACTATATTGCCAAATTAAGTGGACACCCGAGTTTTAGGCATTAATATTTAGTTCCCCCTGACCTTGGTGCTGCTACAAAGAAATCTGGCTGAGGCAAACAATAACAGTTGTGTCTGAAAAAGGGTTTCAAGTATCTTCCAAAAATATTTCATCATCTTCATTCTTCAGCTGTACACAGAATGCCAAGAGAAATTATGTAAAATGTTAAATAAAAATATAAACCAGCTCTTCCCTGCATTCTGGAAGTATAGGCAAGAGCTGCCTAGCGCCCCAACTGGCTTTGGCAGCCACTTCCCTTCACAACGGGGACTGGTGGTCAGTGCACTGGGCCAGAGAATGCCCAAGTTCTCTGCTGACGTGTCTGCACACATTCTGCAGGTCCCTGCTTAAAGACGGGGTCATGCCAGCATCGTGGTCATCAGCCCCTGAAGCATCCAGTTGGGCTGCCTGGGGCTGAAGGAATGAAAGCAAGCTCACTGAAGTCTTCATCCAAAAATAATCCCTCCAATTCCCCAAAAGCCAGTGAGAGTTCTCATCCTCTGTCTCATGTGGGAATTTGTGCCATAACTACAAGGCCCTCACTGAACACCTATGGTTGGGGGATTGATCTCCCCAAATTACACTGGTTGTAGTCTCCACAATCTCTGCTCCTATCATGAACGTGATGTGGCCACAAGCAACAGGTCTAACAAACTAGTCTGCATCAGAGGCTGTATCCTCCATAGTGAAATGTTTTCTTTGTAAAACTTTGGCAGCTACTTTAGATACTAGCAACTAAGGATCAAGCGTAGCCAAAAGCTTGCTGGCTTGTTTACTAGCTTGAGGTTGTCATTTGAAGCTGAGCAAGTCTTCTGCTGAGTTGGTAGCTTGAACTGTGGACTGTTTACCCCAAAGTGGCCATTTCAAGCAAGAGTATTCTGAGTAATGTGAGAAGAGGTATTTGAATGACACAATGACATTGCATCGGCCATGAAATACAGGGTAGAGGTGCCCCTACCAACAAGAGTTGGTATACTGAAATAGGGGCTTCTCAGTACTATACAGAGAGTTGTATCACCATAGTGTAATATTGAAATGAATGTCTGAATAAGAACTGCCAATTCTGATACTAAAGACCGTGAATTGGATCAAAATCAATTTTGGAAATATTACTTAACTAGAATCTGGAAAGAGATGTCCACAAAAGGGCCTAATTTTGTAGTGTAATTTAGCAGTATAACTCCACTAAATCTGTTACACAGGAACACCAGCAGAAATCAATGATATTTGAGCAACTGATTTAAGCATTCAATTCTGTTTTTTCTATATACAGTTAGGTCCGGAAGTATTTGGACAATGACAGAGTTTTTGTGATTTTGCCTTTATACACCACCACAATG
>CM075005.1:18666779-18690000 GCA_037576675.1 Pangasius sanitwongsei
GTAGCTCCAGTCGAACAGCTGCCAAATGCCAACTCAATACCTGATATCAACTCCAGACCTTTTATCTGCTTCATTTGCCTTGAAGCAATGAGGGAATGGACCTCACCTGGTCAAATAACTTCTTGTCAGTCAATTGTCCAAATACCTTTGAGCCCCTGAAAATGGAAGTACTTTGTAATTTTGTAAAGTAATTTAGAAAATGTTAAATGTAACTTTGTAAAGTAATTTAGAAAATGTTAAACATGCAATGTTTTTTTTTTCCTGCGGGTAGACATCTGAAAAAAAGGGATTTAAAAGGTTTTTTAATTTAAATAAAAATTCATACATGCACAAAGGCTGAGAGAGTGCAGAGTCAGTGTAATTTATCATAACGCTTGGACTGACAGAACCAATAATGGAGAACCATGGTTGGCCACTGTGTGCACTGCATAGTACACATCTAAGTCTAATCCAAGTACTTTTGTTGTTGCTGAATAGGGACTATGAGACAAACATCTGAGAGTCTTTTATATGGGTGCTAAACATATTACTATAGTGGCAAATTTGACCTTAGTACCACATACCACACTCTACTGACGAAGTGCACATACACACGCACATATATACACACACATTTCAGTGTTACAGATTTTCTGTGTTGGAAAGTGATTATATTGATATTCATTCAGTGTAAGGGGGGGGGTGTTTTCCTACCTGAAAAATGTGACAAAGAACTGTACCAGATCCATGAAGTTACTGTGCTGGGAAAATGCAATCTGAAAGGGAAGGAATAATAACTAAACGTTAAAACTTGGGAAAAGCCATGAGCATTATGCTGCATACCCACGCTCATTGGGTGAACAATCTAACATCAACACTGGACCAACACTGCCATCTGCTGACGCTTTTTACCACCCTTCTGTTCTGTGTACAATTACTTCTCTAATCACTTTTGAGCTGTTATCATATACTAACAATTTTTTCCTCCAAAGTGAAAGTTCTGTTCTAGGCAGAATGGGGGTGGAGTGTGTTGAGAAAGGCTTATTAATTTCTCTAAATAACCATTATAGATTTCTCCTCAGATGCAAGCACATGCATTTGCAGTATTCTCTTCACACAGTGTATATGATTTTCTTACTAATGTAAAATATAGCTATATATACACTATATATACACTGACAACATTTGCTTCTATTTAACAATCATAGAATCACTTTAGTACTAATTGTGGTGCAGAGTGTTAAAGGTGTAATGCATTGTCATTTATCTTATTGTCACACATCATACAGTAATGTTTTGGAAGGAAAGCCCCTGGTTTCGATGCACATTCTGTTATTTCATACCCTGAACCAGTAAATCACTCCTATATCAAAAACCCAAAATCCACTCAAGGCCCCATTTGCCTTGACTTCTTAACTTAAGATGGCCTGGATTTCTGGAATGTGCTGGCATAAGCCAGCAGTGTTCAGGTGAACAGAGACAGAACTCTTAAGATCAGTGGACTGTGGACAAACATCCACTTTCCCCTCTTCAGCACAGGCAGTATAAAGGACACACTCTATAGCCAGTAACTGGACACCAAATGGCAAAAGGGACAATTCCTTGTGGTCAGACTTATCAGGAACAATGGACTGTTTAATTAGGGACACTGAGTTCACAGACTAATTATTCCACTGTCAGTGAGCAGTGCAGGAAACAGACTCATAGAATAATGAGTCATTGAGTACATTATGATATACAATCATTACTTACTACCAAACTTACTGCCATCATATAAATTCTACACAGTAAAATTAAATGTGCAGGTCAAAAGTTAAATTTGTTTTTCTTAATGTTTGAGAATGCAGCATATGTCACTTGCATGCTGAATGACTTTTACTGTAACACATGGTATTTGAAAGGTATCGAAATCCTCTTTGGCAAACTAATGTGACTGGGAAAACTGCCAGTCAGAACAAGATTACACCTTGATTGTTTTCACAGCTTGAACAATGCAATAATTACAATTAAGTAAACAAAACATATTTGAAAGCTATGAAAACAGGGTAACAATACAAAGAGCTGCCTATAAGCAAGCTAAATAATGAATTCATATGTTTAACAACTGCAAGCCTCTCCATTGCCAGATCAAGAGGAGAGAGTCAGGACTGAAAAGCCTATCTTTTTGCACCTTCACATTGTTAATATTCTGGATTCAAATAAAGCTAGAATACTCTAAGCCTACGGCTCCCAATGACTCAGCCCCTATTGCAGTCAAACAACATACGGTATGAAAAAAAATGGACATATGAAAGGTTCTCACATGCGCGCGTGCATACACACACACACACACACACACACACACACACACACACACACACACACACAAAGCTGCTGTCCAAAAACTACAGACGGCACTGAGCCTTTGACCACATGCAAAGAAAAGCTCTGAAGGAAACAGAAGGCTGGAATATTCCTGCTGCAGACTGAGATGAAAACATACTTCAACTTTCTCATCTCCCTTTCTGTGCCATCTCCTTCATCTGTTTCACTCCTCTCACTATTTCTCACTAATGCTCTCTCATTCGTTCTCTTTCCCTCAAAAAAAAAACAAAAAAAACTAACCAAACAAACAAAAAAACAACACCACAAAAACATGTGTTTCAACTTAACATTCCATTTAACTCCAGTTCCCTCTTTGTTTACCAAGGACCTTTTCAACATTAGTTTTCTAAGGCCTCATTCAGAAGAACATTTTCTCATCTTTCTTTCCATAAGCTCCCCCTTTTTTCACAAAAGCTCCTCTGTCTTACACCCGCTCACCTCCTGACTGACTCTTCAGCTTCTCATGATCTCGCTTATCCGCATGCACTCTTTTCCTTAGATGAGAAGTAATATCCAGAATTCAGATAGTCGGGTAAAATGAGAAACATCACTGTTCTGAAATCTAGTCATCCTCAATAAGGTGAAGAGAGAATGTGCCCTTTTGTTGGGGGGACAACCAACCCACATCCTTAGAGTTCCAGTCTCAGTACAGCAGATCTATGCTGGCCTCCAAGAGCAGGGGAGGAGAGGAGAAGGAGAGGCAGAGAGGAGGAGGGAAAGGAAAGCATAGACAAATCACTTCCAGACCAGAAAGCCAGGCCATGAAATACAGAAGATGCAAAGAGGGAGAAATAAGGAGAAAGACTAAAGCATTTTTTTTTTATCAGGGGTGGTCCTAGAAGGGGACTGGAGGGGACATGGCCCCTCTTAAAATGTGATGGGCCCCACCACATCCAGGTACCACTGTCAATGTACACCTTGCAGACATTTGCCCTGTGCACAGTGCATGGTCTGTGTGAGCTATAAGGCAGCTCATTTAAAATAAATAAATAAATAAATAGAAAGCATATTTCTTGTGTGTGTACAGAAATATGGTAGAAACACGGTTTTATAATGGAGCTCAATAAGGCAGTCTTTACATCGGGCTGTGGGAGCAAATCAATGACGAAAAAAAACGAATAGCGTGCCTCCTGTTTGTAATAAACGTGGTCTTTAATGAACTGAGCTGGGTTGCCAGGTTCCACATATAATGGCTGCATACTGCAAATATATACTGCAAATCAGAAATGCACACCACTTTTTACTTGTTTGCTTACCACAAAAAAAACAAGAAAAATGAGTGTACCCTTACTTATGCCAGAACATATTGGGTTACTTCTTTGTGCAGTTTTTGCTGAAACCATGAGTCGCCTCAGCTAATATTTATTGTTTATTACTTTTAAACAACGAGTATGTATAAGTGTGGTTGCTTTTTTTTTTCCAGACATTTGTGAGGCCACCACTCATTTATATCCTCAACTGGGCCACCCACTGTTAATGCCTTTGCACCCCCTTGGCACCTCTCCTCCAAATGGGGGAAAAAAAACTACATGGATGTAGTCTTTTGTTTCTATTGTTGCACCTGCTATTAAACTTGTAGTTAAATTTAACTATTTAGTTAGCTAGCAACTAACAACTCTGATCCTAGAGAATTGCTAGTAGTCAGTTATGGTCATGGTTGTTTCTGTCATTGTCTAAATAAAATATGTTTTTGTGTGTCTAAACAAATTAATAAGGTCCTCAGATGTTTTGCACTATACTTAATTTAACATTCAGTATTGATGCTACAAGGCAAGTTAGTGGTGCAGCTGGTAGTGTTGCTGTCTCACAGCTCCAGGGTCCAGGGTTCAGTGGGCGCTTACCATCTGTTTGGATGTATTGTACATATTCTCCCCATCTCATGTGGGTTTCCTCTAAGTTCTCCAGTTTCCTCCCACACAGGACTGATTTAAAAAAATTTGCTACAGAAACCTAACTGTATTAACTGTTTACTTAACTGTATTAACAATACGACTAATTACAATCTTTGACATAAAAAACAATTAGTTTCTCTGTGTTCACATGGGTTTCCTCCAGGTTCTCCTATGTCCTCAGAAAACTTTACGCTATGTTATTTTATTAGCTTGCTAGCTGCAGTGCTTAGGACAATTACAGTCTGTCCTGAACGGAAATGTTTTGAATAATCAAAATGGTTGAAACGGAAAAGGTATAATTTTCTTTTAAGTAACTAAATTCAGGTTGACACATGAGCTACTGCTGAGCCAACATGTAACTCTAAAAATCTCCAGTAACAGGCACACCAGCGTTAAGAATGCATACCTGTATTTTGATCGGCCAGGTGAAGTTGCTGACATAAACAAAGAAGGTGATATTAACATTGCTCCGAAAATCAAATTTTTCATTGGAGAAACTGTCCTTGAACTCTTTAATATTGCTGCAAGAGACAATATGAATCTCTTCGCCAGACTGAGTACCAGCTGAGGGCGAGAACAACAAAAAAAGGAAAAAAGAATTAGAGAAGAGGAAAAAGAAGAATGCAACTTGAAAACTACATAAAACATATACAAAGTTCATTATCATGCTCAATTTGAGAATTTTATACCTGCAAAGCTGGTTGCCCAGGTGATGTTGAGGTTAAAGTTCTTGGAGGCATTAATGATCATGTCCAGGTCTCGATTTTGCTAAAGAGATACACATAGTAATAAATAATTATAACAACAAAAAAATTGCTATAATTTTTTTTCTTAGCACTTGCACAAACACACAAACATTTTTTATTCTAAACTACATAATGTAAAAATAGCCTTTTAAAAAAACAAAAGGCTTCTAAATTCATGGTTTTCCATGTTTAAACTACAACTAGGCTTACAGGCCACTGCAGTGAATGGAGGTTAATAATAGATGTTTCTCAGGAGAAACTGGCATGTTGCATTATTATAACATCCAACATTTGCATCTCTAGGAGTGATCCTGTCTAGAGATGCAAATATGAATAATTAAACCATTATGTTTCTATGGTTTAAAAAAAAACATCAATGTGAAACTTCAGATAATACACTACAACATATTGTACATCGTACTGGCAAGCATAAGTGTGCATGAATTTTGTGATGTGCATGGACGGACAGCCTTTAGAAATAATTTTAATAAAGAATAATAAAGCAGAGCAGAGGTCTACATCAAAGTGGTAACCATATACACTCACCATCCACTTTATTAGGAACACCTGTACAACTGCACATTCATGCAGTTATCTAATCAGCCAATCATGTGGTAGCAGTGCAATGCAGAAAATCATGCAGATAATGGTCAAGAGCTTCAGTTAATGTTCACATCAAAATGAAGAAAAAATGTAATCTCAGTGATTTTGACTGTGGCCTGACTGTCGGTTCCAGATGGGCTGGTTTGGAAACTGGTATTTTGAAAACTGCTGATCTCCTGGGATTTTCATGCACAACAGTCTCTAGAGTTTCCTCAGAATGGTGGAAAAAACAAAGCTGACAGGAAGTCTATAGCAACTCAAATAAGAACTCTTTACAACTGTGTTGAGCAGAAAAGCATCTCAGCATGCACAAAACATAAGCCTTGAGATGGATTGATCTATATTTGCGTGATTTTATGCAGTGCGCTGCTGCCACATGATTGGCTGACTGGATAACTGCATGAACGTGCAGGTGTCCCTAATAAAGTGGATGGTGAGTGTATGTGAGTTAGCAATAGGCTTCATATATACCATAAGGATGTACAGTTTTTAACGGTTTACAAACAAGCATATTTTGTTTACATCTCTTTGTATCTGGCTGGATGCAGTCACAATATATATGTATACAACTTGAGAGTGAATTTGCAGCTCACCTCGTCTGGTGTGGCTACAAAATTAATGGCAGTGTAGTAGCGGTCATCCTCCTGAGTCAGGCTGAAGGTGAACTGGTAGTCTATCAGCAAAGTGTCTGTGTGCAAGAGGCACAGAGTGGTTAGGTGTGTGTATTTAAGGGCTGTATCTTAAAGGTCAGCCTGAAATATAGAATTTAATATGCAATATAAATTAACTTATACTTTACATATTACGTTTACTTTATAGGCTGAAGTTGAACAGAATTTCTGAGTTTCAGATACATTCAAACAGACCTGCCTGACCACATTCACACATACACAAACACTCAATTACTCCTCTCCACAGCCTCCCCCTAGCTCAGCCCAACCCTCCCAAACCCCAGGAGTCATGGCAATGTGTATGTTCTGGTTAAGCTTTGTGACTGGTTAAGTAGTTGACGCTTGTGTGATGTTCAGCAGGTTCCAAATCAGTGGCCCCTCCTTCATTACAGGAGCAGATCAACTGAAGATTTATCACCATCTACAGTTAACAGCAGTGAGATTAACCAGACTGGGTGACAACAGCCTGAGGAGCCCCAGCGTCATCTTCTGCAGTACTTTGACCCAAAACCACCCACTCCAACAAAAGTAAAAGAGGCTGAGATGGGCAACTGAGAAAATGAGTAAAAGACTTGAGCACTTTGTAAAGAGCCGGCAATTCTCCATCGGCCTGTTTTTGTGTAATTGCTTCCATTTTAGTACACTCACAATAACAGGTTCCTTTTAAAGGGTTGCCCTGGTAACGATTCTCCACTTCACACCTGAGGGATAAATGAAGAGTGTGTGTGAGAGAGGGAGAGACAGAGAGCGTGAGAGAGAGAGGTGGTAAAGGGAAAAATAACTAATAAAATAATTAACATGATGAATAAATAATAACATGACGAAATAACATGTTAGGTAATATAGAACAATTACTTACGGCTGATGTTAGAAATATATTAAAGAGAGAAAGTCAAAGTGAGAAACCAAATAGTGTAGGTACACTTGAGAGTGTAGGTAAGCTGAACTCCTTCCACACATGAGCCACTAATGGTTGTTTCCTAAGAGTAGTGCAACTGGTTTATATTCCACACCTATAAGGTGCCTTCATTCTATGTATTTTTTTTTTTTTCAGATAAGAGAAGCATGAGGTGAAGGCCACAGTTTTGGAAGCAGAAGATTAAAAAAAAAACAAAAAAAACACCTATACGTAGCCACTTGTCTCTTTAAAGTTTTTTAAAGAGCTTGTGTGTGGGAGTGCGCATTACTCACTGATGGCAGCGGTCTCCTTTGATGCCCTTGGTGGTGCAGAAACACTTGCCATTGTTTGAATTACACATGCTGGCATGGCCATTACACTTACAGGCTGCAAAAGACACATACAGAGACACAGTTGGCAGTCTGCTATGTGTACAACCTCCACTGAGTTTAAAGTGCCAGCTCTCCTCAATCACTTACGCTGACAGCTGCCCCCATTAGTGGGGTCACCATAGTAACCGGATATGCAGCTCTCACAGTGCTTGCCAGTGGTGAGATCTTCACATCTCTCACACATACTCTCATTGACACATGCACTGTGGCCATTACACTGGCATGCTGTAGGAACAGAGGGAGAGGCACAGTGTGAGAACCGACACAATCACAAAAGATTCTATATGAAAGAAAGGTGCCACTGTGTGTGTGTGTGTGTGTGTGTGTGTGTGTATCTGACCATGTGTGGGCAATGATATCTGTACCTGGACACTGGATAAAGGACCAGTTGTACTTGTTCTCGTATGGACACCAGCTCACATTCAACAGCGCTTGAGGGGCTGGTATGGGGGAAGGTTTTGAGGATGAGGGAGCATGCAGGAGGGTTTGGATTGGTCCACGGTATGAGCCCTCCATGCACTGTCCCCGCCCTGTATTGCTGGGGTCAGTGCACCATCCACAACCAGGTTGATCTAGACACTGTGAACACGTCCTATAACCAGAGCAATTTTCCGCTGTGGAAACACACATAACATTAAACACATATTCCACACAAAATGTTTTTAGAAATATTGGTAGGAAAACCATTCTATTCTTTATCATTTGTTCAGGAAATTGTGTTGTAAATGTTTCAAGTGGTTTAAATAGCAAGGATTTCCATGTTATAGTTATAGTTATATGATGTTATAGCCATAAAAAGAGTGGGAAAAAACAGAGTTATAGTTGACAGGATCCTGCCTCTCTGTTTCTGTTATAATTATGTTGTCCAAGCCTAACTTTAAGTAATTATTTTTCTACTATTTATTTGGTATTATTACAGGTTGGTAACTTATTAAACAGATATCTAGTAGAAAGTGGGGCATGAATACATACGTGGGCAGCTGTTCATGGTGTACCATTCCATGCATTGACCATAGGGGAAGGAGGCCACATAAGCATTGGAGTCGACACACTGCCTCATATTACTGCACCACATGCACTCTGCACCTCCACTTGTGCACTCGCTACAGGAGGAGCGCAGAGCACAAGGAGTTCGACACTGCTTCACACTGTGGTTGGCTAGATCCCACAGAGAGAAAAAGAGAACATGAATGTTTCCATGATGATTTTCAGTACCCTTTTTAGGATAATGAAATGAATCAAGTAAGAAATAAAACATGACGAGGCATGCTGTTATAGGAAAATAATCCACCCTGGGATTATTGGATTTTTTTTCCTGTAACAGCATGTCCCAAAGTTTTATTGTTCTCAAACCACAGCACCCAACGATCACAATCTTTATTAATGAATGACACATCACGCCTTTTAAATGTTAATAGTTACATTTAATGTTATAGAACATCCATGAGTTCCTCTTAACATTTACTTTATTAGCATTAGAAAGACACTGAGCCTCATTCTATAAATATTAAATATTTTTATCCATCAGAGCCGTTCTGTTACAAAAATTAACACCTTCCGACCAATCAGATTTGAGAGTTCAACAACACTGGTATAAATGGAATTAAATCATTATTGAGTTGTCTGTCCATTGATAGTTTAAAGTCAATAAATCAGCAAAATTAGATTTCTTTTCCAGGTGTGTTTACCTGATCTTTCACACAGGCTGCCGTTGAAGGGGTTGATGCAGGGCGCTGCCTTCAGGCCGCTGGAACTGGGCTCGGCCAGGTAGCCACAAAAGCCAGCATCACTGGGTTCCCCAGGCAACCAATGCAGCGTGGTGTTAGTGAACGGGGACATGTCCTCCCAGCACCAGTACGACACGTTCACCTTCCTCAGACCAACCCATGGAGTCACCAATTTGGACTACACACAACACACACACACACACACACACACAAAACAGTAAACCAGTAAGAAAGCATTTATTATATTTTTAAAAACATATGTCAAATACCACCAGTTAATACAAATGCCCGAGTAAACAGAAAAGGTCAAGATAATAAGCCATCAGGGATGATAGCTGCCTACTTGATTTAGAGCCTCACTCACATGTGCACTTCTGCTCTGAAGCTCCTTGAGGACAAATTGCACCTTTTTCTGGGTAGTTAGTGAGGCTAGCACGGCGCTGTGACTGCGGCAGGCCAGCTTGGCATTGTCATACGATTCCCGAGCCGTGATAAACTTCATACACGAGTTCCCCACCAGGTGCCAGCTTTCCCCACAGATATTCTCTATAGTACAAAAACCACAGCACAGTTTCATTATTCAGTATTCAGAAATGATTAGGCATGTTTTTGGTTAACTAGGAGTTAAAATTAACCATAAAACTGGTTAATTTTTACTTGTTCCAGTTTCACTACTCTGTCTCCAAATCTCAAGCTTAATTAAGCACCTCTTCACATTAATCATGCTCTTCATTATTATAATAAAATGTTCTTCAATTACACTTTAAAGCAGGTACAAAAAATATCATGCACTACTGTATGTTCAGTACATATACAGTTAGTACCAGGCAGAGGGATGCATTCCTGGTTCCTGGCTTCCCACTGGCAGTTCTGGTCAGTAGCACAGCTCTTACAGCTGGTCTTTTTATTACACATATAGGAGTGGACACCCTTAGGACACGCTTCATACTCTGTTATTGCACCCTGTCGTGAGTAAAACAACAAGCAAGCACACAACACTGAATCATGACTGATGCAAAATTCTATTTTCTTTGTTTACTTTTACTTTCTGTTTCCTCCCTTTAGTAAATTTTTGCTTGCTTTCTTTCACTCCACTATCATTTGCTTTACTTTTTTTTTTTTCAAACCCATATCCCTGCAGCTTGTTTATACCATTCTTTCTTTCTGCACGCTTGTCACTACAATTATGAACATTATCACACTTCCTCCAGTTTCACTAACATTCTCTCAGAACATCCCCTCACTGTGAATATTAATGTCCAGTCTCACCAAGGAAGCAGTGCAGTTGTTGTGGATGGGCACACAGCGTTCAGCGCACCACTGACAGCCATTAGTGTTAATTGTGCAACTGTAGCAGTCAGTGTACTGGTCACACTTATCACTGCCTACATCTGAAACATATGCCCACACAAAGTTAAAAAACACACAGAGCAAAAACATACACAGAGTTAAAAATGCTTTTTAGCTACAGGTGTAATGATCAGATCATTTGGATCGATGCATTAAAACATGATATATGCAAGCTATACAAACTAATATATATTATGCACAATATATATATATATATATATATATATGTTTTAGTTTGCTATACAAACTAATATATATTATTATGATGGTCTAGTGAAACGTAAGGCTTTCATAAAATTACAGGGTTAATGGAAGTCCTAATTCACAGAAAAACCAAACACTCGCCAACTACTGAGGTAACCAGTGCACTAATGTTTAAGGTTTAGTGCTACTTACACACTCGGGGAGGGCACATATCTGGGTCTTGGAGTTTGCCTGTCTCCCAGGGAAGGCATGTACTGGTGTTAACATTCCACAAACACCGCACACCTGGCACAGCTGTCATACACTCAACTTCAGTGTAAGCAGAACAGCTGGCAGGAGTGAACCTCAACATATCACTCAGCATCAGGCTGTTAAAGCCTCCATACACATACATCACCCTGAGAGAGAGGACAGAGAGACAGAGAGAGAGAGAGAGAGAGAGAGAGAGAGAGAGAAGATAGAGTTTTATAACTGAAAGTAGGCAGTTATGTAGAAGATAAAGGGGGACACAGAGCAGACTGAAATAAAAGAGGGTAGAATAAGAACAGTGAAAAAGGAAAATAGAGATAAAAAGGCTAGGTGTTCAGGAGATCAATAGCTAAAGCCAAGCTGATAAGTGAAGTTCTACCTTTACAGGGAAATGACAAAGTCAGAGAGATTAAGCGAAAGAGATGGGTCACAAGAACAGGAGCAATTATACATAATTCTGATCACAGAAAGCTCATATCTCAATGGTATCTGTGTGTGTGTGTGTGTGTGTGTGTGTGTGTGTGTGTGTACAAAGTGTACAGAGAATAAACATGCCTTGTACATGCAGCTGTGCACATTTGCATAAATGTGCCTGCTGATCTGCAGTTAACTGTTTGAAGTGGGGTCGACAAGTAGCTATTTCAGGCTTTTCATTTTTACTTCCAATTAATTTGCCTAATCCGTGCTAAAGTAGATTACTGCAGGAATTAGCCCCAGACTGGATTTGCTGCCATGTCTGCATAGGAAAATCCATAATTGCAGTTGGAATCAACCCTCTAACCTGCCATATTATAAACAGATGTGTACCACACCAACAGGCAGCTCTGCTTCAGCATGACATAATACTTTCATCTCTGCATAGGAGATGAGCTTTCACTTTTATATTCACCATTAAAGATCTAATGTTCGACTACAAACTGAGCTATAGAAACCATAAGGCTAGTTATTTGATCATTATTTGATAGTTATGTGGTCATCAAAACATTTAAAAGAGATTGGGTTTACCCATTGATGTAGACAGCGGAATGCCCAAAGCGGTTGACATCATGGTAAAGCTCAGGTCTGGGCAGCACAGTCCACTCATCACATGCTGGAACAGACAGGAATGAAGCAGAACATAAAACAACAATTAGCCATTATCAACCCCTTAATTAAAAACCTACATATATCTTTAACCAAACTGGAGGTTTTTAAAATCTTATACAGATGGTTGTGATTGAGACGTTGCTACATTGCTGCTCATATCAAAATAGGATACAAGTGTAATTTCTATAAAATTTCAGAATTTTGGTCAACTACATTATGTATTATAATATTAGGAAAAACCCAAACAACTCAAAGGAAATACCATATGCATGGTTTCTAAACTTTGCTGTGGTTCAGTCTTACAGTTTCAGAAACAACTACTTCATAGATCAACATGACTGAATATTGCTGCATCCCATGATTTCCCATACCAGTTTCAACACATAAAGGTGCGGCCTCCATTCAATAGTGCTAGCGCTGAGAGAAGTTTGACTGAGATGGGCATCCCAATGGATAACAGGAGAAGGGACAGTGAGACCATTTCAAAAGAGGGAGAGACTGCATCTCCCCACCTGTTTATTTACAGCACCACTGTTATATTTATCTCGACCATGGCATGATAACCCATAGCACAGGGTAGAATTTCTTAATTTATTTGGAGTTTGCATCATACTCTTTCCCTGTACTGTTATCCTCTTGCAAATTGCTCCAAGACCTTCATGGAAATATCCACTTTGTTAAATGAAATTCTGGTGCACCCTGAATATCTGGGGAAAGAAGTGAAAGACGTGACGCATTCACAGGCAATTTCCGGCGGAGATGGCATGACACATTCAAGGGCGTAAAAATACATACAACTGATGTGCTTGCCCTTATAGCGGTAGTACAGCTGCGCATGTTGTCACACACAAGTGCCTAAATAAACAATAGCATGGCTGTCTCCAACCTGCATTATGTAGAGGAGTTAGATGAGAATAACTCATAAGCGGAGCAAAATTACCTCAAGACATTTTGTGTTCATTTAAGAAGCCAGGGAGAGACCAAAAAGTAGAACCAAGTATTTGCCATGAAATGTGAATTTCAAAATATTGCCTGTGATCTCAATGTATTGGCACATGAAATGAATCAACTGAGATGAAATGAATCTATACAGGTGACCCCGACCCCCCAGACCAATCAAATGAAGTAACTGGCTATAAATTGTAAAGTTTGATCTATACGCAGTTAGATTTTCTTATCTGCAATAATAATATGTGACTGGAGTTGGGAGGAATATGCCTGCTACAACTCAGGGTCCCTGGAGGACTAGTGGTTAGGCTTCGGCGGACTCACCACTGCGGCCCAGGTTCGATTCCCTGCCAGGGAACCAACCCCAGCCACTGGGGTTGCACAAGACAGTGCACTCCCAGTACCGGTCCCAAGCCCAGATAAAACTGGGGAGGGTTGCATCAGGAAGGGCATCTGGTGTAAAAACTGGGCCAAATCAAATATGCAGATCAATGATCCGCCATGGCAACCCCTAACGGGAGCAGCCGAAGGGGGAAAAAAAATGCCTGCTACAAGTCACAAGCCAGGTGTGGGCTGTTCCACTTGCACAGGTGAGTTTAAAATAAAGGCTTCACAAGTCACACACCTTTTCATATAGACCACCTGAGCTGGCAACATAAAAAGCACAGCATCAGGCTACATCAAAATGCCCCTGGCATGGCCTATCTGCATTCTCATGCAGAGAACAGCCACTTCTCTGAGGATGGGGCGAATGTATGACTCCTATGAAGCTGAAGTAATGCAAGATTATGAGATCATCTTAAAGACAGCAAGCTAAAAGTACTACATAACATCACAGCTCATATCGAAAAAAATGTACTCTATTACCCAGTAATGGATTTCTTCATATGGTTATTTTAGGGCCAAGAAAAATCTATTATTTAAATGTTTATAATGCTAGTTATATATCTAGTAAATATATTTTAAAAATAAAACTCAATTTTATTTTTTTATGTCATGTCCACATGTAATGACTCGCCATGACTCACAGAAATCACTAGAAATGTCATTCTTAATATCATGACATTCTTGTTAATAGTGAACAGACAGTCTGTAAAATGCTTTGGGCAATTAAATGAAAAGCTAACGATTGACCTGAATATACCAGTATCACTGACTTCAACAAATTCAAACCTGACTCTTACAACTGAAATCTACAACACTGAGAGGAAATAACAGGGAGGTGTAGGAAAGGATGAGGACATTCTTCAGAGGACTCTGTGGTTTCACATCTTAATACAAGTTGCCATCTGCTGGAGTTTCTGGGAATCACAGTCCTGAATGCACGTTCTTCCTGAGTATACCAAACAGTGACTATGATGGATTCACACATAAAGGTGCAGAAGATACATGTTTTCAGTTTAAACCTGCTCCCTAAGCATGGCTAATGCTTGTGATAAGAGTCTGAAATGAGTGTAAAAAGTGTGAAATCAGACGACGTCTGATTAAAATGAGTGGTCAACACAAAAGTGTGAATCCCAAAGGTTTTTTCTCATTCGATTCATTTAACCGTTACTTTTAATTACAATATTAAAGAATGACTAAATTCAAGCCTAAAAGAAAGCATGTCAAAAGAAGCTAATTAAATATATTATCATCATATTTCAGACAAATGTTGAGTTGGTAGCTTTTGATCCTATACGTCACTGATACAAGAGATAGATAATTTTATGACACATTTGAATGGACTTTAATTACATCAGTCATTACTCCCTCTTTCACCACATGAAAAATTCTCCTGCTGAGTACATGACAATTATCACAGGAGGAGTGTATGTGGGTGTTTTAACTAAATATGTGTTGACATCTCTTTGAATATGAATTTCATAAATGAAAAGGGTTTCTACTTTGGGAATTTTATTTTTAATGCAGGTCTTAATATTAGGCCTCATTATTCATAGATGGTGAAATACATTACTCAATTTATCCTTGACACCTACATAAATCTTATAAGTCATGTGACTCATCATTTGGCCTGGTATCAAACATGGCAAGAGCTAACTGACATGGTCAAGCAAAACCTGTGATTGTCATAAAATTGGCAACAAACAAAAACACTTCACTCTGTATACTGAACCTAGAACAAAAGCAAGAACTGTTCTCTTCTTAATGTTGGTTACTGCCTATCATGAATCCTCGCCTACATTACTCACCCAGGTTGTAGGCCATGAAGTCAGAAGAGAAGCACTTGGCGCCATAACTCATGGATGTGTCATTGTGGGTGTTTCCGCCAAACACTAGCAAGTGCCCTCCTACCAGCACGGCTGTGTGGAGGTAGCGATAAGACCCACTGTCCCTCAGAATTGACCTGTAATCAGTGTTACATCACTGCATAAACCAGAGGCACAGAGGGCTACTTTTCCACACATTTGTTGAGGATCTTGACAAACATAAGTGTTGATCCAGAGACTTAATCATTCACTATCATTCATTTAATCAAATCACATAATCATTTACTTAAACCAAGCTCATGTGATCACTGATCACTAAGTTGAATATATTCGAAAATGTGCAAAATGTACTCCAGGATAATTCAGTACAATAATGGGTTTTGTTTTTTGCCTGCTCACCACATGCTACGGTCAACATCGTAGCGGTACAGGTCACCAGCCAGGCCATATTTTGTGGCGTTGAAAGCCTTGTAGCCACCATGGATGTAGATAGAACGTGTTTGAGGGTCATACACACTGCTGTGGCCATAGCCCCCATGAACCAGTGCTCCACTTGTCTCCAAAACATTCCACCTGTTCTTCTCTGGATACAGAAAGAGACAGAGACAAATAAAGTCAATTCAGAGGAGCTAGAACTAGTTTCTCTTATTCCACTTTAACCCTTTCTCCCAGTACACTGGCGTTATCAGACATTTTCACTCAGTATAAACAAATGAATTATTTATAAGGTTAATTTGTTATAAGATTAGTCAGGACACTGTTGGGTTTCTGTGTGTAGAGTATTGTGACTCTGTGTTAAGCTGCAGGTGAGCAGGGCAGTGGGGAGGGGGAGGGGTGCGAGTCCCAATTCACACCCCTCCACAAAAACAGTGGTACAGAGATAAAATGGACAGCACAGCTAAAGCTTTTTTTTGATAGCAAAAAAACACAATACAACTGTCACAATAAAATTATAAGATAAGACTGCAAATTCTTAAAGCCCTGAGTGTCTACTTTCATATGAGCCATTAACCACTACGGTGGAGTGTGACATCACAAATAAATTCAATGCCGAACCCAGGCACCCCAAAACAGGTGGAAATTCCATTCCACCAAAAAAAAAACAAAAAAAAACAAACACGCACCTGTAAGTAATTGCAAATGTGTTATTTAAAGGAATATTTCAGCATTTTTTGACTCCATCTGCATCTGATACATCTGTTGTGTGCACACAATTATCATGTACAATTTTATAGAAACAAGTTTACAATAGGAAATGCTGATTATGACATTTACTATCAGCATGATCCACACCAGTCTCTGTCTCGCTTGAGGTCACTCGCATCACTTGATCTCAGGTCATGCTAACATCAGTGGGGAAATAATGGCTATTAATTCAGACAGTTCTGTTGGCTAAACTTCTTTTATTGAAGTCCTTTTATTAGACCATTTAATGCCGTCCTCTGCTGTCCTCTGTACAGTGAGTAATCGCTCTTCGTAGTTTTGACCATGTGACTGCGTAGGAGCATCCTAGACATATTGGCAGCCAGTACCTGATTAAAACTGGATTAATTGTGCTTCCTTACAGCATGCAACTATCCAAAAACTTGATCAAATCGAGAACAAATCACACTTAGCTAGCGAGGGTTTAAATGTCTTTAGGCAGACTGGCTGCCTTTACCACTGCGTTTGTTAAACTGGCTCTTTAACCAAAGTCATCTTGGCAGACAGATGCCAAAGCAAGGTTAGAAAAGAACTGTCTCGAACCTTAGTTAGAAAGGTTAGAAAATTCAGTTCTAGTGATTTTCCAGACTACCTCAAATATAGCCTGCACAATCTTTTTTTTTTTCTTCCTCAATGTGCAAGAAAACCGTGACAAATATGACATACGAACATATAACGCTGCTTAACGGGCTACAATTATCTAGCATGACTGCTAGCATAATCCTTGTGCTTCTTAGATTTCATGTGAGATTCGAGTGCTTTAATCTCCATTGTGCCTGAAATGTCTCGACACATTCTGCATCCAGTAACCTCTAAACAACGGCTTGCTGGTACCAACTACTCCCGGTATTTTTCACCCTCCCACTATTTTTCGTTGAATTTCTTTCTTCACTTCCCTCTCATTCCCTCTTGCAACAAATGGGGGGAAACGGTGCAAAAATGACGTGAACCAGCACTAGGTATGTACAAACACAGAAGTTGTAACATGTAGAAATGGAGGGGAAAAAGTGAAACCACAAAAGGTTAAATTCTCAAAAATATTACCTTATTGTCAAAAAATTATTTCCAAATCATCATTAAATAATAAGCTTGGAATTTATTCCCTAATAGTTAAAAGCAATATATTTAAAACATTTCATGACCTTAAAATAAAAAAAAAAATCATTTTAAGACATTATAAGACTTTCTAAGGTTCTATGGCAACTCTGTTAGTGCTGGAAAGTTTGAGAAACTTCATAACTTCATTCTGTTCTCTTCTCAGTAGTGAGAAATGTACTGAAATTATTGTTCATGGTAATTGCAGATATACCACAGATGCAGTAGATGTGACTGAAAAAAACACTGGAATACAGATCTTTTGTCTGATTCTAAATGAGGGATTGTCAAAGTGCTTTCCAAGATTAGAATTTAGATTAGATAAACCAGATAAAATGTTACAATGTTGAAATATGAATTTATGTAATATAAGAAAATGGGTGGGTTGCTAACCAATGTTGTACTGCTGCACTTGACTGATGTATCCATAGAGAGGGCAGTGACCGAAGATGACGAGCATAACTGGTTCTAATCCATCAGGCTGGAGGTGAACAATGTGAGCAGAGTGACCCACCACTGCATACTGCTCTTTAGCTCGCGGGTTCAGCAGCTCCCACGAGTGATTCCTTGTGTGAAACACCCACAGCTCAGATGTCACGTTCCCCGTGGAATCAATCTTCCCACCATACATATAAATCTTATCCTGAGAGAATTTCACACACACACACACACACACACACACACACACACACACACACAGAGGAAAAATAGAAACCCTATGTGTAAAAAGGGTTTTCAGCCCTTACAGTGTGTATAGTACATCCTGCATGAATAAGCACATGCACACACACCTCGTGCACAGCCAGAGAATGACCATAGCGTGCAGTAACAGAGTTGGCTGAACGATTCAGAGACATCCAGCTCTGAGAGGAGAGACTGAATCTGAGAGACAAAGAAGGAGGCAGGGACAGAAGTGTAAATAATCATACCATACACAGCTGGATGTAAATGTGTTGTTTTTTTGGAGACTCACGCTATCACCATCTGGTACTTTGTGTAGTTGAACACATGACCACCGATCACCCACATGACATCTTCATGCACCACAGCTTTATGGGATGCCCGTGCCAGGTTGTGTCCACTGAACTCCTCGTGTGTCCAAAAGGAAACATTAGCAGGTACTGACACTGAACACTCAGGGCCTGAAACACACACACACACACACACAGACCTTTGCTCAACCTATATCTTACTGCTACATAACTTGAAAGAAGTTAATAAATATTAAGTCAGGCCTAATCAAGAGTTTATCATTAACCAGATCTAACACTACAAGAGCCTACACCAAAAGATGTTAATAAATTATTACACAATTTTATTTAGATACACACAGATGCCCAGTTTTGATTTCCGCAAAAGACAAATATAAAATATTGCACTGTAGAAGCGATAATACAGTTTCAGGTTTCAATACACTAATTCAATGTTCAACTTACACTATTCAACTACAATACACTATGAATGTTCTTTTTTTCCCGCCCTGTTTTTCTTTACTGTATGGAAACCAATACACTCTTATTATCCTCACAAGCGATAGCAAACAGACTATATAGAAGGAGAGAGGAGAAAGAATGAGAGTGGGACAGAGAGAGAGGTGTGATTAAAGAGAAACAGTACTGGACAGGTTAACACTACTGCCGGGTTAGTCTCAGCCACAGCCATTCCGCCTATAGCCCATGAAGTGACTGATATTTACTGTAAACTTTTCTGGTCACAAGCTGCAGAACCTTGAAGACTGCAATTAATTGGCCAACCATGCTCCCATATATGCACTAGGCTTGCACGATGTAAGACTTTAATCATCTCTATACAATCTTTTACCAGTATGTCCAATGACGTTTACTCCAATTATATTACCAGACCTGACAACCTTTATGCACAGGAGCCCCAAAATATTGGAATGTACTACTACAAACTACTACTCTAAAATACTCCAAAAGAGCAGTCTTTTTCTCCTCACCAAAAAATGGGAGATGAGCCAACAGGCACATAAATCTGGAATGATTTTTGAAGATGTTTTGAACTCTCTGATATTAACTGACACCGCCTAGAAGCCCTGCCCCCTCCCCATCTCACATGCTCTCGACTGAACCTGCGCCTTTGCGCTCTGGAAAATGGAGAATATTTTGTGTTCATTAATGCAAATTAAAATCTATCAGTGTTTTTTTTTGACTGCTAACATTAGATGTTTATAGTTACATTAGTTAAATATATTTATTAGGAATGCCACCGTAATACTTTATAAAAAAATTAAATAAAATTTAAAAAAAAATGAAATTGTCAGATCTAACATTTTACAATATTTTTTATAAATAATTAGGTACAATGATGTGTCAAATCTAAGATTTTATAATATTTCATAAATAATTCTAAAGGTGATGATAATTAAAAATGTATTTGAAATGCTGTTTGTTTTTTTGCTCTCCTTTGCTCTTTTTTGTGAAAGGATTATTTCATATATGTGCTGTGTTGTGTTTTTACTGTTAACTGGGCATTACTGCAGAATCACCTGAAAATCCACCATCAAGCTGAATTTTTGCACAAGCAGGGAAAAATCAATATGCTTGTGCTGCATGATGCAAAGTTGCAACTTGTAATTCCCCACCTACAACCGGAAACACCTACCAACAACACCCCTTCAGCTTTAAAATTCAACTCATCAACTTGGCCTTCTCAACTACCAGTTCCTTCAAAGTCAAATCAACATGGCACACTGAACAGTGTAAAGACCCCTTCTCCACTTATAACTCTAATGTTGATTACCTTCTCAAAACAGCATTTATTATGATCAATGGTATAGATATAGTATTTTAACTGAGCTAAAGCCAATACTGCTATAAACTAATTTAACACTCATATAACTAAGGTTAGCTGGCTAGCTTGTGGCTAACATTTCTCGCTATTGTCCGCTGTTGTCGTTGTACTGCAATTTCAGTTCAAAATGTTGCATGAATGTTTGAAGTTCACTACAGTAGAAGCCACTCAGGCATGTAACTGTAAAAGTGGCAAAAATAGCTTTTTACAAGCTTTACATGCTTGGACAGAGCAAACAAAATACACACTTTCATGGTGGCTTCCATGTTTTTTTTTTCCCACTTTGCGAGTCCAACGTGCCAAGGAGGGAAATGACATTATTACATCTTGCAAAATTTCCACTTACAAGGCCCAATGAACGCAGCACTAGTATGCACACAGATATGCGCTGGCATCCAAAAGAGCAAGATCAGGTCACTAGATCATAGACCACAGCATTTTGTGAAAATTACTAGCAGTTTTGTTTAAAGAAGTTAGTGGCAAATAAATGTGATATTTTTAGCGACAGGCTATGGAACATGTCCGAGACTGATCGGTTGAAATGTCAGTCAAATGGCCTCATCCTATTAAAGTAGGTAGTTCTTGGTTGCATTAGTAAAGGAAGGTAATAGACTCTCTAGCAAATGGCAAATGCTAAAGGTCTGACTTGTGAGACTACAGCTGGGTTAATATTTCAACAAACCTCAGAAAGTAGCTTTAGAGAAAAGGAATTTATTAAAAGCTATAGATATTTGAGAACCTAAAGAGAAATCATAGAGTAATACACACCAGTCTATAGCACAGACTGTATGTATGTACAGTCACTGGTCGATACCAGCCAGGAGTCATGAGCAAGCTGACACTTTACTGAACCTGCCATTAACTGAAGTATAATGAAACAGAAGTTCTGTTTTCCCCATTATTATTATTGTTTCATTTGCTGATGCACAAAGAGGTGGCCCACCTTGCCAGCCAGGGTTGCAGAGGCAGCGTTTGTCACTGATTTGGCAAAGACCCCTCACGGGGTAGCCACAGTTTGAGGCACAGTATGGGACATCACATGCATCGCCTTTCCAGCCCTCCTCACACTCACACTGCACCACGTCACTGGAGTTACCCAGACGACACACACCGTGGCCTGAGCAGTTATTAGGACACATATTTATCCTAAGGAAAGGGTGAGAGAAACAGAAAGAGAGTATTAATAACTAGATTGCAGTTAACATAAACGTTCACAATATTTTAGCAGTGCATTGTTCTTTTTTTGTGTGCATAAGTAGTTGCTGCCTAAAAAAACTCATTTCTATACTCATCTATCAAAGTCTTCAGAGCACTATATTATTCTGTCTGAAGCTGCTCTTTACCTACATAACAGAGTACAACAGCTAATATCTTATATATTTGTTCATGATATATGTGCAAGAAGGCCCATTTATCCTTTCAGTAACCACAACTACTACATAGCACACACAGACAGAGCTGTGAATTTTCAGTTTTATTATAAGCTTGAAAAATGTTTAGCTTTCTAATGCATTACATTACAGAAGGCATGAGACATTGTGTAGCTGTCATATTAGTGATTTACTGAATTGTTAAATAGCATTAGTTTCAGCTGAGTAATAACAAGAATACTGTTAGGCTGCTAACATTAAGCAGCATTTAAACCTAAGCTGGCATAACCACTGCCCCATTAGTAGGCAGCTCACTCTCCTCTAGAGCTGAATAGAGCTCATGGTGTGTGTGCACGTCTGTATGTAAGAGAGCGAGAGAACCACACTAGCTGTTTGATGTCCTTCAGTAAGCCTTGTTTTTTGCGTGTATAATGGAGGAGTGTCTGAAGGGTGCATACATGAACGTGTATGTAGAGTGAATGAGTGTACACAGAAGTTCTGTTTGATGTTCTTTTGATATTGCACTCCACTATGCTCCTTTGGGAAGGACGAGGTCCACCATGAATATAGTCGCTATAGAAACTGCACCAATGAGCACCAGAACTCGGCATCATCAACCTCTCTAAACCAAGAGGCCAAATTCATCAAACCTACAGTCCCCCCTGAAAGTACTGGAACAGCAAGGCCAATTCTTTTGTTTTTGTTTTTGTTAAACACTGAAGACGATTGGATTTGAGATCAAAAGAAAAACAATAGAGACACTAGAGACAATAAATCAGAATTTCAGCTTTCATTTCCACATATTTACATCTAGATGTGTTAAACAACTTAGAACATGGCACCTTTGGTGGCAGACCACCCAATTTTTAGGTAAGCAAACGTAACAGATAGTTTTAAAGTAAATGAAAGTAAATAATATTTAATATTTGGTTGCATATCCCTTGCTTGCAGTGACTGCATCTAGCAGGCAACCCACTGACATCACCAAACTGTTGCATTCTTCTTTGGTGATGCTTTTCCAAGCTTGTACCGGAGCTTCTTTCAGTTGTTGTTGGTTTTGGGGGTTTCTCCCTTCAGTCTACTCTTCAGGATGTGAAATGCACACACAACTGGGTTAAGGTCTGGTGACTGCCTTGGCCAATCTAAAAACTTCCCCCTGATGAAGTCCTTTGTTGTGTTGGCAGTGTGCTTCTGTAGACGCCCAAATTCATTCTGTTCTTCACAGCTCTCCTAATGTTTCTGTCATCAACTGCTGTTTTTTGTTGATCTTTTTTGATGTCTAGTTGTTAGTACAGCAGTGGCTTCTTTCTTTTTTTTTTCCCCAGGGCATTCCAAATTGGTGTATTGGCTATGCCCAATGCCTGTGCAATGGCTTTAATTGACTTATGTATGTATGTGTATATATATATATACACATACA
>CM075005.1:18690100-18748918 GCA_037576675.1 Pangasius sanitwongsei
TCCAGACTTCAGGCAGTCATTGACTGCAAAGGATTTTCATCCAAGTATTAAAATTATGGTTATATTTACAATTATGTTACTTTGTCCAAATACCTTTGCTGAAAATGGCTGTAATTCCTAAATGGTAAATGGCATATTTTTTGTGGAACCTCTTAAAATAAAGCTAAAAGTCTACACTTCGATCACATCTTGATTGTTTTATTTCAAATACATTGTGGTGGTGTATAAAAGCAAAAATCACAAAAACTCTGTCCAAATACTTCCGGACCTAACTGTATATGTATGTATGTATGTATATATATATATATATATATATATATATATATATATATATGTGTGTGTGTGTGTGTGTGCATGTGTATATATGTATATAAACAAAAAAAGGAAAGAGAACAGACCTTAGACTGGGCAGAAAAAAAAAAACCACACAACTCATAGCGTCAGTAATGCATATATTTATGTAAATTGCTTTACTGATCATTAGTGTGGAACCATAAGAATGACATTGCAATTAATTTGCAGTGAGGGAGGGTAAACAGTCCAGAAAAGTCCAGAAGTCATTTAAAACAGGGCAGTTCCAAAGCATGTGAAGCAAATCACCTTCAAATCACTTGACATTTTGAAGATGTATCCGTGTTCAGCATGTGAAGTTTTTGAGGAGTGTAATACACCGATCAGCCATAACATTAAAAACAGCTGCCTAATATTGTGTCGGTCCACCTTGTGCTGCCAAACAGCTCTGACCCGTCAAGGCGTGGACTCCACATGACCTCTGAAGGTGTGCTGTGGTATCTGGCACCAGGATATTAGCAGCAGATCTTTTAAGTCCTGTAAGTTGCAAGATGTAAAAGAAAATGTGGTTCATCAGACCAGGCCACCTTCTTCCATTGATCTATGGTTCAGTTCCGATGCTCACGTGGCCATTGTAGGCGCTTTCGGCGGTGGACTGGGGACAGCATGGGCACTGTGACAGGTCTGCGACTATGCAGCCCCATACACAGCAACCTCCGATGCATTGTGTGTTTTCTGACACCTTTCGATCATAGCCAGCATTGACATTTTCAACAATTTGTGCTACAGTAGCTCTTCTGTGAGATCGGACCAGACAAGCTAGCCTTCATGGCCCACGCGCATCAATGAGCCTTGGGTGCCCATGACCCTGCCACCAGTTCACGGGTTGTCCTTCCTTGGACCACTTTTGGTACGTACTAACTACTGCATACCACTGCGCACAAGACCTGCCGTTTTGGCTCTGACCCAGTTGTCTAGCCATCACAATTTGGCCCTGGTCAAAGTCACCCAGATCGCTATGCTTGCCCATTTTTCCTGCTTCCAACACATCAACTTCGAGAACTGACCGTTCACTTGCTGCCTAATATATCCCACCCCCTGACAGGTGCCCCTTGTAACAATATAATAAATTTTATTCACTTCACCTGTCAGTGGTTTTAATGCTATGGTTGATCAGTGTATGGTGGATGCAGAATATTAAACTGGAATTGCCTGTGCTTGGTAGATATTAAAATAGTTTGCATTCCTTCCATAACTTAGTCCCACTCTACAGGGTCATATGTACAGGCAATATCTCTTTCCCATTTCAAGATCACATTATCAAATGGTTTAAAATGATTTGTTATTGTGCTGTAGATTACAGAAGTAATATCTCTTAGAGATGACAATCTTGTCAAACAATGTTTTTAAGTGATGACAGTGTTGCAATGTAGGGAAGTGTCAGAGGAGCAATTTCTTTCACCCAGTGTCTGATTCGTAAATATTTAAAGAAATTGTGTTTTGGGATTTTATATGTCTGAGATAGCAGATCAAAGCTCATTAAGGAATCATTAGCGTATAAGTCCTCTAGCATCTTTACACCTCTACTTGTCCATACTTTTAGGGTACTATCAGCAACACCAGTAGGTATAGTGGGATTCTCCCAAAGGGTTGAATGTCTAAGTGGAGTTACACTAAGGCCACCCAAGCAAAAAACATATGGGGCATCTCTGGATTAGCCCCCAAAAAGGAACAACCTTTAGTGAGATGGAATTCATCTTCCACTGTTCTATTGATGTCCAGCTAGTACCAACCCTATCAAGGAACAACCAGATCCATACTGGGTGAAATTGTGAAGCTAAATAGTAGTGTATAAAATTTGGGAGGTTCAAGGCAACTTTGTCATAAGGCATTTTTAAGTTAGGTCAGAATAAGGAAGTTTAAGAAGTTTCAGTCTAGGGTTTCTACCCTTCCAAAGAAAGCAGGAGAGTACCTTATTAAGTTCCTTAAAATAAGACTTGCGAATTTTCAAGACATTGAAATTTCTACATATATTTAGGTAAAATGTTCATTTTTTTTTTTTACATTCATTCTTCCCATTTATGATAAGGGTAATTCTTTCCATTTTTGCACATCTCCTTTTACTTTGTCAAGAAGTTTCAAATCAGCAAGACATTAAGAGGGAGGGCTTCACTCTTGTCATAATTCAATTTATATCCAGAGATATCACTGTATTCCTTAAGTACATGTAATAAGGGGGGGATAGAAGATTGTGGATTGATCAAATATATTAACAGGTCATCGGCATAAAGGGATAATCTGTGTTCTATAATGCCAAATTTAATGCCTTTTATTGCAGTATGGGACCTTATTGCAATAGCGAGGGGGTCAAAAGCCAGTTGTGCTTTAGGGCAGTTACAGATAGTTTTTAAATATTCAATAAACTTAAAGACAAAGCTCATGGCTTCTAGGGCTGCAAAAAAGAAAAGTAGGCTTGATTCTGTCAAAAGCCTTTTCAGCATTCAAAGACAGAATAAACATGGGCCTATTCTGCTTCTGAGCAATATTAATTATATGAAGAAGCCTTCTAACATTATCAGAGCCTTGTCCATCCTTAACAAAGCTGATCTGGATGTATTACTTTGGATATAACAGTCTCCAGTCTTAGGGCAAGCAATTTGGTCAGAACCTTATAATCCGCATTGAGGAGACTTAATGGCCTATAAGACCCACATTTCTGCCTGTCTTTACTCGGTTTAGGAAGTAGTGTTATTGTTGCCAGTTCTAGAGAATGTGGAAGCTATTCACTCAAGCGATTCATTAATCATTAAGGGAGGTAACAATATATTTGAAAACGCCTTAAAATACTCTATTGGGAAGCCATCTGGTCCTGGGGCCTGTTTCCCAGTGCATTAATGGCTCAGAGGACCTCTTTCTCAGTTATGTCTGCATTCAGTAGTTTATTGCCTTCGTCATCGATCTTGGGAAGCTGTATTTGCTTAAAAAGCTTTCAGCACCAACATTTTCCTGATTGTGATCAGTTTTGTATAAAGTTTCATAAAAATCCCTAAATAAGGTATTGATTTCCTCAGCATCTAATATATATCTACCATCAGTCGACTGTATGGAATGAATGTGTCGGTCTGATTCTTCTTTTTTTAATCTGCCGTGACAAAATCCTGTTATCTCCAAATTCATAATACTGATATTTTGTCCTTGACATGATGGACTCTGCCTTATGGGTGCACAAATTATTATATAAAACCCATTTCTGAGTAAGCTGTGTCAAACATTCATCCTTGTTATTCAGTGCATGCTCTAATTCCAGTGATCTTATTTCTCTTCCTAATTTTATTAATAAAGCTCTCTTTTCTTTCTGTTCATAGGCCTCATGTGAAAGAATATGTCCTCTCATGTAAGCTTTAAGAGTCTCCCAAATGTGTGAATGTGAGGCTGAATTAACATTAGCCTCTTGGTTTATCCTTTTTAACAACAAATGCAGTCTTCACAGGCGAAAACCAGAGTTCAAACCAAGAGTAGACATTCAGAGCTATTAATTGTTTAAACAATCAAACTAAGAGGGCACACCTGGGCAACAAGAAACAACTGTTCCAGTGTTACTGATCACTTGGAAAAACAGGTGGGTTCAAACAAAAGGTGCCATGTTCTAAGTTGTTTAACACATCCAGATGTAAATATCAGAAAATGAAGGCTGAAATTCTGGTCTATTGTCTCACATTCCTCTTTTGCTCGCAAACACAAATGTCTTCAGTGTGTAGCAAAAACAAAAGAATAGGCCTTGCAGTTCCAATACTTTCGGAGAAGACTGTATCCGTGTACCCCTTCTCTCTATACACAAGTGTGGTTAGAGGCCACAAACCCGCCAAACTATTTCAAATGAGCTAAAACCCATTAGCCATCAAAACTACTTATGGGTTATGTGTTTATGACAAAGATTTTCTGATTCCATATGCTGGTTTAATACAGATACCAACAGAAAAAGACTGATCTGTCAGTTACTTATGAGCCATAGAAATGATCTTTAATCTTCAAAAAGCATTCGTTCGTTTGGAAGGTACACAGCAAAACCTTTGGTTTATATCATGCTGGTGACAAACTGCTCGAATCTGTGGTGAGATTTACCTACTCAGCTTACCTGTAGGAGATGTTGAAGCCAGTGAGGTTGTAGGCTGCGTCACTGAAGAAATGGAGGAGCACATAGCCGGATTCAGCCACAACTTCTGGAACCGTTTCATTGCTGTAGTGCTCGGGAACGATCAGACCACTGCGACATGAGAGCACTAATATTATTTTCCGCATCATCAACATCTATGTGGAGAAAATTCTAAGCAGTCCTAAATAACCTGTATCTTGAACCTCTCTTTGAGGTCAAGCTCTAGCAGTACTAAAAATATTCCACAGAAGAAGCTAGACATGGTTGTTGGCTATGTGTACTTCATTCACTTCTTTCCAATCTTGCTCTTGATAGATTTTCTTTGTGGCATTGTCAAAGTGAAGTAGTAAAAATGGAAAAGCGGTTGTAGTACCTTAGCTCATGTGGAGGCTTAGTATATATATACAAACAATATTCTGAATAAATAAATAAAATATATGCACACAATTTTAGTTGATAATAAAAAGGCTTCTAAGACAAAAGTACAGTCATCTGCAGAATTATTGGCACCCTAGGTAAAGTTGTGTTTTTTATATTAAATATATTATTATTATTATTATTATTATTAAAAAAAAAAAAAAAAAAAAAAGGAGGACCTAGGACCCTGGTGGATCTTGAGAGATTCTGTATTGGAGGAGTGCTCTCAGATTACTTGCTCCGCATTGCATGCTCACTCCAATCTCATCAAGCATTATAGGAGACTCAGAGTTATGTTATCAAAGTGGCAGGAATTGTGATGGTTTTGTTAAAATGTTTTCAGTACGGGTTTGTCATTTTTTTTTTTTTTTTAAATACACTTACTTCACTTAAAGCTTAGTTTTCTTTCACATTTTCAGTGTGAGATTAAGCTAATTAACAACAAAGGCATTTTTTCATAAGCATTTTTAAAACATGTCAAGGGTGCTAATAATTCAGGAGTTGAGTGTAAATGCAATGAATGTGTGTGTGTGTGTGTGTGTGTGTGTGTGTGTGAGTGTGTGAGAGAGAGAGAGAGAGAGAGAGAGAGAGACAAAGAGAGAATGGTTTCTCCAGTTCCATATTTAAAGCATCATTGATCTGCTAGTCATTACTGAGTGCTCGCTTATTTGGTTATGGCTTCTTCACACAGACAGACCTGTGGAAACATCCACACCCATTTACACAAACATCCCCCAGTACCTGAACGCAGCCAGTAAAGGAGAGTATATGGAGTCTCCATCATATACATATAGGTGATCCCAGCTGCACTCGGTGGCAAAGTGCTCAAAGCGCAGCCTCAGAATAGAGTTTGACCTGCAAACACACAAAAGCAGAGTGTAAAGGTTTTTTAGTTGTGTGGGCTACTTTTATGAAATATTGCATACTGTATAAGAATAGTTAGACTTTACTGATTTATGTAAATGTTCAATAGCATAATGTTTTCATATGAAAAATCTGAGCTATAGAAATGTTTGTGTTTAACTCCCAAGTTAGCAGTAATAATTAATACAGTTCTTCAATAACAGTGTTATTCTCATTTCTTAAAAAGTTATGTACAATCTAATATTTAATTACAACCCTGAATATTACCAGCCATCTGCCTCAGTGCTCTCAAACTAGGAGCACTCATGTGTACACCTTTATAATTATCCTGATTAAGTGAAACCTCACATTTAAATTATAGGGGAACTTCTCTTATTTAAAATAACCTCAAATAAACGCTCTCTGTAGCTGCTGATCTCATTCCTGTTTACAAAATTCAGTTCATGTATGTTTTGGGGTAGTAACATTAAACATTTTCATTGTAAATGAAACTGGCTAAATATATTTTGCTCCCCCACCGTTATTCTCTTCGTCCCTTGTAATGCACTTTCATCTGAGCTGGAATTTTCAACACGAGAGAAGCAGCATCTTTTAATAACTATTAGGTTTTAACTGTTGCTGATGTCTCAACATGGTGTACAATTTCGGGCCTATACGGTTAAAACTAGGTACCATTTTTTTCAGACTGAGTATGAGAACAAGTTTCTGGTACTCACCGATACCAATACTAATATCACATTGAGCAACCTACTTAATATTAATCAGGTATGTCACCAACATCGTGGCCATGAAAAGCACACACATACAGTATGTGCATGCATTTAGGCTACTAGGCTTTTCCTTTATAATATTAGGTATGAAGTGCATTCGGTAACTACATTAGTTACCTGGGATTGGGTAGAGCTGCAGTGAAGAGTGGGTTTTGTTTCCCTTCAGATAACCAGTAAAGTACTTTTCTGTTTTCACTGTGTTGGAAATCCTTGCTGTCAAGTACCGATACTGACTGACCATCAAGAACAACATACCGGGTAAGGGCTGTTATTTTCACTCACATAGTGTTGTCTGTAGATATTTTTCTCACCTAGCCAGCCTCGCTGTCATCATTAATCACGAAATAAGCCAAGACTGCTTTCGTTTTGTGTTGTCTGTTCATTCTGTGGTATCATAAATAGCACATAGCCTACAAAATGATCTAGCCACCCAATGATAGCTCACTAGTTGCAATAGAAATTTATATAAATAATATATAATTATGAACAATATAAAACTTCCCCACTAAATTACAGCAAGAAAAAAACCCTTAAAACTCCAATGTTTTCCTAGTATTCCCTAGTATCTAAATCTCTTAATCGCTCTCTCTCTCTCCTGACTGGCTCCGGCTCTGGCTTGTCACTGTATAGGTGTGATCAAGTATCATGTTTCTGAGCTGGTAAATATCACGTGGATACAAATTTATTCTGACCTGGCACAATGCTATCTGCTTATCACTTATCAGCTTATCACTTATCACAAACTTATTTTACAAGCTGTCTTTCTCTTCAATTTCTCTTCAGTATCAAGCGAAACCTTCCTCATTCATGACAGACACGCTCTCAGTTAATGCAACACGCAAAGTGTATTCTGGCCCCATCCCTTCCTTAAGCACATTTTTCCAGTTACATTAAAACTATGTAGAATCTGTAAAAAGGGAATACCATCTAACCATCAAAACCTATTTAAATGCACAACTACATATAGCCTATGCTCACTTGAGCTGGAGATGTGTGCGTGTGTTTGTGTGTGTGTGTGTGTGTGTGTGTGTGTGTGTGTGTGTGTGCGCACTTACACCTACACACAGGTGACTTCATTAGAGTAGGAGAGAAGAGTCAAAACATTCACATAAGCACAAAAAGCACACTGGTAAGGGGTTTATTAGCTATTAGACTGAAAAAGATGAGTGCTATTAGGTCAAGTGTCAGAAAAACAATGAGGAGCAAAAACTGGTATGGAAAAGAGGCTCATCATGGCACTAAAAGTGTGTTGTTGTTTTTTTTAATAAAAAAAAAAAAAAAAAAAAAAAAACTCAAGGTAGGGCTGCACCAGTTTTATGAAATAGGATTCACTATTTTTTGCCTTCGATTTGCATGATTCTAACAAACAAATGCTTGTCCAATCTGTTGAAAAGAATAATATGTACATTTATTAAGTACTTACACTACTGTAGCTGAATGTAGCTACATTTTCCTAGTAGATGTTGCTATTTATCATAACTTATTAATCCTTTCAGGCTACCAAAATAGTCCAAAGTTAAAAGGAAAACATCAAAATTAATGGTTGGTTAAAAAATATTAGTTGTAGTTTCTGTTCTTCCGCAGATTGTAGCTTATAAGTCACGTGATCTTGATAAAAAGCCCACGTGTAATGTTTCACTGATCAGTTTTGAGCAATACAGCACATGAAGCCATGAAGCCATGACTTATTCACCACATTCAACCAGTTCACATGTTTAGTCATTAGTCATACATCTGTTTAGGACAACTTTGTTACCTCTCACTGCAAGCGGACATTTGTGCCATTTAAAATTTCTCACTCACAGGTAGGGATGTGAAGGCCGATTCTTTTTACGGTAAACCGGTTCTTTCAGACAGTTCGTTTCAACGAACTGGTTCGAAAAACCGATGCACCAGTTCTTTTACGTCATCATGTAATGACGTCATTCGTACGTAATGCTATCATCCCGGCGGACGAAAATACACACTCAAACACATTCAGATAAAGCCATGTGTAATATATGTATTTTGCTGATTTACATTTTATTCTGAACTTTTTAAGCATCTGAAATGCAGGTCTGATATTTTTTAAAAATAAATAAATAAATATTAATTTCAATCAATATAATGCCGTTATCTTCCACTGAATTTGGAAGACACCCGTCTGGCCCAAAAAGCATTTGCTCCATGAAACCTAATTGATAGCCTCTGTCCTAGAGGTTCACATATTTTTCCATTAATGATCTTAAATGACTGAGTATTTAATTATTTATTTGATCAAGATATGTCAATATCCATAACTGCTTGTGTGTGTATACCAAAATGAGGAAGTGAAAGTGTAACTCACTGTCCCTCTATGAGCCATGTGCACTTGGTTTTATGTTTGTAGTTCCCTGGTCCATCTGTCAGGTATCCAGAAGGTCCAGTTAGCCTGTGAACACATCAATAACACTCACACAGTAAACACACCTGAGAGGACAGACCAAAAACACTACACAGAACAACGAGCAAAGTTCAGCTGAAAATGACCTGCTGTGTAATTTACCCCACAGCAGCAATCCTGTGATAACACTTTGGAGGGAGACAGAAATGCACTTTATTGTTTCAAGGTTGCTCAGTGAATATATAAACAACTAGTGTATATCGAGTCTGTCAGAGTACAAGTAACAATTATGTGTTTACAAGTATGTGCTATGGTATAACAGTTCGACAAAGTGGGTACAAGGTCCTACAAATGCACCAATAAAATGAACAGACATTTTTGTTTTATTACACTCCTTATTAGACTATACCTGGATGAAGCAAAATGTTGTTTCTCTACAACTTGAACATGTTTCTGAGATATCAGCAGGCGAAAATACCTTATTTTGTGGTTGCTTTGGTGAAAATAAACAATTTCTGTGTGGAGTGGTACAGGTACCACAAATGCAAAAGTGGGGGGGAGTGACTTTCACAACTAAGTGTGACTCAAAAGACAAACAGTAAGGGCTTTGGCCCTGGTTTTAAATCGGAAATCAAACAATGCCCTGAATAAATTCAAAGCTGATAACCTTCTTACATTCGTATGTGTGGTGTCTGAAAAAGCCGAATGTTGTGTTAGTATTTTGTGAGGATGAAACATACACTACGCTGAAATGAACACACCAGCTTTGTGACCAGCTATGATGCGTCTCATTCCCGATTCCCAAATTCCCAACTGTCCACGTCAGTGCTATGCTTACATGTAAAGATTTTCACTAATACGAATGAACTCATTCAAACCGCAGATTCTGAATGAACTGGTTATATGTATCCTAAACTGGACAGTCTGTATAGGCATGTTACTTGTAATCCGACCCAAAGTTATGTGAATTTTAGTGCCAACAGTTAACGCATTCCACTTTTTATTTACATTGCTTGTGAAGTTAAAAAGTTTTAAATTATTTCTGTCTCAGCAGAACTACACCTAGGTGTGTTTTTAAATGGAAAGTGAGTAGAAGAATCTGTGACCACAGTAAAATTATCAGCACTTCATATCTGCTAATTCAGATGCAAGGATGCGCACATTATCCATTAGTAAAACACTTACACGGTAATGCCTTTACTCATTTTTTAATGTTAACAACATTATATGGTGAAATATATCAAGCCTTTTCCCTTTTTCACTGTGTATGTTCTGCATCCTCGTAAGCTGAAAGGACATAAGCCGAAAGCATCCCCACTAAAACAACAGTAGACCACTGACAAGCTAACTAGCTAGCAAGTGTTAAGCTAACTAGATGCAATATAATGGCTAGCAGTAGTTATGAAATATATCGAGTTATGACTACATAGCATACTATTTTGTAAGCAGGACTAAATATGCTACACCACGAGCCACATCGAGAACATTTGTTGCAGAGATAAAAATTTGAGAGATATTCTGCCATGGGATTTTCCTTCCGCAATGATTCTATAAAATGCTCTCGAAGTGCCATGTTCTTGTTCTAAATGCTCCATGACATATAATCGAAATCTGTGAGAGCTGGCAACCCTGAAGAAACAGCTTGAGCCCCATTCTTGTTAGTTATTATGACAGCAGAGTCACAGTGAATATGTCCCCCACCATACACAAACAGGTGGGCTAAACACACACAAAAACATCACTTCAGACTAATTTTCTTATCTGATTACTCAATCAATCAACCAGATAACCAGTAGAATACTTAATTACTAAAGTAATCAATAGTTGCAGTCCTTGCAGTGATGTGTGCACCAATTCCAACAGTTAAAGTTATCAGACCCAAATGTTTAAGTGGCTATTATTCTTCTGTTTAATGGATTATTAAAAGAATTACCCACCTCTTTCAATCGAATAAATATTTAATTCAGATTGGCCTCAATCGGTTTACTCTATTGAGGTGTTTCCGTGAATGTTTTTATTCTGGATATTAGGCTGCATGTGAACTTAAACAGCATTTCTCCATCCTGGTCCTGCTGAACCTCATCCTGTACAGTCTGGGGTTTTCCCACATCTAACTCACCCAGGACCAGGATCCTGCGTCTATAAAGATTAAAGTTCATATTTATCAATATTCAAATATAAAAATACAAAAAAAAAAATTCCACCTAGCCCTTCGAATGGCTCAGAGGAACAATGAAACAACACCCCTGTCTTAAATAAGCTTAAAGATCTGAACAAAAATAAATCCCTGCTACGAGTCCCCACACAGCATCCACAACGGATGTGAGTTAACAGTGCAACAGGAAATTAGGTAGGAATGTGTGTTTCATCTATTTAAGGACACTCAGAGGAAGGAGACTGTGAGCATGTAAGTGTGCGTGAGGGAGTGAGTGTGTGCTGGCACGTTTGTGGGTTAGTGACAGACAGATAGGCTTCTGTCGTGCTCCTAAACACGCAATAAAGGCTGCACATTTATGCACTCTATGAGGGAATGCACATTTATGCCAACTCCACTAAGAGGTAATTCAGTTATGGAATTTTGAATCTGGCTACAGATCAGGGACCTGGGGATATATTAATAAAAAGCGCATACGTGCTTATTCTTCCTCTTTAATAAAGGATACACACCCTCCCTCTATCGCTTCAATGGCCCACTTTCAGTGAGAATAATGACTTTTATATAATGCTATTAATGGCTGATGTCTGAGGAAAGGGGAATGTCAGCCATTACTAAAATGAGCTAACATCACTCACTGCCTAGCGCATAAACACACTCATTTGGTAGGACTGGGGCTGCTTTTGGCAATGCCATTTGTTTCGTTTAAATTCTGTTATGCTTACAAATACAGTCGTTATATGTATTTGCACCTTAATGCATCTTTACACACTATCAAACTACAAGAAGCTTCTATGAGCCGCAGACACACACAATAAGAAACTGTTAACTGGACAGACAGTGAGATGATTCGTGTCTGTGTGTATGGTTGTCCTCTTGAAAAGAATCCACAGAGGCACATCCTCAAAACCTCCCAGAAAACCCCAGTGTCTCTCCTCGGTCAGGGCAGCGCTGTCTCAGTGACTGAGCTACAGGCTTTAGCTTCACTCACTACACTCACAAACAATTTAGAGGCGTCTTCACCTCAGCCAAACTCAGACCTTTACACAAAAACACTCTCTCTGTCCATCAATAACCCACTCAGTGTCTCTGTCCACCCTGGAGCACTCACTACACTGCACTCCCTCACTACACTAAACATTTCATTCCCAATAAAACTACTCAAGCACTAACAAGCCGCCTTCCCAGCCTTTATCATCAGCTCATAGTCATGACTGCCAAACCTGATTTGGATTAAAACAGCAGCAGCAGACAGTCTGGTGTCAGTTTTCAGTACTTTGACAGCTGACAGGAGCACAACTGCTGCTGACAATCCGAGCACGCGCGCTCCACACACACACACACACTCCTGGACTCGGTACAGACGGTCCATTTTAATGGTCAGCCCTGATTAGGATCCAATACAAGACCAAGATTAGTCCGTATTCAGGAGAAGTGCCAGTGTACTACAGCTCCACCTGCGTAAACAGTGTGTACACAAACTGTACTAACGATATCACGACTCTTCTATAAACCTCATCCACATCATCGGACAACACAAGCAGTCCTGTTTGTACTCACGAAACACACACACACGCACAAAGTTTAAAACTGACACGGTAGGTAGCACCTAACTGACATTAATGTTGCCTGTGTGAAGTCGCCCAGTCTGAGTAATAATCTGGATTACACAGAGAGTCCAGTGGCGGCTCAGTGCTGCTGCGCGTCAGTGTTGTGGTGCTTTAAAGCGCTTCCCCGGTGTTACTGCTCTCACCTGAAGCGGCCGCCGCAGTGTTGGCACTGCTCCTCTACCCAGCCCGGCTCACACACGCAGCTGCCGCTAGCCGGGTCGCACCGGCCGTTCACACACGGCTTGTCGCACTCTTTGGCCTCGGCGGCGGACAGTCCAACGAGTCCCCCAACAGCAGCAGAAATGAGGATAAAAGTCCGCCATTGTGGCCCGCGGAGGCCTGACCAAGCCAGGCCGAGGAACACGCTCCCTCTCCGGCCAAGGGCCCCGCGAACCTCTCCGGCCATTCGTATTCGCTAAAAATGGCTGACACAGTTGCTAGAGAAGCTGCTGTTATTATCACTAGGCGACTGTTATTATACTGGGTGACAAGAAAACACGTTTTCTACTGCCGCAGGCGTCTGCAATGACCGTCTTGTCAGACTTTTATCTCTCCTCTCCATTTACATCTTACCGATGCTTATCGCTGCGGTATTGAGACGCAGCCGGAAATGACGACGCTACGGAGAGATACGGAAGTCCAAAGTCGCCCCAGAGAAAAAGGCTGCGTCCCAAATCACACACTGCAGCACAAAGTAGCAAGTAACCACTGTTTGAGGACTATTTTGACACCCTCTTTAGTAAGGTAGTATGCGGTTTGGGACGTGGCTGAAGTTTCAATCAGTTGCTGCTCAACTGTTGATGGAGCTGACAGGAACAGAGCAAAAAGAATCCCAGTTTTTTTTCCCTTTCTTTTCTTTTTTTATAATTTATAGGTTAAGACATCGTTACTTCTCAGTATCATATGAATGTCTTCTTTACAGCGTTTTACATTTTTAAGATATACGTTAACATTTCTATTACGCTTCGTCCTTTAGGAAACATTTGTGTTTATTGTGTTATGTTATTGTGCGGAGTGTATTAATGGCAGCAGCCCTTTTTTCTGTTGCTTAACAATTACACATATAACTATATATATATATATATAACTATATATATATATATATATAACTATATATATATATATATAACTATATATATATATATAGCTAATCAAGAAATAAAAATAAAACCATTTATAATGAAATAAAAAAACATTAATTTAGAAATGAAATAAAACAAATTCAACATTTTAATTATACTCAAGGCTGATAATGTAAAAAAAAAATGAAACATTTCAAGAAAACCTTTGTTCAGTGGTTGTTCTGCTGATATTATCTTTTCTTAGTGATAAGACTTAAATTAAGAAACCTAAATTAATAAACAGGCATATGATGGAACTGAAAGTGAAGAAAGTTGTCAATTTGATGTGGCTTTTTTCTCCAAATATGATTAATATGAAAACTGGAGTGTGTTTTTTGGATTCCAGCATGTTGCTCATTTGAAATGAATCAGTGACTAATGGATTAAAGTGCAGAATGTCAGCTTTCATAGTGCTTTCACAGACATTTTGTGCACGCCTCTTATTTCTGGACAAATTTAATTGGACAGATCAGTTGTCAGTCATTTCTTGATTAGCTGTGTCTCAATTACAGCTGAATTTACTTGAATCTGCTTGGCTTGTGTATTCTGTGCTTTTTCTCTCAGCATAAGGACAAAAGCAGACCATCATAAAACATTATAAATAAACATACCATATACACTAAATTTATCAGAACAGACAATTAGATATTGAGACAGGTGCCTTTTTTGTATTTAAACCAAGTGATGCATTCAGGCAGGATGCATTTCTGCTGTAAGATTTTCATTGGGCAGTTGTGATTATTACTTAAAACTAAGACTCCTGAGAAAAGACTCAATCAGACTAGTGAGAGCAAGATAAGACAGTGCCATCCTGTGTTTCCTTATTTTTCTTTTCTTTTTTATACATACATACATATTTAAAAAGAGGAACAGATTCTGTTACAGAGAAACCCAAGTTTAAAAAAAAAAAAAACTTGATTGTTTTAACAATAAAACCTAAGTTTATTGTTTATGGTCATGTGGGAATTCAGCTCCCACTTGTATTTGGTTTAAATAAACGGTTAATTAACTCTTACAGTTTCTCTTAGTTCTCTTACCTGCAGGGAATTAAAGCTGTATTTGGGCACTGGACTAAACATTATTGTGGGATATACTGTTTAACGTAATTTTATTTTTGATTAGTGGAATGTTTTTTTTTTTGGCCATGCATTAAAATATCTTGCAAACATTTGCTTTACAGGAATAAAGTCACAGTTCCTGCTGATGTTTCCCCATTAACACTTGAGTCATAAATGTCTGTACACATTAGTCATGGATGCAGAGCTAAGCTATTATCTTTACTAGAAAGGCAGGATTTAAAAAACTGTTTAAATGGTATGCTTAAAAAAACCCAAACTTTTTTTTTTAACCAAAGTTCATAGAATATTTATTCAATTTTGACTTGTAAGAAGTCACAATATTTCAACACACTCCACTGCATGAAGTGCATTTACACATCACCAACCCAAAAGGATTGATTCTGCAAAGAACATAAATAAAAACAAGAACATATTTACAAGGACAAAAGGAGAAAAGATTGTGCCCAAAGATTACAGGTTACGGATGACAGTCAGCAAAACTGACAGAGCATTGAATCAGAACAGGTATCGTTACGGGGGAAAAAGTCAGAACAGCAAAGGCAACGCCGTCTGAAACTGGATATATACTGAAATAATCGAATTACAGTGACACATTAATGAAAAATTCAAGTCTGAACTTGCAATTATTTGCATGAACTAGTCACATTTGTGGACTGAGGAACAGCCTAATCGTTATAAAACCTTGTTCTATGGCCATATACTGACACAGAAAACTAAAGGATTCACTGTCTTCCACTGGCATGCTGATGAAAAAAGTAAATAAATAAAATAAACACTGTGGCTGAGCAAAAGCACATAAGGAAACTCAAAAGCTGTATAATACGGGTGAAAGGTGAAGCATGTCCTGAAGGTCTTGCTAAAGGTCTGTATGAGTGTAATTAACAATGACAGGTCATTAACTGATATCCTTTTGCACTAGTCTAGTCATTTAGAGAGCTGTGCACACTCAGACTCACACACACACCTTCTACAGACAGCAAACAAAAAGAGACTGCTCGCATAACAATAAAGAGCCATTCTACCTCCATACTCTCAAGGTCTAAGCTTATATCTCGAGATTTTATCACAATTAAATCTTAAGGGACAATGTATGCAGAAACAGTCAGAGAAAAATGGCACCATGTGCCAAAAATATTCCCACCCATCAAAAAATCCTTTATGGAAATAAACCTATAAACATAATTTTAAAAGGATCCGTGTTACACGTGTGGATGAAGTTTCCATTCAGTCAATGTCATTTGGATGTCCTAAAGGAAATTCATTTCGAGGGAGTACAAAACCCGTTTTGGTATTAATGAAAATGTATTATACACCATCATCTTTACACTTATAGTTTCAAAAATCTCTCTTTGATTCTAATCATTCTGTCAGAAAGCAATCAACCAATCATACAATATTCACATATTCCTTTCAGTACAATTAAGAAGTTGGCAGAATTGTCTATTATTCCATTACTAAGGCAGATCCACAGTCCCCAAGTGCCAGTGAAAGGCAAATGTGCCCAACAAACCATGTCTGCAGTTTCCATCATGCACCATTAACAAGTTTCTCACACTCTTTTGGAGTTTAGGTCTATTTACAATAGAAATGAGAAAATTGTTCATAGGAAGGAGTAGTTCTTAGGAAGGAAGTCCTGTGCAACTTCCTTCCTATTAATTAAAAAAAAAAAAAAAAAAAAAAGATGAGCGACCAGCGTTCCAAAGCAGCTCATTAATCAACTTTCCTTCATTCAGCACTGTATAATGTTCCATTTCCATTTTCCATGAGTGTGTGCGCGGTATGGAAAAGCAACTGAGGTAAAGATGATGACGCGTCCATCATGGAGCTTCAGAATCTGAGCTGATCTGCGAGGAGTCAAGCAGTTTTGTTAGCATCTTCTCTCCTGAGTGAATGTCTTCAACTTTCTTAACTTGTAAAGGATGGGAGAAGGCCATGAGGCTGACCTTGACAGTAAGGAAAAGCCAATGCAGTGAGGCAGGTGAGGTGAGAGGCAGAGACATTGTGTGTAGGCGACTGTGTGTGGGTTTGTGCTTGAGATGGAATGACTGAGAAGCTAAAATGCCTCCTGTTTTCTAGCGATAAAGACTGAGATTATAGCGTGTGCTTAAATTGCGAGGACACTCCTCAGAAAATCGGTTCACATCCAACTGAGGTGCTGAGAGAGGGTCAGCGAGAGCTCAGTAGGCGTGTCTGTGTTTTAACTGGAGCTGGATATCTGTCGTGACGGTCGGCCAGTGGATGAGGCGCTGTATGTTCGCGAGCGCTGTCTGATTCTGCAGGGCACCTCAAGCTCCTGAAACAGTGGCGTCTCTGTGATCTCGGATGCTTCGGGCCGCTCGGCAGGAACGCGAGAGAGCATAGAGCGCACCATCTGAGCCTGAAACACACAGAAATAAACTCATCAGTAAAAGAGCACTTAGTACTGCATATTCAGCTGAAACTGAGGCTGCTCTGAAACCATTAGACCATTTTCCAGCAACCTTTTTAGGGAAGTAAAAGAAAACCTTGTTGTGTAACTATGCACTACAGCAAGAACACAATTAGGGTGATGCAAAAAGGTTAGGTTTTAACCCCATTTGCAGACGCTCAAATGGTAATAAAAAGGGTTGAGTTAAAGAAAGGAGACTGTGATGACAATGATTTAGATCATTCTACTGTGTCTCGAATGAGGCACCAAGCTTCCCTTCATTTTTACACAATGCCGACTTGCCTAATGCCGGCATTTAAGTCAGGCTCATACGTTTGGTCTCCTCTGGTCATGCTGTGAACTAGTGTTTAACCAATCAATATTACTGACTACTGTAATTTCAATCCCACAAGTTACGTGGCAGTAAAATATGGGCAGTGGTAGCTCAAGCAAGGCTCTTAACCCTCAGCTGCTCAGTTGTGTAAATTAGATAAATGTAAGTCGCTCTGGATAAGGGCATTTGCCAAAACGTAATAAAAACCTTTCAACCTACTACAAGCCCCCTATGTAGAGGGAATTATGAGAAATAAGAACTATGGCCCGAGCCTTGAAGTCTGTGGAAAAAGAAGAAGTTCCTGTGTTTCAAAGATGTCATCGTGGTGGAAAAAAGTTATAGAATTACATAACAGGTCTGAGTCATATTTAAGCTGTTCTGCACTTTTACAGTTTTCTTCCTCTACACCTGTGATTCAGCCCACAATCAGATAAAGCCAAGGAAGGAAAACAGTAATCTTTGTAGTGCAGGGATGTTTCCATTTATACAGATAAGATTTTTTTTAACGGCGTGAAACTACATCCAGCCAGGAGAGGGCAGTGTTCAATTCATAATATAAAACCTAAACTAAGCTATGTCCCTATAGAATATATTTAAACAAAGTATGCTTTAATTATATTAACTTGGAGACATTAAGGATGTCATAAAAATGATTTAGATAATAAATACTATAATACTATGATTGCACCCACATGGAACAGCTACTTATGCCTGGTACTCGTGCCTTCTCCCCCCCACAAGTTCTTTCCCTTTCGTCTGCTCTCCCTTTCCATGCTTCATGCAAAGGGAAAAATCTCTGCACTCTGATACAAAACCACTCTTACCTCCAGTACATTGTTTTTACAGAAGGACATAGGAAACTGCAGCTCTCGGACCTCGGTGAGAGTCTAGAGGAACCAAAGAATGTATTAAATTTTATGAAAGATCTGTAAATTAAGCAGAGACTGAGGCTCACATTAATCTGAAACAGAATGAATGCATGATTGTTCTTACTCTGAGCCTCTCCATCTGTGTGCGGAATGGGCAGAGCAGCTCAAACAGGATCAACCCCAGAGAGTAAATATCCACTTTATGAGAGTACGAATTCCCTGACAACTGTTTAAATAACATTAAAAAAAAATAAAAGAGAGAGAGAGATAAAGCATTTAAAATGCAGTGACATGCAGTTCAGCATGAGGATATTTTTTTTTAACAGAGACTTCAATGCACTTCTCTAAGTCACTCTGGATAATAAAACTCTGCTTAAAGTGTAAGTCTACATGCACACTCACCTGTTCTGGGCTCATGTAGAGTTTAGTGCCCACTTGGCCAGTGTGGCGGGCGTAAGCTGGCATAGGGGTGAGGGTGTTTATTTCCTCATCATCGTCTTCTTCCTGATCCATAGCAGTCACCAGCCCAAAGTCCCCAACCTTCACTACATCATCCAGCGTGAAGAAGATATTAGAGGGCTGACGGACAGCAAGAAAGGAGAGAGAGTGCAAAACACAGGAAGAAACAGAGAAAAAACATGTTATTCCTCAGATTTATTGATTTAGTAGGCAACATTCAATACAATGCATGCACAATAAGCAAGACCTACCTTCAGGTCTCGATGCATAAGTCCCTTGCTGTGGATGAAGTCGACAGCCTCTGCGATCTGCAAAAAGATAGCGAGACACTGCGAGTGCTCTCTGAGCTCAGGCTGAGAGCGCTGTGCCATCCAGTCCTTCAGGTTCTCCTTCCTGCACAGCTGCATCTGGATGTACAGGTAGACTTTGGGAGTCAGGGCCAGCCGCGGAGCAGGAGTAGGGGCTTGTGGTGGCAGCTTCAGAGACGATGGCCGAGGAGGAGAGTAAGTGAATGGGCCTGAGGAAACAGTGTGGTGAGATCTGGAACCCGAGTGAGAGGGGCTTTTTGTCTGAACCGATGTGCAATTGCTGAGCTCTGCATCATTGTCGTGCTGATCACAACCAGAGTCTTCAAAAACGATGTCAAAGGAAGAAGAGGTGCAGTCGTTATGGGTCACTGTGCGGGGAGGACAGAGCTCAAAAGAATGTGGTGATCCCGAGAGTTCCAGGTCAGGGTCAACATCGGCATGGCTGTCCTGGTCTGACGTCATGCTGTCCAGGCCCAAGCCATCCACGCACACATGATCCTGAACGAGCACGCCAACACTGCCACCAGCTACACACACACACTGCAGATCCAGAGGAGAGGGAGTGGAGACTGGCACCTTCACAGAGAAAGCCTCCATGTGGTCAGGACTGCTGAGCAGCCAATCAGTAGCACTGACAAACACAAACAAGAGTACAGTCATGTAATGTTCCATCAAGTATCCCTGAACATATGTTATACTATTAAAATATTCAAAGTAGAATAGTAAACTGTTCAAAGTTTTAATGCCCATGACTTTACTAACAATGGCTTTTGTCCTCATAAAAATACCAGATGCATAATTTGTAACTTATACCACCTGCCAACCCACAGATAGCTACTAGTTAACAGCCTGTAATTTGTCACTGATCAATACAATCTCTGAAGCAGAGTCATATTCTCAGCAAATTATTTAACAGTAGCCAAATCTATTAAAATCTACCAAAACTATTATGATTGTTTATCACAGCAACACAGCAAGCAGGTTTGGTGTTAGTTTTCAGGTCAGTTGGACATGATGGCTTCAAATCTATGGAGCCCAAGTCACATCATCACTGAGTCCTGGTTTATACTTCAGCGTTAACCTGTATTTGCACTGCGACACAGAGAGGGGGATTATGGGTAAAGCGTGGCATGCAGGGACATGCCAATTTGTTTCCTGCCAGAAAGCTAACTACATGTCATGCATTTCTGCGGTACTCTGTGCCGATCGGTCCTGAGGTGAACGCTGATTGGTTGGCAAGGTGGTGTGTCCGGTTGTGTGCTCGTGCTCCCCAGCCTCTTTCTGGAAGTGCAGTTGGTTATGATAAAACTCTCGCACTGAGCAGCTAGTATAAATGAACAGCACAAGCAAGTAGATCAGCTTTTCCCCCATTTCATGTTTGCTTCACACACAGCGATAACGATCACATTTTTGTGTAATGGATTTATGATTTATTTACAGAAAACTACAGTCATGACTTTGTGATATATGTGAATATAAAGGGCAAAGCTTTATAACCCAGGCTGTAGTTTAAATCCTGCAGGATCGCACAGTTTACTTTATTTTTCTTCTCATGGACTTCCAATAAAGACACAGTGTAGGTGACATAAACCACAGCAAGTCGATTAAAAGAAAATCTAACGCATCAGTCATTCCGTGATTGATAGAATTGTGGATTTAAACACTGGTTAAATTGAAGCGCTTCTGACACAAGAGCCGCTTGATACTGCTTAATACAGAGGAGTAAAAAAAGCTTCAGAAATGCTTACAGGGAGAACTGACTTGGTTTATAATTGATCCCCTGCATTTTTCAAAACAACGCTAGGCCTGTATTATCTTCTATTTATCATTTCCACAGTGAAACACGGAACTCTCCACTGTGTATGCTCTTTGACACGGCCTCAACTTTGTACATTCTGGTTTGGTTCATATGACACCACCCCCTAGTGGACATGCTCATGTTACATGCAAATATGAAGAGTTCACCCTGCGTGTGTATCCACACCTGGCACCCGGACGCCCCTGCAGAAACAGGCTTGCAAAAGTATAAATCTCTAACTGACCTAATATGTAACACTCTTATTTTTAAATGTAAGAATACTTTAATGCTAGTTTCATAGCTCATTCACTAAATTTATAAGTAAATTCTTCAACAAGCTTGCTCTATATATGAAGTTTTCTTGCTTTTATGTTAAATTGTACCTGGCATCTTTAGGCCAGCGTCGATCCATTTCCTCCTGCCAGCCCTGAGGTGGGCTCTCCTGCCACGCGTTGAAGTAACGGATGATACCTGGGTGCTCCAGTTTAGCTAAAGCCTTTACCTCCCGCATCACCTTTTCACGGGCCACCTCCCTGCCCACACAAACAAATATTTATATATATAATACACACATACTGTGTATATTTGAATACTGCAGTATAGATGTTGTCAGTGGTTACCTGTTGGGTAAGCGGATCCTCTTGATGGCATAATTGCAGTCGTCTACTTTGTTCCGTGCCTCAAACACAACTCCAAAGCCACCTCGCCCTAAACACTGCACTGGTTCAAAGTCTGTCAGGTACCTGCAACACAGAGCCACAGCTTTCATCCAAATGAAAAAGTCTCCTTCAACATTCCAACGCTGACAAATGATCTAAGGGTAGAAATGGTCTGCTTTATGTTGAGTATGCATTTACAGACAGTATTAGGCTGCTTTCACACATTTTTTCCCCCCTTAACCAACATTGCCTGTTGCAGTCCTATGGGAAATGGCTACAGAACGGGCAGAATGTGGCCACTTTTAAAAAGTGCTGCTGTCTTCATTTTTTTTTTTTTATTTCCATCACAGTGAAGAATTTCCAAAAGTTGAAACACTGACAGAGGGTGATATCAAGAGCTTTTTATCTCCTGACCAGTCAGGTTGCATCTTGGGCAGCAAACAAGAAACGCCATCATGGAGGACAGTGCCACTAGTTTCACTTCTTAGTGAATGAATAAGAGGAGCTTAACTATACAATTGAGGCCAAAAGTTTACACACACTTAGGCTAAAGATATTCGCTCTCACATTTTTTCACAACTCCACACATTTCACATCAGAAGTCTTTTTAAAACAATGGATTAGAGACAAATTTATTCAGCTATAATTCACTCTCAGAATATTCACTATATGATCCATATTCAGTGCATGAAAAGTTTACATAAACCCAGTTGGCTGTCTCTATAACTGTATGGAAGATTCCAGAAATTGATGCAATGACTTTTAGAAGCTTCTGATTGGCCAAATGTCATAATTAGGAGTTAATTGGGGGTGCACCTGAGGCTGTAAAAGGACCTATCTTTATAGACAGTGCTTTTATGCCTTTGATACCATGTGAAAATCCAAGCAACTCAGCAAAGATCCCAGGAAAAAAAAGTGGTCCTCCACAAGTCTGGTTCCTCCTTAGGAGCAATTTCCAAACAACTGAAGGTACCACAAGCATCTGTACAAACAATTGTAAGCAAATATAAAAATCTTGGGACCACACTGACACGGCATCATTCAGGATAGAGGCACAAATTAACATACGTTTCCTGTGTTCAGTCAGTTAGGGTATCTACTTTATTTCCATAAGAGGTCATTTAAACATGAACTAATGTGTGAGGTTGTGAAAACTGAGTTTGAATGTCTTTAGCCTAGGTGTATGTAAACCTTTGGTGTCAACTGTATGCTCAATTGGAGATATGTCAATGTAAATATTTTAATGTCACAATGTAACTAGATATAACAAATCTGTTGTTTTTGGTACAGTCATTGGAGTCTAATATCACGGTTCAATCCCAAACTCAGGCAGCATGCAGTGGTCTAAACACTATCGTGGCGAAAGCATTCCAGGAAAGCTATCCTTGCCATACTTAGACTAAATGTTGAAAAATAAATGTAATCTTTATTATTATTAATAATAATACTGGCTAGTTAACCTGGACCAGCTAGGATTCTGTGGTAGTGTTATGGTTGCAGTGTACGAGTAGCATGAGCCACTTTTTCATATCAGGCCAGAAGGCGCTTACACCAGCACTTTTTCTGCCTAGTGTGAAAGCAGCCATAGAATGATGAACAGTAAATAAGCAGCACGGTGTAAAGTTCTGTAAATAGAAGGACCAGCTGTTCATAAACTGGCATTCCTGCCATGACTTCTCGAAAACCATATGGCTACCACCCGAATCTCAAGCAGCACTCCCACTATGTACAAGGGTGTGTTCTTGTATTCTGTGGCATGTGTGGCTAAGTGTGTTCTACTTCATGTGGATGTTGCAGCTGTGTCACTGTCCCGCTGTAATGAGACCAGTATTTTCATTAAGCTGGAAAAACCCTAGAAAATATTAGACCACGTTTTGGCTGAGGGTAATGTCCCAAATGTGTCAAACCTTGCTAAAATATTACTTTATTAGCGTAGCATTTACCTGGACACATATTCACTGGGCCGAGTCTCTGTTACTGCCTCCCTGGGTTCACTGGCATCCATCTCAAACTTGGTGTCTGTCTGACACTGTGTCTCAGACTCCTTCCGCTGCTGCAATTAAACCAAAAGAAATAAAGTGTGAAACACATCCAAACAAGCTTAGCCACTTTTAATCAGAATGAAGTGTCTACCGGAAGGGATGCAGTAATGTAATTTGTAAGGGATTCAACTGGCTGATTTGGATGGGATAAAGTGTCTGAGTAATTTGCCCAAATTGCTACAATTTACACAGCAGACGCAAGACGCAATAACAATAACATGGCACATGCCTTTGTCTATTACCATGTTTAGTAATTACATTACTGTGAGATCAATTTAAATTACCACTGAAAGCTCTATATCCAGTGAAGTACGGAAGATATTTGCTTGTGTATGACTGCTTTTTCAGACATCCCTGATTTATTTAGGATTACAGTCATGGATTATATTGGTAATCATTAAAATTAGTAATTGCTAAATAAATAAAAACTAATCCAGCTCTAAAATTTCATTACTCACGTATGCAAGTATGCTACCGGGCATTCCCATCTTACCCGTATGTACGTTGTGTGTGGGTGGAAGAACTTGCGAACGATGTATGTGGTAGCGGCAATGCAAAAGATGATGGTGCCCAAGATCTCCTTCCACCATGGCAGAAGTAGCACTGGGTCCTTCCTCCTCATCCCTCCAGCCTCACTTGTACGCAATACGCTCACTGCCGTCACCTCTCGCCGACCACGGTACCGTGTACCATATGGGAAGTAGTACCCATTATCTGCAAAGACGGTTATTAAGCAGTTATTAATCCGCTGAAACAAGACTTCCGACTAACAGTCTGGTTCTAGATGTTAGAAAGAACAGAAAGCCATTCTAACCATGTGGATATTGCAGTATAGATAGAGCACCATTGCTGTACTCCTCATAGGAAAATTTGTCGTTGTTCAAACATTTATCGAACTCCTCTGTCCCCACGAGTGCCGGAGTGCGAGAAGGAGAGTCTGGGATAGAACAACATTATTGTCTATTACATAACTGTCTTAACATAGCCATTTACCACACTACAAACCATATTTCTGTGTTGAAGTGTGCAAACGTACGAATGAGAGGCTTCCATTTGACAGTAGGAAGAGGAATGATGTCTCTGCTAGAGTGGTGGCTGTCCAGGGCTTTGGGCTTAGATGGAAATTTCTCGGTCATTCGAACCGAAGACTGTAAATACAACTGACCTTGAAACATCCCTGTAAGCGGAAACACACAGAACAAGAGTTAAATAAACCTTTCTATATCTCTCTCGGTCACACACAGGCACACACTTCGCGCACGCGTTACCTAGATAAATACTCGACTCTGTGGCTCCACGCGCCTCCTCCATGAGGTCATCGTCCTCATCCTGAATCTCACTCTCTGGCTGGACGGTGTAAGAGGTGTCATCAAACAGACTGATAGGGGTCACCTTTCCCCCTCCGACCAACCAGGCTGAGGCAATGGGCGTGCAGAACTACAGTGAAGGGACACATAGTACACACATCAGCGGAGTTGTCGTCTGTCATTTTTCCTTAGTCTATTTAGTGTTTGGTCAAAGAAAAACTCATTTTAGGAATCAGGTAAATTTGTCACATGTACCCAAACACTACTTGTGCTTATCACCAGCTAGCAGGGATGTGCATGGGATTTTGAATACACAGTTAAGTATTAAAGAAATCCCAATTCCGGTAATTCATCATGTGCTTCGTCCACATGAAGTCAATGAAAAAAATATGGAGGGAAAAAAAAAAAAAAAAAAAAAGAAGCCTTGTCTGGCAGTATTTTGATGCAGAGACCAGCACTCACTGGGAATAAAATGGCTCAGGAGTGGGCAGTTTCCATTAAAAGTCTACAACAGACATAAATCGAGTACCTCAGGTTTGCAGATTAAGCACATTTTAAACTAGAATTGACGCTGCACCCACAGCACATCACAAACGCTTTTCTTTCATTCGTTTCTTTGTTGTCTTTCACTGGTTTATGAACATAAAATGCAAAAATCTGTACTGACTGTCAGATTATTTTAAACATCCATTGCCACTGTGATCAAAGTAAGTACCAGTAGCACTTACTCAACACAGTACAAACAAGTGTCCTTATTCATTCATTTCATCCTTAGCATATCTGTACAATCAAATTCGTGCCTAAGCAGAGGCACATCCTTATTTGCTAGCAGGTCAAAGTCTGATCTTGGAACATGACCATATCCCAGGGAGGAAGATTAAAACCAAAAATCCAAAAACTCACTTGATGCTCCCAGATGAGCTGTCCTCCTGGTCCACTGCTAAATGCCATAACTTTCCAGTCTGGAATAGACACTTTGATCACCAGGTCTAGGCCTTCTGTCTGTATATGTGCGTTAGCATGGTTTTGACTGTGTGCTTCTGCCTCCTCCAGGATCACACGTGGCCCGTCACGTTGCAGTTCATGCCACGCCTCCTTACTGGCCGTTTCCCCTTCCAAAAAGCTGAGCTGTGTATCAGTCTCTGGAACAAACTTTAGCTGAAAGTTTCCCACACTGAAGTTCCACCTGACAGACAGAGACAAAGGGTCAATACAGGCAAACATTAACTGCACGAGCCGCAGTGTGTCTGAGGGTCAGGGATATGACCTACTTCTCAAAGCCACTGCGAGGGGTCACAGCTCTGACGGTTTTCTGTGTTCTCTGCAGTAACAGCATGTCCTCTGACTCGGTCTCCTCCTCTCCCCAATGACTGCAGCCCACGGTCGAACAGATATACTTCAGCTACAGAGAGAGTGAGCAAGAGAGAGACAAAAAAAAATAAAAAAGGGAACCGAACATCATGTATGAATGCTTGACAATGTTGTCTTTTATCTGATTTTGATTCATGCTGCCACAGTACAAATTTAAAATGATTTTATAGCCTACATTATGTGGTTTTCTTTCAGTGTAATCACATTTTTAAGGCATATTATCATTTTTCATCCTTCAAGAAAAATAATTTGTTTAATATATTTCTATTAAGGCTGTCAGATCAAGTTTCACTATTTAAATACTATTTCAATTTAAAATAAAAATGCACATTTAAATGTTTTAACTCCCATTTGTGGCATTACTCCCCCCGTCAATCAGTGTGACACTAGCCAGTTGTGGGCTTCTGTGAGTTGCATAAGCCTACATAAAAACCAATTATGACATTTTGTCATAGGGAGAATGGAACCTCGATAAAAATCAGTTGTTTTCTCCATCCTAATCATGTGAGTGTACCTTGCCACTGTAGATTCCCAGGCCGTAGGTGGTGAGCGATTTTCCTCCCACCAGCACGGTGTCCTCTCCAACACGGTAAGAAGAGTCGAGCAGGGACTCCACACTAAAAGGGACAGCCTCCATGCTCTCCCTGTCCCTGTTCCACTGAAACAAAGCTCCATCCAGAGATGGGATGAACATCTTATTCCCAAACACCTGAGGAAAGACAAACACATATCAGACTACGCACTGTGTCCTTTGACATTACATATCAAACGCTGCACAGATCATGAGATGCTGATCAGAGAGCTCAGTTCTTAACCATGGCTTCAGACTAAACAAGAGAAAATTTCAGCTTTGGGTTCTTCGAGGACATAAAAACCACCACCGGGCCTAGTTTTGATACTCACTTTCTGACCAGTCTTTTGTAGACAGTGACTTTACACTACACTTCTGGTCCAAAAAAAAAAAAAAAAGGACCAAGCCCAAAATGGCAAATATTAAGCTTTTAATGGTCTTAACAAGAAATCATTGGTCGGAAAAGTAACAAAAATTAAACAGATGCACTCCTGAGAGCTCCTGTACCACCATTTGCTGGTTTACTTTTGCTGCTGTTTGTTTGGGGAAAAGCTACAAACAGGGAAATCCACTTATATAGCCTTCTTGTACACAAAGGTAAAATCATGATAATGATTAAAATGTTTGATGTAAAATTCAAACTAACACATGTCTGGGTGTACATAATTTTCCAAAAATATCTTCTGAGATGTTTTTTTTCTTAAAGGATTAGTTATTATTTGGTTATCTGCCACACCTGATGCAGCCCATCAAGGGCCACCATCAAGGCTTAAACATTTAAAGAAATCAAAGGGAAAAGCTTCCCATACTAACTTCCTTTATCTATTTGTTTAATTCTTCCTCATTTCCTGACCAATGATTTGTTGTTAAGACCATTATAAGCTTAATATTTTGCCATATTGGGCTTGGCCCATTTTTTTGCCCAGGAGTGTGTGTTCCAGTTGAAGGCTATGTATACTTTTCACAAGTTATAAGATTTTAGGAAGAATTACTCATATAAATGGGTAATGAATGTACTAAGACAAATAGGGTTTGTTTGTAATATACAGGACAAAACGGAGTCATTAAAGATTTTCAAAATAATGATCACTACCGAAAGAAAGGTGTAAACTGAAAGCCAGTGAGTTCAGTGGAGTTTTCTGCCTGTATTCCTGACCCTATTCCAGAAATGATATGGTGCTGATAAGCAAAACAACACTAATAGATAAAACAAGGCCTCAGTATGTGCTGACCTGGACCAATGTGGTTTAAGAAATAAATGGGCTTTATTGGTTTAGACAGATGACACATGAATTACTGGGACTAATAACTTATAAGGGCTAAATCTTTAGAGACTAAATTCACAAACCTTTATCCTAAGGACAGAGTAACACGCGCACACACGCGCACACACGCACACAATGCGCTCACAAGCTACCTGTTGTGCTTAATTTGACCTTGACACCTACTCGATCCAATGTTTGCCTGAAACGCTCAGCTGTGAGAGAGAAAGCAGCTTGTAGTGATTGACAGATGATCTCATCGCCCCCTGCCCCAGCCAATCACAGGAACTATGAGGGATGAATACCTACAGACGTCAAATCGTGATGTAGTGGGTAAGAGGTTTAAACAGTGTGTGTGTGTGTGTGTGTGTGTGTGTGTGTGTGTGTGTGTGTGTACACTGGGTTGATGACTCATTCATTTGCTGCACTGATATAATCCAGCATGTGATCCAGGAGTATGATCACCTGCTCCAACTCAGCTACAGCTTAAAGCTGCAGCAAATTTTTCAATCAGAAAATCGAGTAGCACTATTTAGCAAGTAGATAAAAAAATGCTATAGGGTGTTTTTCTGCTGCGAGTTGCCCTGCAAAGCCTTAAATAATTTATCAAAGACACAGCTGCCAGGTTAAATTTCACACTTGGTCTAAAATCAACGCAGACACAGGAACAGGAAACATATTTCAGGAGTCTGCTAATTAGCTAGCTACTGAAATTATAGTTAACCAAATTACCAATGTTCTGTGGAATGCATAGTCAAACTGTTTCAGCTTGGTGACATTACTTGACCATTTCACAATGTTTGTTATGTTGTAATCTTAAACTGATTGTGGAGTCGCTTTAACATGCATGCTTTGTTCTTCACTCCATGTTTTCTGCTAAACTTGATAAAGACTAGAGAGTTTGTTCTGTTCTGGGTGCTGATTTCTTTGTTCTCCCAGAGCCACCTGACCCAACTAAAGCTAAATCTTATATCTACATCTGCATAACTGTGATGGTCACATTGATGTTCAAAGTAAAATTTTTATTTCCAATCACATCTGTAATAATGAGGAGACTACAATCATAGCAGCAGATAAGTACATCCTCATTACACCAATACATTTTGATTATTAAGTTCTGAATACCTGAACTGCTCCTTAAATATGTATTAATTTGCCACTTATAACTAGCAAATGAATCTTCAGGGAGAGCAAGATGTAGAACAACTAAAGTTCTAACAACAACAACAACAAAATGTTACTATAATTATATATAATAATATACTTACATCCCCAAAAGCTACTGCTGCTTTACATCGATACATAGGAGGACTAATCCATTGAATTCTGCTGCTTCCTGTTTTAAGTTTTACAAATAGCTGCATTCACAAACACTACATTTTACAAATTACAAATGGCGAGTCCTATGATCAAATGTCTATTAAAATACACACACACACACACACACACACACACACACACACAGAGAGAGACAGTGAAGTTACTGCAAAATTATTTCCACCTATTTATAAATACAAAGCTCTTCATAAGTTGAAGGAAATAAAGTACCTAAAAATTCAAACATTTTCATTCAGTATGTTCTGAAATCATGTGTTTGAGCCACAAAACACTGATCAATCAGTGATCAATGGTTCTCCCTAAAATCCTGTATGAAAATACTAGAATGGTTATAGTTATAGCCTAATACTTTACCACCCCAACAGGCATTTAATTGAGCTTAAAATAGTGCCCCTTAAGCAGTGAGTAAAAGCGCAGGGAGACACCGGTTTAATCAGTTCACCAACATTTCATCAAACTCTGTCTAAATTAGTCTACCTAAAAAATAAAAAATAAAAAATAGATGATTAATTTGGATCACGAATTAGTGAATTAGGTGTCACGAGCTTCATGAGTCACTACACAGGAAAAGCAGTTAATCATATGCTTGAATTAAATGCTTAATTATTTCCATTAGCTGTGCGCTTGCAGGTGGAGCCACTGTGTTTATCTCACTGAAACGAGTAAAATTAGCATGCGCAATAGGACTCACCTATAGGTTAAATACATCATCTGATTAGTATTGGCCTATTTAAATGCAGCATGAAAAGGACTGATCATAACAGGATTTACAACACTGTCGTATTGGAAAGGTTTTGAGCGTTCAATACCATGTGTAACTCGAGTCCATTGTGAAACGTTTCGCATTAAACTTTCGTTCCATGCTGAATTTTCTGGTTGTACTGGTAGACAGACTACAGACCTCACCCTCTAAATTACACTTCATTGCTGTGTTTCAACGTCTTCCTACATACTTTAAAGTCCAGACACACTGTGCATTCCACCAACACTCTCTTCAGAGTTCTGTACAACACAATACATTACAACACCAAATCCGTGTCACTGCAAATAAAGCACTTCAGTACTGACTGACCTTACCAACCCACATTTTAGAATAATCTTGTCTGACCTACTAGTCCAGAACCTGACTGTGGTGTTCAGGACATGATGCTCTTGAAGTCTCTTTTATAGGCTTAGCAAAAGATTCTCTTGTGCACAATAAGATTATTTAATTTCTTGCATCCCTGAATTTACACACGCTTGCCCCTGAATTTGCTGGAAAACGTGTAATATTTTTTAAACATCAGGAGAGGTAAACACCATGCTCAGGCTTTTGCTTGCAGGACAAACTCGAAATCACTTTTTAGAGCTGCACTACCTGAGGTAAACCTTAAGCTTAAGGTAAACGCTGGGTGTAATGATAAATAAATGTCACATTCTATATGATATGGTGGTGTCTCAATACAAATGTTCAGTACACAAAAATGAGCACTGCCTGAATATATGCCATATGTGTCCATTTACAATTCACTAAAACATTAAACATTATAAAAGTAAATAACTGAATGACAGTGACTCAGACTCTTAGCACCATATAGTGAAACTAAACCATGGCCAGCATTAGCTCTCTGGCCAAGCTTTCACTTGTGTGACTCTCAAGGGGGCATGTCTGCAGCACAGGGCTTTTATTTCACATCCTGCTGTGGCTAGTTGTGCTGTTAAAGACACGTTGCTCTCAGAAGCCTTAGATGAGTTCATGAATCTTGCGTTCTCTACGACCGAACAGTGTCTCACATCTGCAGCTACGAACTTCCCAACTGAGTGTGGGCTTGTTTAAGTTTAAACCTTTATTATACCTTAAATAATGTAAATGGTATTTTATTATCAGACTAGCTTACTTTATTATGCAGATTGTTAAATATAAACTATATGGCCAAAAGTATGTGGACACCTGACCATCACACACTCATATGTGCTTGTTGAACATCCTATTCCAGATTTAGTCCCTAGACCCTTTGCTGTTATAGTAACCTCCACTCTTCTGGGAAGACTTTCCACTAGATTTTGTGTGGCTGTGGGGATTTACCCATTCAGCCACAACTGATGTCGGGTGAGGAGGCCTGGTGCATTTTGTCATTCCAATTAATCACGAAGGTGTCAAGTGGTGTCGAGGTCAGGGCTCTGTGCAGGACACTTGTGTTCTTCTACTCCAACCTGGCAAACCATGTCTTCACGGAGGTCATTTTGTGCACAAGGGCAGTTTCATGCTGGAACAGGTTTGGGCCCCTTAGTTTCAGTGAAGGGACATCTTAATGCTACAGCATACAAAAACATCCTATACAACTGTGTGCTTCCAACCTTGTGGCAACAGTTTGGGGAAGAACCACATATGAGCATGATGGTCAGGTGTCTTCAGAACTTTTGGCCATGTAGTGTAGTTTTCATTACACAGATGTATCAAACAATATGATATGGCACATCATTACACCCTCATAATAATAATAATAATAATAATAATAATAATAATAACAATAATAATAATAATAACAATTTGTAACAATTATTATTATTATTATTATTATTAAAGTCGTGGAACAAAATGCATTCGGAAATTTAATTTTATTTCCATTTAATCAATTATTTTACACCAACTGACAGGATAATAATAATACTATAGAATACTGATAATAATGATTGAGATATTACAATTAAGCAATTTCCAAATGAAAAAAGAATAATTGAAAGGATAAAGGCCAGAACGTGTGCACATTAGGGTGAGTGTGCATGCGCATGCAGGGTGGATGACATCATCCCACACATAAGGCATTATCTCATCCTAAAATCCGCTCAGCATGACTCACACCACAACGCAGTGGCATTCCTCCATCTACCCCCCCCTCTCTCTCTCGCTCGCCCTTCACATTGTCTCCCTGCCTTCTCTCTCTCTCTCTCTCCCCTCCATCACTTCTCCTGCTCTCTCTTGTTGTGACAGCATGATTGTGCAGACAGCTCTGTTTACTGCTCGTCTCTCCTGGTGCCACGGCATGCTATAGGTGAGTGCTCTGTGCCTGCACCATGGAGAGGGCCAATCAGATGGGGACAGGCCGCTCTAATCACTGAGCAGACTGCCTCGGCCAATCAGAGTGGCTGCTTGTGTGATACCCGGGGGGAAAAGAGGTGGGGGAGGAAGCTTAGAGCCAATGGTAGGGCTCTTTCCACAGCATCCAGGCATTTGAGGTTACCGCCAACGCCAAAGAAGTCAGTGTGAGAGAGAGAGAATGATATGAACTCCAAGGAGAGCTCACACAAATACACTGACCTAGCAAAAAAAAAAAATCCAAATGTACAAATAACATCCATGAACAGCTGTGTAAACACATTTTTATGAACACCAAATGCACACACAAAAAAAGCTCCCAGCAGAACAAACTGTTACAAGTCACAAAGCTTGTCTGGCCCATGTTTGTGCGTGCGCGTGTGTGTGTGTGTGTGTGTGTGCGCGTGTGTGTGCAGATATCTATCATAGTGTAAAGCTGCCAAAAAGATCTTCCCCCAAGCGATATCTCAGTCTCTAGTGAATACTGCTCTGCATGTGTATATATCAGTTTCAGACCCAAACTCTGGGCCACTCGTGTTTCTGTTGGGTTAAAAACATCCCACTCACAAACACATGCAGATAAATCGTTTAGCAATGCCTTTGTCTTTTGCACTGAAAGCTTTATTATAGGCTTTTTTGCATAAAGATGTTGTTTGAAAAAGAAAAACTTATAATCACTGATGCGGTGAAGTTGTGTCAGAATGCACTCTATCACTGATATCTTTTTATTACACTTTTAATATATTTTTAATATATTAACAATCTGACATTTTTGTATTTAATCTTTAAAAGCTGTCAAATGTTTACATTTTTTCCCCCCATTTTCAGTGTTTCACATTTTTATTTATTTATTTTTATAAATAAATTTTTAATATAAAAAAAAAATGTACATTTTTTGTAACCATTAAATGAAGTATCATGGGACAGGTTTTTAACGCAAAACTACAGTTTTTCTGACAGCTTGTGAGAAAACCTGGTGATGTATATCGTGATATATTTTTCTCATATCAGAAAGTGCAGTTATGTGGAGTATACATGTGCATGTGATTCAAGTAATGGCACGCGAGTGTTCACACAATACATATACTTGTTTGCTCGTACCTCTGGTTTGCTGAGGCTGGAGGACAGCAGGCAGCCAGAGCCCACGTCCAAGTCCCACTGCTTGCGCCCTTGATTCAGAGGATCCAGAGCTGCAATCCGCCCATCCAGAGTGCTGATGATCACCAAGCTTCTGTCGGAGATTAAAAAAACAAACAAAAACAAAAACTTCATCTACAGATGTGTGACAACACAACATAATAATAAAGCTTTTTAATGAAGAACTGTTTTGTGATTGTTACGATTTTAAATTACAGACATTTTAAATCAGTGACTGTTGTAATCTGATTTAAAAGCAAATCCGTCTAATTTATTTCACTTTGATATGCCCCATTTATTTCATGAAACATCTTGGATGTTTTTTGTGGTAATAAAAACATGAAAATAATCAGTGTCTGACATTATACAGTTCACATTTTAATGAACCAGTTCAAATACTTTGTTCAGGGAAAAAAGTGTAATTCATAATGAATTTTCAATGACACTAAATTACTATTTTTTTTTCCCTTTCAGTCATCTAGCTTCAGATTCTTGTGAATCTAAATGAAGAGGATAGTGTGTAATGTTCACTTCCTCACAGAGAAACTTCAGGATGAAATAAACAAATGACGCAGGGAGGGTTTGAGGTTAGAGGGAGAAGGAAGGAGAGCTTTGACAGAGTTACTCTTCACACTGCACATCAGCACTGATGGAGTCTGACGGTAAGGGCACCTCAGTTCCCATGAATTCCCTTCATTACTGCAGGCTAAGACTGTTTGTTTTTCCTCCTCCAATGGGATTCAAGAGTGTAAAACGGTTCAGCTCAACACTCCTGATTGGCTGGTAGTGCCCTCCAAAAATATTTGGACTGATTGGTTGTTGCTAAGCAGTGGGTGTTGGTAGGATGAATGAAGACGCTGCGCTGGCTACACCCCTCTGTGATTGAGTATCACAGAGTTTCTTAGTGAGACAGAGCGCAAGATAGAGAGAGAGAGAGAGAGAGAGAGAGAGAGAGAGAGAGAGAGATCTCATTACCTAGATAAGCTCAAATGTATTGACCAAAACATTTTTCTCACTAAATTATTTAACATCCTAACATTTTGTCCATTAAACTGTAATAGACTGCCAAAAGGAAAAAAAAAAAAAAACAGAAAATGGAAAGGGAAAAGAAAAAAAGGAAAAGGAAAGAACATGTACCAAATCAGCACCTTGCCTGTTATCTACTGCCAGTTTTTTAACACGTGAATTAGTCCATGTGACTTTTTACTAACTTTTTAGAGCGAATGCTTAACTTTTAAGATGAAAAACAGATTTTTCACTGTAAACCTGCTAAACTTGAATCCAACATCGAACATGCTGAGAAGTTTATCAGCAGTAGTAAGCCATGGTGAAGTACTCAGCAGTAGTAAGACTTCTCCAAAACACTGTAGCTAAATGAGGACATAATCGTCTACACATGTGTGAAACTCTAACAGTATGTGCTCTTTGCCTTCTGATCGTCGAGTACATTTTCCTCTAAAAGCCACAGCTCTTCTCAAACCCAAACACACTCGAGAGGACCTCCCCAAACCACAAACACAAACACACACACACCTGACATAAAGAGACCTTACCAAAGCAAAAAACACAGAAGCCCAAACTCACACAGTATCTGAGGTATTTAAACCAATCACAGACGTGCTCTCTAGCCCAACACCCAATCACAACTCGGCTGCGTAACAGGATGCCCAATCAGAATGCAGTGTCATAAAAAAGCTCAGCCAATGAGTAGAGAGCGCTCACTGTAACCATGCAACAGCAAGTGGCAACTGCCGTCCCACTGTGAGCTGTCAAGTATTCAACCCCCCACCCCACACACACACACACACACACACACACAGAGCAGAATGAAAATCCAGCAGCAGTGTGAGCACGTGGGGAAGTTGTGGATGTGAAGCCACACCCCTGCAGAGAAGCAGCACAGTTCAAAACACTACTGAGAGCTGAAGTGGGCACAAGAAATTTGAGGCACAGAACCCTAAAGGTCTCTGAGACCTAAAGAAAATGCGATAAACACGAAGTACAAAGCACACACGTGATATTACACATAATGCAATGTGGCACAAACACAAACCTGTGTGTGAGGTGTTGTGAGTTTACATCAACTGGTCAAACAGGTCCTTTGCATCTATACACTATATAGCTTCTTTCTGACAGCATGAAGACATCTGAAGATAAATACTGTATATACCACCTACAGGTACCAAGGTGTGTCTTTGGTGCACCACATGCTGCGCAGAGTAAGAGCAGATTCAGGGTTTATTCAGGATATGACGAAGTTTAAAAAAAAAAAAAAAAAAAAAAAAAAAAAAAACGTGGAGCAATTTATACAGATAAGCCTAAAAGCCAAACAGCGTTCAGTAATGCTGCTGGAGTAGTCTGATTACATTAAGTACTTGGCTGTCAAACTTGATTTTGTGAAGGAAGGAGGTTTTGTGGTCATCAAGTTTTACTGCATGTATTGATTAGGATGTGCAGCTTATACAAGTGTCCAAACACGGATTCTCTCATTGAAGTTCATGTCACGTACAACCACACAACCACACCCAAACTGGGAGCCATCACCATCTGCAGCACACACACACACACACACACACAGACTCATTAAACTGACCATGTGGTATTCAGCACTCGGACACACACTCAGATACACCAACAGCATTTTGCTCTCTTCCACATTACCACCAAATGATCAAAATGATGATACAAAGATTTATTCCTGTGGAACAACAACGAGCCACACAAACACACAATAATGGAAAACGTTCGAAGCCAAGCACCCTCAGCCATACCCTCATCTATCTAACCCTGCTCATCATCATGTCATTTCACTCGTCCCTGCACCTTCTTTCCTGTATTCCCTCTCTATCTCAGAACTCACAGGCGCTGAAATCAAAACTCCATGGCATGGCGCTCTGCTCTTCTTATTGGTCAAGGACTGGCCTTGATCTGGGCAGCTGATTTGTTGTTGCTAAGCAGTAAGAAACCAAAACGAAGAAGAGAGTGCTGGGTCCTAGTGCTCGCAGCTTTCCATCACTGTGTCTTTTTCGCTGGTTTAAAAATCTGCCTGACAGTCTCTCCCCATTTTTCATTCCCTTCTCCCCACCTTTCTCGTGCTCTCCACCCACTGCAGCACTGCAGCAGGGCGGGTCCTCCGCAAAGTCTCAAGTAGTCATTCTGAAATGATCAATAAACAAATAAGGGAACTTTGAAACAAGTAATAAATTCAGGCTGATGAGCCTCTTCTCTCTCTCTCTCTCTCTCTCTCTCTCTCTCACACAGAGTCTGAACACAAAGCAGTGATGACTCCTAACAATTAAAACAAACTCCTCAAGTAATTTGTGAGGAACATTTGCACAGCGCAAGCTCACATAAATGAGGGAAAATATCTAATCGAAACCTTAATTAGAACTTACATGCTTTTAAAAACGCTGTCATACCTTTTCTGTAACCCAGGCACAGGCCAGGCATGTATTAACATCTTTACTGGAGCTGAGGCACTCTTCTAAGTTATTAAATATTTAATTTTCCATGCACTGAGAACAAAATGATAAGAACAATACTTGTGTGGATTTCCTAAATAAAAGTTATAAATGCTGCTATGGTCGGTGTTAAACCCATGTGCAAAACAAATCCACATAACTCACTGCTGAAACTGAGAGAAGTCCTGTGGTGCTCATTCATCATCTAACTCAGGGGTTCTCAAAACACTCAGCCAGGGACTCCTTTAACTTTAATTGTAAAAACAATTGCACACACTCCCTCAGCACACATTTATTTTATGAACAACATTCAACTATTCAGATATTACGCTCATTCTTTAAATGTGTACAATAATATTTTGGCTATGTATTGGAGCCATGGACATTCAGTTGTTGTTAGATTAAAGTTGACATTATTGATAAGTTTAGCTAGTTTTGAGTTACTGAGGTTTTATGATTTCCATCACCATAAAAAACCGTCAGAGCAAATAATAATAATAATCATAATAATAATAATAATCATAATAATAATAATGATAATAATAATTATTAACAGATCCCCTGGCTATACTTCACAGGCTTTGAAGAAGTTTAAGGAACCTCCACTAATTTCAGAGACAAAAACATTTGTCAGGCATGAATTAAACAATTTGATAAATAATAACTATATTACTGAGGGGTGCTGCCATTCAAAATGAGATATGTGTAAATTTATTACCATACCTAATAAAATCACAGAGCAATATCATATCCTACAGCTTCACAATCACTTTATTTGCACAACAGACATATAAAACAATAAAACATGCGCATGGACTCGGCGGTCTCCTTTCCTGCGCCTCTCTCTCCCTCTGCACCCAACTCAAATTCTGAGCACTTTCTCCTTCCATCCTTCTAATTGGCTAACAAGTTTCCAAGCTCGAGGCTTCTGGTTGGCTGTTGCTAAGCAGTAGGCAGCTGGAGCTAGACGTCTGCCGTGGTTTGTGCCAGGCAGGCAGAAGAGAGAGCCGTAACAGCAAGTGTGTGTGTGTGTGTGTGTGTGTGTCAGATAGGGCACCTCAAGTGTTACTTTTACAAAAGGTCTCCCAGGAATCGCCACTAGTCCAAAAATACACTCAATCAGGTCAAGCTGAGCTACACACTTGGTTCAGCATGGAGCGCACGCACACACACACACACACACACACACACACACACACACACACACACACTCACACATTCAAGTAAACAAAAAAAAAAGTCAATAAGATTATTGATTTACAGTGACAACTCAGTCATTATGGGAATTACTCTTTAATCCATGTCCATGACCAAGTGCACCTTAAGACATACCTCAAATACATTTTGAGTCAATACTTCACATCAGTATCATCTGATACTTTGTAGAAAAAAATTTCTTACTAGCAGTTTCTTCTGGTACCTGCTAAAAAAAAAATATTCTTGATTTTACAGCAGCTTCTTTCCTGTTATTCACACCAACACACAATGTCCTGTGTTTGATTTGGCACCTCTATGCTACACACACACTCTCTGAGAGGGTCACAAGATCTGGTGTGTTTTATAGTAGAGCCCGAACAAAGAAAAGGAACAGGGTGAAAGCAAAGCTCAGGTGTTTAAAATCCTACACACTGTTATCAGAGTGCTGCATGATCTGTAGTGAAGCAGTACAAGTGGGCAGCGCCTGCACAAACTCACTCTCATACAATCTCACTGTTCTATATACAGAGCATTAGTTAATGATTAACTGAGATGTGATCATTATCTGGATCCCAACATTCAAATTTATTTACTCTCTGGGTTTTATTCATTTTAGAGAGAATAATCCAAATGTTCTCTTCTAGAGACCAGATAAGAAACAGCACAATCATAATCCGTATAACTACAGCTAGTCAAAACATAAATGGTGTTTAAATAAAACATTATATGCATGTTGTCTGATAGAGCAGCACTGCCCGAGTTCTTGATCATCTTTGCTGAGGCTCACACAAGGGAAATTAGTTGTATTTCCTTCCACTACTCTCCATATGACTGATGTTTGTGCCGCTGCACTCTCTAAACCGCAATGAGCATTTCTGAGACATTCATCACAAAGCAGTGTTCTACTGTATTTGCTTTTGAGTATAGTATGTGCAAATCTCCCGGGTTTCTGGGTTAGACTCCCGCTTGCCAGTCAGCCAGGCTGTGCATCGCTGAAACAGTCCCAGGAGAACACCATCCCCCAGTTAAGCTGTTCCATGTCTCGGGAAAGGCCTGCGGGTGTTGATTCTTAGGAACTGAGCACAATAGGCTGGCTTCTCCATGTTACTGGCTTCATACACAGTGTTAAAAACACGGATAGTTTAATGTTTATAATGAATATATGAAACGCTAATCAACTAAGCATTCAGGTTTGTGTTTAATCTTACAATATTGTATTTGGATTTGATACAAGGAGTGAAATCTGCAATAAAGAAGCGAACATGGGATACACACAGAGGTGTGAATGTCATTTTTAATGTGTGACATTCTGAGCTGCAGGTGTGTAGGGGACTAATACATTAGGATAAATGCACAGCTCAGTGAACTCTTGAGGAATTTGTGTAAATGTGTGGCACATACGATGTCACCACTGGTTCAAGTAGCTTACCAATAAAATAAACAAATAAATATATAAATAAAATATGATACTGGCTAAAAACAAAGCCAAACACTAACATGCAGTGCAATTTTGTTCTCTGTGATACGCATGTTCAACTGGCTGTATTAGCATGGGATGGACAATATGTCATAATATCATATATCATATAACATTCTACGATACGATATGCATCATGATGTGTAGGCTTGCTAACAATTTCACAGCAATACAGCAGTATTTAATGTCTACAAAAAAAAAAAATATTTTTAGATTTTAACATTTTATTTAAAAAGATATCTTTAAACACTCAGAGGAGCAAAAAAAATTGATCTGTAAAAACAATTACATTTTACAATTTAAATTTTAAGTGCAAATTTTGGATATCAAATGAGAGTCACTTTCAATCGGTTTATAATTTTTTTTTTAACTAAAAATTAAATATAAATATATCATGACAATTTATCACAATATTGATATATATCATATCTAAGTCTATTGGTATGTCTGTATTAGTGCTGAGTGATGTGACAAAAACATTTCATTTCTATGATACACGATATTTACCACAATATATGTTTGCTAACAAACTGCCAGCAAAAGATATAGATATAAATATAGATAAAAAGAATAACAAAACATATATATAAAATGTATGACTCTTTGGAAATAACAAAATTATAGGATCAGCTACTTACAGTCAGATCAAAAAATTCATTAAAAAAAAAAAAAAAAAAATCACCATATCGCAGAAAAGCATATTGTGACATAATATACCACAATATTGATATTATATTGTCTTATCGCCCAGTCCGAGTTAGCATATCTGGTTGAGGACTCAATCAATAGCCCAATACGAAAAGGTAATGTCTCAAGAAATAAGTGAGGATATTTATGAGAGCCAGTCTGCCTGACTAAACAAAACATCAATGGAAGATAGCAAAAGATAGCAATTGTCACAAGTCACAAGTTTTCATTTACGTGAAACTCTTTTCATTACGTATCCTAGCTTGTTATGAAGCTGGGCTCAGGGTGAATCGCCAGCTACGACACAGTGCTCCTGGAGCAGAGGGGGTTAAAGGCCTTGCTCAGGGGCCCAGCAGTGGAAGCTTAGTGGTGCCAGAGGTTGAACTGATGACCTTCTAATCAGAAGCTCAATGACTTTGCCCTCATTGACCATCAATATAGTAGTGTTAAGCACCTCATTCCCTTTGTATGAATCTGAGCATTCTTTGAAGGACAATACAAACTTAAGCATGCTCTTTTTAAACAAGCCATCCTCTATCCCTGCTCCTACCACCCACAGATCCCCTCCATATAGTTTATATGAGCTGCCGATTCAATGTTACAGAGAGGGAAGATCGATCACGTAAACATGTAAGTATTGAACATCATCAGCAAGAGGCTCTACACATTCACACTTCATAGATCACATGGCTTGATATTGAAAAAATGAATTCAGACTAGTTTCTAACAGCTTAATATAAAGTAAGGACATGGTACAGAAAATACATGTAAATGAAGCTTAAGATGACACACAAAAACTTGTGCTGTCTGAGCAACATCATATATTGAGCTTCTTTATTTAAAGTAAATTAGATGCCGTAACTAACAAAAGGTGTTTTATTCTCTTCTCACCTGTCTTGGCTGACAGATCAGCCCTAACCTGGAATGTGAAAATCTACTCTTCATTCAAACAAATACTGACCCAGGTTTGTAACTCCAAACACTGTTTTATCTTGCAATTGGGAGTTACTGCAATTTTGTGCTTCTGTTTAATAGACTATCCCCTACCGCTACCCAACACCGCAGGCATGCTATCCTGTTCAGCCTAACAAACTCTACCAGAGCGGCCAGTTCACACTGAAAAGAATACCTCAGGTAAGTTATACTGCTTGTTTACACACTGCTGGGTTTTATTGTGGTTTGATTACTGGAAACATAAGCACTAAGTCGCAAATAACTTAGTGTGATAATTATTTGCGAGATTAAAATTCACAATTGTGAAATATTACCTCGCAGTTGTGAAATGTAAAGTCGCAGTTGTGTGACACTGACTCAGAATTGTGAGGGGGGGGAAAAAATCACTGTTGCATAACTAAAATAACTTACATTTACGCAATCTTAAGTCGCACCTGCTACAGAAAAGGTCACAAGTGTGAGATAAATCTGGGAAATATTTTCTCATATGTGGTGGAAAAGAGCTTCCATAAACAATGCATAAAGATAAAGTGGAAAGATGCATCTAAAACAGACTTCTCTCATGAAGAAAGAAATGCTATTTGTAGATGCCTTACCACTTGTAAGCATTTCTTCATCATCTTTGTATTTTATTCCCCCTAACTGTGGCCTTGGGATTAACAAAACACAAGCCACTGGAATAGTGCGCTCTGCCTGCTGCATCTTGATGAAGTTAACACCACACCCTCAGTGTGCTTCAGTGGACAGTAACTGTGTCAAAGTGAACCAAACCAGGATTCGACAGAAACACAACTAGAGGAAGTAAACAAGACGAGGAGAAATGAGATAAGGAGAAAAGAGAAGTGACATGCCCCCTGTGCTTTAGCTCCGTTTTGACATTTGTGTAAGCAGCAGAATGAGTGAAGGATGAGGGAAGGAGCGCGTGAACAGGTGCACAAGTTACATAAGCTCAATCATGATGCCAAAACAAACAGAATGATTCAGTTCGGTTCAACAAAACTAGACCGGTTTGGGTTTTTTTTTTTCTTAAATAAAGATGAGCAGCTTTAGTAAGTGTTGAGCCAGGATGTGTTTAGGATTGATCAGGGCAGATTTAGGATGCGCCACACCCGCCTCACTGCGCGCTTTAACTCCAGCACCACAACGACGGAGCAAACTTCTGCTTCAGTCATGAGCTCCTCACACAGCCGCCGGGATCTGGCCACGAAGAAGAGCAGCGATACAAGCTCTACATGACACTTCAGGGCGTTTTTTTTGTTTTGTTTTGTTTTTTTTAACATGAATCATTAATTATCTCTAAAGCATGGAAAAAGTTGATCAAGTGGATGAACCCCCCCAAAAAAAATAATAATAATAATAATAAAAATAACCCCAGTGTAACACTGTCACTGTAGGGTTCTTTAAGGGTTCACTGAATAATTAAGGGCTCTTATCCTCCTACACGGCCCGTATCACCTGATAAGAACCCACTGCTGTGTGTGGGAGCTACATGAGGACCTGGGGATTCCCCCAGCACAAACAGCAGCTGAAACCCAGTTAAACTCAGATTATATCCAACAAATAATAGACTATTAAAACTAAATCAATGGTTTTAAACATTTCCAGCATCTGAAACTATTTTTCACATGGCTTTATCTAGAGATAATCTCTTAAAAACTTTTTTTTTTTTTTTTTTTTAAATTAACCCATATGTTTTATGATCATCTTTCATTTTCATTTGTATCACCTCATGTTTAGAGCACTGACTCTAGTCAAAACTGACTCTGAGATGATTTTTCCAAGGATCTGAAGTAACCCTGACCTGACTGGGAGCTTTACACTGCCTGTAAACAGGACCTACAGATAAACAGTTCATCCACAAAACAATACTAATGTAAGCACTGTAAATAAAGCACGCACGAATAGTAATAAATAGTTCTTTACAACATGTCTACATGCTCCAGTTTGTAGTTAAATCGCGCTAGGATCTCCAGCAGCTGAATAATTGAGTTCAGTACTGCACTAGTTTAGAGGCGCACGAGCTCGGATTAAAGGAACATGAAGGAAAATCTCAGCAGCGGTTCAGACGGATGTCACGTTAATAACGTTATTACTCTGTTAAGAACAGCAACAAACTAGAACAGGCTAGAGGGAGTCGGTGTGCCAGCCTGGGTATTGCGGTATAATGGTGTTAAATGAAACGGTGAGGCGGTGTAGAGAGTGTTTCGGCGCGGACAGACTCGGTGAGCGGGCTACGTGAGCGCTCATGAGGAGGGAGTGAGCTAATGTGAGCTAACATTACCTCAGCTCCTGCAGCTCCGCGCGCTCGCGCACAAACTTCCGGCAAGTTTAACACTGCTGGTGGTGGTTTCAGAGTGACAGCCATTCATGCACACAAGATTCAAGCTGACTGGAGATGAAAAATCCGATCGGATGAGGCTGAGAAGAGGTGAGGGACCTGGGTCGTTATGTGTGTTACCTGCCGTGCTGGTGGAAGTTTGTGTCGTTGTCTCCGCCAGGCTCCTCACTGTCTCCAGCCGAGCTGCTCTCGTCGTCCTCCACCGTGGCGTCCGCGATGCTGCTCTCCAGCCCGCGCTCCATCACCGTGTCCGCGGTCTCCGGCTCTGTCCGGGACAGAGAGTTAAACTGCACAGTCCTCACACTCACAGCTCTCAACATCAACAACAGCACAAGGGATATGCCCACGTTGCCAAAGCGAAGCCCCCTTTCCATTGGGACAAGTGACACATCAGTACACAAGCAATCCCATAACCGAAAATGTGAAATCAAATGTAAAAAAAAAAAACAACAACTCTAAAGTAGCTTTGTGTGCGGCTTACAAAACAAAACAAACAAATTTAAACGTTTTCCAGCAACTCTCCGTTCCCGTTTCTTGGCGTAAACAGACAAGTCGCCGAGGCACCATGTTATTGGCGTTCTACCTGCAGTCGGCGGTGCCTTAGTAACGCCCCGCCCACTCCGTATCCAAACACCAATTGGACACGCAAAATGGAATGCTGCGCGTGAGGCTGAACCCTGCGCTCCGATTAGCTGCGCGTGTACGTCAATCCGCACTAGCGCGCCTACTAAGCAGAATCTGATTGGGTGACACAAATGTCAGTCTGCCAAAATATCCGCCCACCAAACAGACAACGTTATTGGTTGCTTTGCTGTCAGTCAAACCTGCAGAGGCGGACCAGAGCCGAACAGAAGAAATGGGAAGACGGCGGCGTGTCCGTTATTAAAGAGAGGAAAATGATTGGACCAGCGAAATTGGTGCGTTTATATTCGTTGTGACAGACACACAGGAGAAGCTGGTTGTGTCTCCACTCTGTCAATCAAATTAGTTGCCTCAGCCGTTAAAACAGGGGCGGGTCTAAAACAGACGAGATGACAGAAGGAAAGTACGAGGATGGAAAGAGCGACGTGGCCACTTGTTTACTGACACAAGTTTGACTTTCCTTTTCCGGCTCTTTAAAGCATAAGAGTTCATCAGCTCTGTGTTCCACAACACAAGCCACTAATGAGTTTTAGAAAAGCTAACAAAACGCGTTTTTAAACCGTTTTGTCCTAAATTAAAATGTTTGTACAACTTTCCTTAATGAAATTAGTTACACTTTAATTCTTGGGATTTCCAAACAAATCGGCAATGCGGTACTTTAATTACTTAAAATGTAAAATGGTGTAATTAACAAGCTATAAAGGCAAGTTTTATGCAAACATGGCTTTAGAAATAACAGTGCCTTAGCGTAAATGCTGTTTAAACAGGCTTTGCAATTGACACGCATGACTTGAGCTGCCCTCTTGTGGCCATTTCACGGAAAAACAAGCTGCATAAGCAACAATCCTGTGACTAACAATCAACAATATGTGCATTTAAAAAAGATAGGCCAGTCAGTCCTGCTTAGTTCAATAGTCCTCTTTAATATATTTGTCTTCAGTCAAGAGCATAACAGTTTAGGATTCTGATCACAAATCAAATCCATAACATCACAGTAATGTTGGTAACAAAATTTCCAAAATAAAGCTGGTGTGTAAAATATTATCTCAAATTCCTAATGCCCATTCCAGATGTTAAACATCTGTTTTAATATTACACATAGGTAAGGCCTGATGGGGTGATCCAGTTAAGTGGTACTCTGAATCCCTGATGAGTGTGTCTACAGGCACATTATATAACATTTACAAATTAAATCCAAACTCAGTTAACTGGCATGTGGTTCATCCTGAAATGTGAGAATCTACAAACTGTCTAAACCGCTCAATATACACAAATGTGAGAACATTTTATAAAAAAAAAAAAAAAAAAAGTTTTAGTCAAAACAGACTGCAGAAAATGATTAACATGTGAAAAGTGCAAACTGAACAAATCTAAGAAATTGTACATGCATGCAAGTTGTTGTATTGATGCTATTATATATGTATTAAATAGTATTTACCTGCATCATAACCGTGTATTAGCAGAGGCCTGTTATGCTTTGGTTGAATTTAAACAAAAGTAAAACTGAAAATAGGCAACAACTTTGACATAATGACTAAAAAGATGCATGAGGCACAGTGTGTGAGAATGTGTGAGAAACACGAAAGAGGGATTTTCCCAGATCTTCAATGAATAATAATCATTTAGTTAGACTGGGCTTAATCTGTCTGTCTGTTGTTTAGGCTGCACTACATGGAGGCCAGGATGATTTAACAGTTTCACATTTACTCAAACTGACAATAACAGGATGAAAAAAACAACGAAATATTGAGAAAACAAAATAAAGAACACACAGAACCTCTAAACCCTCATGATTGATCAGTGTGTATAATTTCACATAATACATACACACAAACCTACATGAGATTATAGGGAATGTTCTAGTGGTGCACCGTTTCGCCAGCAGGGGCTCTTGCTACTCCTAGTTGACAACACGAAGAGTTGCGTGTGTGTGTGTGTGTGTGTGTGTGTATACACTGCAATGGCACTTGAGGTGTGAAGGACAGGAAAGGACAGAGCTTTCCGTTTCTTTGTGTGTTTCTTCAGTTCATTGGAGCATCTCTGATCTTCACACTTCCATCTTCCATCCCAAAGTAAACTCTCTCAGCCATTCCCACAAACAGACCAGTCTCCACAACACCTACAGAGACATAGACAAGTCGCTGAACGTATGAAGCAGAGACTGGGGCTCATGTCTTTTTAGCTCTGACTGTAGATTCACACAGCACATCATGTGCTGATGAGTCCACTGGATTTGAGGACATCCTTAATGATCCTGCACAGTGTGAGCTGATGGGTGAACCTCACACTATGACAGAGTACACACTCGATCTGCTGTGAGTGCTTTGACCAAGTGCTCTTGATTATAAAAATATTTACTTACAGAGTAGGATAGCTCCTATATTTGTTGTCTGCTGGGGCTTTTTTTTTTTTTATTTAAACTGGCTTCACTGTCACATTCCATAACACATTATCTGTAGTTGAGAAGCATGCATGAAATACAATAATGGGTGTAATAATCATGAACAGGACAAACTAATTTCTCAATGGTAATTTTTCAAATTACCTTTGGAGGAGAAACTAAGCATACACTGCCTAAGCATAGACTAAGCATAAATAGACTCGGTATACACTGTCCAATCATAGTACAAATTACACAAAGGGATCCACTACAGAAGTTGTGTGTACCTAGGTTTGAACAGTGGCTTGTGTGTAATAGCTTTATATGCCTATGATGAGACTCCATGCTAGTCGTTTCAGCTGTAATGGTGTCCTAATAGTAACATTGAGTTTCTGGTTTATAGATTGATTTTTAGCCGTCTAAAAATCACCATCGAATATCAAGGTGAGCCTCACTGCAAAAAAGGATGTGAGGAAAGAGTCTTCAGCTTTTATTTACTGAAGACTTTTTGCACAGGCCTGTCATGAGGAATAACATTTTGCACAAACACAAGAACACAGAATCAAGGAGGATTCTTTAGTTAAAGGTATTAAGAAGCACCCAATACACAGTGGGCTCAAACAGAGAGGTATTGCTGAACTGACCTGGGATCATTTTGATGGCAGTGTTGACCTCTTTCCAGTTCTGAGCATGCTCAAACTTCCAGTCGAGGATGAAGTTGCTGTTATCAGTCACCACAGGGCCCTAAAGCAGTGATACAGTGTACAGAGTGAAGGTCACCATATCACACTATATTTATTCTATGCTTCCCCCCCCCACAATATTCAGTTTTTGGTCAGAATACATAGCCAGAATCTGACAAAGGGCAGCTGAAACATGCTTCTAGGTGAATGAACTATACATTTTATTTTCCTAACCTGAGTTAGAGGTGCACCCGTTCTTCTTTTCACACACACAGTGGCCCCAGAATGTATTTGGACACTTAAGCCACACTAAGGTGTATTAATTTCACTGCATTAGAAAATGTCAAACCAAATGGCATTTTATTTTATAAAGTACACGTTTTAAGCAAAACATTTCCATTATGTTTTAATATAATAATAATATTAATAATAATAATAATAATAATGGTCAAAATGAGATATAAAAGTATGTGAATGCTCAATATCATCTTCATTAAAGACCATATTTACAATGTTTCAGTATTTAGTTTGCCATCCTTTGCTTTGCAAAACTACTTGACAACATCTGGGCATGGAGTCAGCCTGTTTCTGTAACAGTGATGTGGTAGAGGTTTCCTCCAAGATTCAATCAACAAAAAATTCAGCTCATCCACACTAAAGATATATAGGGTTTAGGTCAGGGCTCTGGGAGGTCCATTCTAAGACTTTAATTTTCTTTTTGGCATAGTATTCTTTGAGAAGGGCAGCCGATATGCTTTGGTTCATTATCCTGCTAAAAAATTCACTTCTGTCATGATATCAATGAACGTAAGTACTTAAACACCACTGTAGGAAAAACAGCCGCCGCCACCTCCGTGCTTTCTCCAGAAGCTGCTGTCTTTCTGTTCTTTTGTGAATGTCAACCTTTCTTTTTTATTCTTGAGGCTGATGAATGGGTTCTGCCACATTACTCTCCCTCTGTACCCATGCTCATTGATCCTGTTTTACATAGTTTGTGCTCTAGTTGTATCTGGTCATTCTCACTGATGTCCAAAGCAAAGCTTGCTGCTGTTTCTCTGTTTTGTCTTGATTGTACTGACAATTTTCCTGCCCAGTCTGCTGGTGGCCCTTCTGGGTCTGCCTGTACGTAGACAGTTTTCATTCACAACTCCTGCTATTTTGAATTAAGTTTTGCTGATCTGGTGAACAGAGTAGCCTTCTTTGGCAAACAGATGATGCTAGACCTTTCCTCAAATCTTACCTCCCTCTTCTTAGCCTTTTTCGCAGTTACTTTTATCACCTGGTCCCAAGGTTATTTATGGTGTATGTATGTATGTAGTCGATTACCTTCAATTTCATACAGGTCCTGTCCCATCTCCCCACTTAAGTGTCCAGATACATGCTGGGGCCACTGTATGTATGTATGTATGTATGTATGTACAATCACTGAGCACTTTATTACAAACACTTGTACACTTATCATTCATGCAATTATCTAATCAGCCAATGATGGCAGCAGTGCAATGCAAAAAATCATGTAGATACAGGTCAAGAGCTTCAGCTAATGTCAGTATATCAGTGATTTTGACTGTGTCCTGATTGTTGGTGACAGACGGGCTGGTCTGAGTGTTTCTACAACTGCTGATCTCCTGGGATTTTCACACACAACAGTCTCTAGAGTTTACACAGAATGGTGCAATAAAGAAAAAACATCCACTCAGCTGCAGTAACAGAAACGCCATGTTGATTAGAGACGTCAGCGGAAATTGGCAGACTGTTTCAAGCTGACAGAAAAGCTACAGTAACTCATAGCTATTCTGTACAATTGTGGTGAGCAGAAAAGCATCTCAGAATGCACAACACATCAAACCTTGAGGCGGATGGGCTACAACAGCAGAAGAGGGTTGAAGACTGGAAAAACGTAGCCTGATGTGATGAATCTCGATTTCTGCTGAGGCACACAGATGGTAGGGTCAGAATTTGGCGCCAACAGCATGAATCCATGGACCCACCCTGCCTTGTGGTGGTGTAATGGTGTGAGGAATGTTTTCTTGGCACACTTTGGGCCCATTAATGCTAAGCAATCATCACTTGAATGCCACAGCCTATTTGAGTATTGTTGCTGACCATGTGCATCCCTTCATGACCACAGTTTACCCATCTTCTAATGGCTACTTCCAGCATGATAATGCACCATGTCACAAAGTAAGTCAACTCAAACTGGTTTCATGAACATGACAATGAGTTTAATGTTCTTCAGTGACCTTCCCAGTCACCGGATCTGAATTCAGTAGACCACCTTTGGGATGTGGTAGAATGAGAGATTCACAGCATGAAAGTGCACCTGAAAAATCTACACGAATTGCATGATGCAATCTTGTCAATATGGACCAGAATCTCAAAGGAATGTTTCTAACATCTTGTGGAATCCATGCCACAAAGAATTGAGGTTAGTATTAAGAGCAAAGTGTTCTCTACCCAGTATTAGTATAGTGTTCCTAATAATGAGCTAGGTGAATATTTGTGTACTGCATACACACACACACACACAATTTTGGCTGTTATCTTTAGCAGGTTAAAACCTTGAGCATCAGGCACTAAAACAGCAAAGGTTCTATTTTCAGGTACTTAGTGGTAAAACATGGGTGTTTTGCTAATTTGGTTAGGCATTTTTTCCAGATCATGCCCAGCTGCTGATGGCAAAAAATGAATGTTCCTGTGCTGACATAAGTGGAGCAGCACAACAGGAAGGGTGAGAGTCAAAATCTGAGCGGTGATCACAACTCAGTATTGGTTAGTACATGGGGGTTCAGACAGTTGATGCTTCATTACACACAAAATCAGTTAAAACAATACTAATTAAATACGACACTGGACAAGTGTCATAGAGACAAGGAATATGCATTTGACAAGACAGAAAAAAAATCATCTATTGTAAGCTGCATCAGGCTGCAGGCCACAAAAATACGAGATTTGAAGTCTGTAAGTGATGTCTAAAGGCATGTTGTTATAAAAATGTCACTGCACTTAGTTTTAAAATGGAATGAGAAGATCTGATCTGATAGGATGTCACCACATATTGATAATATATTAATTCAAACCCAGTTCTGTTTTCTGCCTGAAGATGAGGAATAAATTGACCGATTTATGTAACAGGTTTTTTTTTTTGAGCCATTCACTGCTACATTTCAATGCCTCTAGAAAATGGACACACATCTCACACATTGTTACTCACTCTGAAGGAGGAAAAGATAAAAGATAAGAGTGTGTAAACACAGCTGGGTCCAAGAGTTCACGTTAAAGATAAGTTTGCTTCTGATTGAAGGTCATTCTGCTGAGAGCATCCACAAAGCCTACTAATTAACCATTTTTTTGAGATAAATAAATAAATAAAAATAATAAATTTAAAATCTCTTTTTTTCAAATTTATGAGCAATTCTCGATTTTGATTACAATTTTGTTATGCAATTGAAAAATAATTTATTTCAAACGAAGTGTTTTTTATTAGAACAGACTTCCGACCAGCGATTTCACACTCACGAGGCAAGTTGAATGCAGCGTGAAATTTTACATTAACTTCATCTGACTTTTCAAACTCGTTCCAATGCCATATCTCTGAAGTGATATTTCCACATTTCTTTGCTATGATCTGCGTCTCCAGTGAAGTTCTGCCTGTTTATCTTGGTGTGCACAGTGTTTGAGAGTATCGCAGGCTGTAGGATGCGTTTATCATGTTAAGAAGGCTGTGTTTTTGCTTTGTTTTGGTTTAAAATTTTGAATAGCATACGTAAACGTGTACAATCTTGATTAGAACATTTTGAAAATCATGTTAATTGTTTCCTCCACAATCTCTGGTTTCCATCCACCTCCCAAAATCATGCTAGTAGGTGGACTGGCTACTCAAAATTGTCCCTAGGACACTGTCCCTGAAGGAGTGTGTGAATGTGTGTGTGTGCATGGTGCCCTGCAATGGACTGGCATCCCATTCAGGGTGTATTCCCATCTCATGCACACTGTTTCCCAGATAGATTCTGGATCCATTGCAACCCTGACCAGGATAAAGCGGTTACTGAAGGTGAATGAATGAACAAATGAAAATACAAAACAACAGTTTTAAAGTGGATCATCAGCAACAAATATCTACAGAACATTTTGTGCGCTGTGTCTGAATGCATTCCCTGTTCTCCACATAGTGCACTATTTGAGGTGTAGCCACTTTGTAGTGTTTTCCACATTCTCAGTAGACAAATGATATTCCCTGGACAGATCATTATACTACTACCCACAGCGCATTTTAAATTCGGTGTACTGACGCAAAGTACTGAAGTGCCACAATACATAGTGTGTGAGAGTGTGATTTCAGACACATGGCCTCAGGTACAGGACACAGATCTCACTTAAAGGACAAGGGTTAACATTCTATGCTTTTGATTTGAAGACAGTGATTTCAAACCCTGAACTGCTTGCTTTGATTGTAATCTGCCTCACATGTGAAATGATCAGATATACACGTCTTCACAGCTGTAAAGCTGAATTGAGTGCATTTTGTTATTTTTAACTTGTGCATTCTTGCACTGATAATTTATCCTAAGCTGAGTTTATAATAGTCATATGCATCTGCAAAATGGCAGCCACTCGTATCATGCATTCATTTGGTTCAACAATTGTGCACGACTGAAGGAATTAACATGACGTGTGACCATAGTGCATTATCAGTGTAAATATTGTGTGTGACTGTTTGCAACAGACTGAACAAACTAAAGCTGTGTCTCAAATTGCATACTGGTGTACTACTCTAGACCGTTTTTGAGTACTGACACTTCCCTATTCCACTTCTCTTCCTGTCAGCTCAGACCAGTCTGGTTATTCTCCTCTGATCTCTCTCATCAACAAAATGTTTCAGCCTGCAGACCCTCTGCTCACAGGATGTTTTTTGTTTTTCGCACCATTCTGTGTCAACTCTAGAGACTGTTGTGTGTGAAAATCTCAGGAGATCAGCAGTTTCTGAAATACTCAAACCAGCCCATCTAGCACCAACAACCGTGCCAAGTCACAGAGATCACACTTTTCCCCCCATTCTGGTGTTTGATGTAAACATTAACTGAAGCTCTTGACCTGTATCTGCATGATTTTATGCATTGTGCTGCTGCCACATGATTGGCTGATTGGATAACTGCTTAAATGTGCAAGTGTATAGGTGTTCCTATTAAAGTGGATGGTGAGTGCATGTCCCAGAACGGTTGGCAGGAAATCTCTAAACATAAACACTCTAAGCTGGACAGAGATGTTTCGGCTCTGTCGTGCCACCTGGTGGATATCGTTTTTTTAATCCTACACTACATCAGGTATGAAGATGAGTATGTGAACACATCACACGCCAGGTCTAACCCAGGCTTTATTCAGCACTTGTCTGTGAACAAGGTCACAGTAGTATTTTTCCTCAAATCCTCATTCACAAGGCACTGGAATTATGTAACACTGATCAACGTGCACTGTCTCACCGCTTTACTGACAGCCATCCTCAGCACAGCTTCCCCACCAAAGCGCCGAGTGATGGCCCTGGACACAGGCACGTACGCCATAGGGACCACTTCCACCGGCACACCTTTCTTCCACTGCTGCCCCAATGCCTTCGAGTCCTTCCTGTCCGTGACGGAAATGAGCCATCACACACACTGCTCAGCAGCACTTTGTGAGGATTGTGGTTTGCTTATTCAGTTTAAAAGCTTTAGTTTCCTTCCAGCACTAAGCAACACCGAGTGTGTGACTGATTTAGTGTATTGATTAGCATTTGAAATACAGTAGCTGACAATTTACACTAATATCCTGAGAGAAAGTATCACTTGTTTACCTGTAGTCAGCAATGACGATGAAGTGTTTGGCACAGCCGGCTACAATTTTCTCCTGAGTCAAGCACCCTCTGAAGCAAGGGAGGAGGTTAAAAAAAAAGAAAAAAGAAAAAGAGTGTTATTTTGGTATCAAAACAGCTTTAGGATGCTGTTATACGTCCACAAAGGATGTATAAAAAGGAAATTCCAGGACTTTCAGAACATTTTCTTCAAGCAGTAGAATTGTGTTCTCAAGAAGTACATAAAAGATGCCTCATATTCCAGCCCAGCATTACTTAATCATAATGGATTTTTAATATAGTTTGTGTGCCAAAACGTTGGGATTTTTTTTTTCTTCTTAAGATCAGTGACTATATTAATATATTTTATATATACACACGAAATGTCTATCTACTTTAAGCACTGCTTCACAAGCTCAAGCAATTTCAGCACCATCTTAAAACCCTGTTGACATTAGTTCTGAACAAATGTATCTTGATTGACGTGAACCTGTTTTTTTTTTTTTTTTTTTTTAAAACCTTTTTTGAATGTTTGCAACCATTAAAATAACCTTAACAGGAATATGTGGCCAACAGATGATCTGACGCTCCTTACCCGCCTCCTTTAATAAGTGTGAGTGAATCATCCACCTCATCAGCTCCATCGATTGCTACGTCCAGCTACCAGACACACACAGAAACACTTTCTTAGTTTCACTCGAAACTTTAAAATGTGCCATATTTACACTGATTTTTCTTACACCCTAGGCTCAACTTATCTGCAGTGCATGAGGCATGTCTGTGTAAACTAGATGCTGTCAAACCTGGGTTGTGATTAACTCACATCTGGGTGTCTGTCTAAATCTGAAAGAGACAGGCCATGCTGCAGGATCAGCTGACGAGCCTGAGGCAAAGAGGACACAGCAGATTAACCTTCATTATTCTGAGATATTAAAATGCTAGTGTTACATCTGCTTCTAAGTAACTCTCATGCACTCACCTGGAAGGACGTAGGAACACACACAATGTTCAACTTCTCCTGCCTTACTCTCTCAGCTACAAAAAATGTATTAAAAAATTAAAATATTTAGGTGAGAACATAAAATTGATGCCTTAGGTATAATGCTGCATTCCTGCTGCTTTGTAAGTAGTAATTTGCAAGTTCATTTCCCACCGCAGCACGTTCAACGAGTAACTTAGCAACAAGCTGGCTGGCTAACGTTAGTGATAACTCACGTTGATGATTGCCTTCTCAAAACAGCAATTAGTATGGTCAGTTGTATAGATTTAACTAAATACTGTGTCTGTATACTGACTGATCTAAAGCCACTACCGATATAAACTAACTCTGAAGTGGAGAAGGGGACTTTACACTGTTCACAATGTGCACAGCCATGTTGATTTTACGTCACTCTGTAAATGGAGAAGGAAGTGATAGCTGAGGCGTTGACGTGATGAAATGTAAAGCTGAGGGACGTTTTTGGTGGGTTTTGCCGTTCAGAGGTGGGGAATCACAAGGTGCAACTTTGCTTACCCAGTCTGTCCACAGCATAGACTATGGTGGAGCCGCTCCCCACTCCCACCACCTGGTTGTTCTGGCACACACAGAAGCAGAAATGTGTTATTTGAATGTGTGCAATCATTGGTCTTTCATTACATTCTTAATTTATCAGGGAAACTCCTTCTCTCATGCAATCAGTCAGGCTTGTTATTGGTTTAGCGGTCACTTTACGTGCCCTCATGCCTGCGTTACGTGCCAGCTCTCCATTTTAGTACTGCATTCATAGCTAGTCATGCCAGAGTCTCCTCTTGCACTCTTTCACAAAGTAAAGCTGAAGGATAAGAGCATACCTAATAAGCTATTTTCTCTCTCTGTCAAGCTGTATGTGAATCTGAGGTGATGTCGCTGCCTGATCCTGATCACTAACACTACTTCTGCTTGGAGCTCCGGTCACGTTTTCTTCCTCATGATGTCTCAGGGAGTGTTTTCTTGCCACTGTCTCTTCTGGTTTGCTCATTAGGGCAATAAAATCTACAGCAGGATTTTTGTAAAGCTGAGTTTTAATGATGTCTATTGTTAAAGGCACTATGCAAATAAAAAGAATTGAATTCTCATCAACTTTCTAAATAAAATGTGACCGATCCGACTTTTTCCAACAGCGTTTTAGGCGTCTGATGACCTTTGCAGTACCAGAGTCGACTCTCGGCAAAGCTTCTACTGCTATGTTTTGCAAAACATCAAATACAGTCTTTTCACATTTAGGACTGTGCCATATCAGCATTACACACCTTCACAGCATAAACTAACTAATCAGTTTGTTGGATCAGAAAATATAAACACTGACTCAGCATTTCAGACAAAATAGTGCACTTAAAAAAAATAAATAAATAAATAAAAAAAGATGTTTTTGTCAATAATACTAATTAATACTTATTTAATGAAGCATTAATTTAGATATCATAAATCATGGTAGTCCCACATGCTTCATTGCTTCTTTCTGTTGACTGGATCATGAGTGACCAGATACCTTTCCCAGTAGTTTTCCAAAACCCCGCCCCCTGCCCCGGATTGGTTGATAGCTCATGCTCATAGCTCATAGCCTAAACCTGCATCTTGATGCGACGGGTACAGAGCTGTTGCTAGCGGTACCTATAATAGTTATCATAGCTGCTATCAGTGCAGTTACATTTCATGACCAAGAAGTATGAATGCAGGAATAGTGTGTAACATTATTCGTGCTTCAATAAAGTGTAACTAATATAAATGTTGGTGAAGGACCAGGATGTAACATTATAACCACTACTGAAGCACAGGTCAGTGTGCTAGAGCAGGAAAAGAGCGGAACTGTGCTGTTCATGCTACCTTCAGGTGCTACCGGAATTCTCCCACTTCTGAAGCGTGAATTACGAGTATGCCGTGTTCACATGCTTTGTTGTCGGAAAGACCATTAAATATGGACGATTCCTACATCTTTTTGTTTTTACTTTTCTTTTGACACCATAACATATTACTCAGTTACCTAACTTGCTGACCATTAAAATACAAGCTAATTTGTGTAAAAATGTAAACATGCACAGACTGGTTGCTGATGTAGTACATAAATGAATATGACCAAAACGGCAAGCACTAACAATTAGCTGCATTTGGAAAAATGCACAAAAACCTGACATTCAGTACAGAAGCTGTCCTCTCCTCCGCCATGTTGAAAGTTTAGGACTTCTCTCATCTCGGAAACTCAAATATCAAACTTATCTCCGAGTTTCCCAGTCGTATTTACGACCTGAGGGGGCATACATGCGCAACTTCCTAGTAAGAAACTCGTATTTTCGCCAATTCCGATAGCACGTGAAGGCAGCATTAGTTCCATCTTAAAGTCCTAACTGCTAGACTTCGACCCTCCAGGACCCTGAACCACGAGTTAGACAACTACAGAACACTAAATGCTAGATAACTTGCTAACTCTAACATGTGAAGTCAGGGTGCATATGCTCATGTTTACGATGACTAGCTGGCTATAACACGAAACACTAGCTAGAATATTAGCTAAATGGAAGGAAAAACCAACAGGATACACAGTGCAGACTTCAGTCACAGCAGTGCGTCGTGAGAAAGCTAAGCTAAGCTAAGCTAACGACACCGGCGCATGGACAGTGTCTCACCTGTATGTGGCTGTCCACAGCAGCGTAGGCGGCCAGCTTCTTCGCCTCTTCAGCCATCACGGTGCTGTAACAGCGGCTCTCCAACACGTGCTGAACCCTGCGGAGATGTGAGGAAGAGGAGGAGCGACACCGAGGTGCAGACAAGGAACAGAGGAGTGTAGACTTCACACTGAACTCAGCCCACCTCCGCCACTTCATCACCTTTCAGCAGGACACACACACTCAGTCCACTAACGCCTCTACAGCCTCATTACCCTGTAGATCAGACTAGAGCTCAGGTTCATGTCACTCCAGTAAGAACAGATAGATCACAATAAACGTCTCTAAGCTGAAGTGACAATTAAAAACAACACGCAGGCGCTGATGTACTGTCTGTTGATTGACGCAGGGTGCAGCCAGTAGGATGAAGCTGAGCGACGCAGTGGGCGGGATTAATTATTTATTGAAATAATTATTTATTTGTTTATTTATTTATTTGACCAGTAGAGGGCCGCCTAATTGTGTTTGCTGGTGGAGATTCAATGCAAAAGTTTACATCTTTTGACAAAATTATTTTGACAATGGATTTTGTATGTGTTACGTAAAAATCTACACATTATACATTCATTATTGGAAGAAGAAAAGCTTATTTTCTGAAACAATATTAAGCCAGCACAGAACATAAACTGTCAACATATCCAATCCAGTTAAGAAGATAACAAAATAAGGTTGAATACTTCAATATTACAGTCAAATACTGAGAGAGAAGTCCACTGGTGTGCAGGGAGGAGGGTGTTTTTACACCAGAGGTTTTTCAGGACTACAGTGATACTGTCACAGTCTCAAAGGAGATAAAGAGAGAGAGAGTTGGGAATCATATTCAGTGAGGATTGGTATGAGATTTTACAAAACAAACTGACTAGAGGCTAAAACAACAACAAAACACATTTGGATATCACTCTTTCATGCAGTCTTAAACCATACGATTCTAACACAAGTCCTCTTTCCTGCTTTGATTTTCCTCACATCTGTGTGAAACACACCCTGTTCCTGATCTCTTTTTAATCATATGCCAATCCTAGTCATTTGTCTCTACAGATTCAAGTTTATATAATACATGTCCACTATTCACAACATTCTCTTTCTTTCATTTTCATTTTCAGTGCTGAAGGACCACAGCATTGTGGGGTGGAGTGCTGTCCCTGCCCTGATCCAATTCAATCCATATCCTATCCATAGTATATCCTCCAGTACATCGGTCCTTCAGAATCACAGTTCTCTCTCTCTCTCTCTCTTTCTCTCTCTCTGCCTCAGTCCCCTGTCTGTCTGTCTCTCAACATTAGAAAAACTGATTCTGAGAGATTTATTTGGGAATTTAGAATAAATGTGTTTGAACTGAAAATGAGTGCACTGATACAAAATCTTAGGGTGTATATTACTTAGATTTTTCTAAAGAAAAATAGTCAGTGATTGAATATTTGTAAGTTTTTGAGCATGGTTTGAAAATGTTTATATTGCTGTAACAAATCAAGAGAGATCATTGTAGTTTTCTATGAAAAGCTTCAGACAATTACATTTTGAAAAGTGCAGAGGTTTGATAGGGTGTGTAGAGGTTTGAGAGGGTGTGTAGAGGTTTGATAGGATTTGTAGAGGTTTGTAGAGGTTTGGTAGGGTGTGTAGAGGTTTGATAGGGTGTGTAGAGGTTTGACAGGGTGTGTAGAGGTTTGATAGGGTGTGTAGAGGTTTGATAGGGTGTGTAGAGGTTTGATAGGGTGTGTAGAGGTTTGATAGGGT
>CM075005.1:18749419-18760944 GCA_037576675.1 Pangasius sanitwongsei
ACACACACACACACACACACATATATATATATATATATATATATATATATATATATATATATATATATATATAATGTTGTAAAGTAGAGCCGGGGGGGATTGTGCGTGAGCAAGCATGCTAGTTTGTGTTTATAAGTACATGCCTATTCGCATTTGTCTTTGTGTGTGTGTGTGTGTGTGTGCGCAATTTTCTATGCATTCTGAGGACAAACAGTGGTGATGTTCTGTAATATGCAAAGCTTATGGTAAGAGTTTATTCTGCAGTGTGTACAGTCTGTGGGAAATAGCTCTCATTGCCTGGACCCGTTCCCCTATCCCTGAAGCATCAGCAACTAATGTTACATTCTGAACGCATGTCACCATGTATCCTGGAAATATATCAACCCTAATAATAATCTTTCTCATAGAAATATCTAAAATATTCATATTCTATATATCACTGTATTGCTATGAAACAGTATCAAGCAGGGGGTGTGTATTATTTTGGTCTGTTTTGACTTGTTCTTAACAGATGCACCACATTTTCAATGACATGCACCACAACACATCAGAGTGTGTATGACCAACAGTATGATTTCACATCATGTACGAGCTGACAGAGAGAGACCCTTCACCTGAAGGAAAGTGAAGTATTGAAGGGTCATCCGGTTTGTTTTGTGTGTGAATTGTCAACATCAAAGAGGTATTGCTACAGACAGTTTCACTTCACTTCACTCCGCTTGTTCAGTGACCTTTTTGTATGGTATCACAAATACTATGAGAAGAGCTTGTCAATCACCAGTCTCTTCCTGTCAGTACAATGTTCTGCCACTGTATGTGAGTATGTTTGTTTCATGGTTTTATAACTCAAGTGAGTGGTCCATATAATGAGACAGAGGTACATAAGAATTAACCAAGGAGAGAAGCTTTGGCATGAGAAAACAGTGAGAGAAGCAGTGACTGACTAAGATCAAACAGACAGGAATATAGTCAGCCTTTCAAACTTTATATTCTCTCTCTTTTTTTCTGTTACAGTGCTTCACCAGAATGTCTGCTGTACAACACTTGAATCAGTCTGTTTTTCCTCCCAGAGTTTAGCATTTCAAAAATACAATTCCCAGAGTCCTTTTTTTTTTTTTTTTTTTTTTTTTTTTTTTTTGGAGGTGCACATGTTTACATGTGCTGTGCGTCCATGATGTCCAGGTATTTGGCCTCAATGATCCTGGGCAGCAGACAATTCCTAAGACATTTACAGTGCAGTTAGTAGCAGCAACAGAAAAATAATTAACAGACAAAAGACACAAAAGGGTTCATCACGGGTTTTTTGGATGCATACTGGTTCTAGTCTTCTAAAGGGTTCTACTTGTAACAAGTTTTAAGAGAAATAATGGTTCTGCTATTAAGGATTTCGCCACAAAAAACCCTATATGGTGGCTAAAATGATTCATTCTTTTCTGAGAGTGTAGTAGTTTGTTGTTTGTGCCTGTGTGTGTGGACAATAAAACAATGAGACAAACCTGATAGGTATGAGGATAAACATTAGCAGAGGGAAGATCATTTTCATGTATGGGAGTGGGTACATTCCAAACGCACAGAGGAACAGCAGCTGCACCATCTGAAGGAAAGTGAAATAATGGATTTTCCTCTGTGGTACCTTCCGTATGTAGTGAGTTGGGGGGTAGGACGTCTGAAAAGAGAAAAACGTGAAAGAGAGAGAGAAAGAAACTTGGTATGGGGAAACGTATTTGCATTCTGAATAGGCAAACATAAACAAAGTGGCTTTTAATAATAAAAAAAAACTGTCAAAGCAATGCAGTGAGCTGTGCTGAGTTAGAAAGCAGCCATGATAGAGCACATCTCTTACTGGATCATTTACGATCTTCCAAGTAATCAGTCCCAACAGATAGCCGGTAGAGGGCGCTCTTGTGCCTTGCTTTTATTTGCAAGATGTACCCGATGTTGTTTTTAAGCACATTCGTAAAATGCCTTCCATGACTTTTACTTGCCCTCTAGTTAGTTGAAAAAGAGGCTGCTGTTCTGAATACTCTATCAACACCAACACACTCATGCTGTAGTTCAAACTTAACTGCCCTGTCTGCTGGTCAAAGACACTCTCTCTCATACTGCCAAACACTAGATGGGTGATATGACACAGATCTCAATAGCCCAGTAACATTCGCCATAGCACACTTTCCTGCATGGACAATAGACAACTCACTGTGGAGGAAAAGCATGGTTGAACCAGTGATGGTCCTATGGGTGTTTTTTCATGGGGTGGGGGGATTCATTCAAGGGGTTACAAAGGCATTAACAGGGTGGAAGTGAGGGTATGTGTGGGGGCACTGGCACGATTTCCACCCACTTTTCACAGAAGATTTTATCAGATGCAGTGAGAACATGTGACATGATCTGATATGTATCGACGCTTTCTAGAGCCTACTGTTGCCTATTTTATGTAGAAATGGTTTGCAGTAGCAGCACAAGCAACTGCAAAACCGATCAGAGACATTTATCAGCAGCATAATGTTGCTCAGTACCTATATTCACGTGCTGTATGCTATGCAAAGGTTTCATGAATGTTAATGAGAATGAACCCAAAGGAAACTATGCTGTCACTGAGAGAAAATGTCCAGCTATTGCTGAAAAACCTATAAATCCTTTGACTACGATTTCTGAAGCAATTCCCTGTCCATATTTTTTTATTTGCCGTCTCCTTTTCTTTGAAATTTTTTCACATAAAATTGTGCACATCACTAGAGCTGAGCACTGCTTGGTTATCAACATTTTTTGTCAGCCTGAGGGAATTAGAGTCATAATTGACTTGTAACATGTAACAGTCGCCCAGGATGAGCACCTTCGTGGGGCACTCGTACACACTGAACAATCTGTCTTGCGATTTTTGCCATCGCATTCAGAGCGTAGACTATATATAATCTATATAAATATTCGGACTGTATATAATGCAGTGCCACACAGTGGGCGTGGTAGGAAGATCACTAGTCGTACATTTTAAGCACGGTTTAAGCAATGTGACATTTACCTGGTGATAGAATAATCCATACAAAATTGAACTGAATAAAAAAAAAAGAACTATTCATTTGTACAAATCGATTTAGCTTCTGTTTCCATTCAAGTTAGGCAAGAAATACTGAATAGCTCTTTACCAAAATATGCATGATGTTATTCCTATTAATAGCAAATTGTATTATTATTATTATTATTATTGTTAGTAGTAGTAGTACAATCCATTAGATATCACGACAATATGATAACTGCAGGTGTACTTTATTCGCATAGTTTATAGCCACCTGATGTTTGTCCCCAACGCTTCATGCTAAATTTGCTTCCCTGTGGAGGCTCATAGGCTTTTCTACCTGTTTCTACCAGTAAATTCTATTTTTAAGTCACGGACAGTCGAAAAAAGCATTTCACCGCACGTAGTACTGTGTATGGTTGTGTGTGTGACCAATGAAATTTGAATTTGATTATAAATGTCAAATAAAGCAACCGTATAAGTAATAAACAATAAAAACTTTTGCACAGCAATATCAAGTTAAATAAGGCCATATCATTTATACGATATAAAGCATATTTAAAATAAATAAACCTGCAATCCAGGATTCTCTAAGAGCTATTTCATATAGAGCCTTTGCCTGTCAGTTCTTTCTTTTAAGAGTATGCTTATAGTTTCCCCATTAAACCAAGTATATTATATACTTTAAATATAATATAGTAAATAATTCTGTTTCCTGTTTATTATTATTCCTTACTATTACAAACATAAAAGCATTGATTGAGACACAAAGCTGTATCATCTCAGTTGATATGAATTAATGTGTACTGCATCTCCAAATTATTATTTCTTACTATAGCAACACAATTTAGAAATCTAAGCAGATTTTATCACCTGCACCTTGTCTCCACTCACGCCACATTCTCAGAGTTTGCCACAGACTCGCTCGTGAAAATTCGTGTACCATTCTTAAAAAATGTAATCATCTGCATAAATGGCCAGCTTCTGTATTCTGACTTGTTTGCAACATTTATTCTGTTAATCTTCTTCAATGACATTGGGCTTTTACTTCCTGTTGTGACTTCACTGTGCTGTTTTAAGTATTTGGGTTTGGGTGATTTGCCGGCAAAGCTCGGAAAGATAAGATTAATTTTGTTGCCCTTTCTGGCTTGTGGGATTTTATCATACAAACGTTAAAAAACAAAACAAAACAAAAAAAAAAACTATATAGTCTTGGCCTTAAACCTTACCCAAAAATGGTTTAATCAGACAAAAATACAGCTTGTTACTGAGAAACAGTGATGAGTCCTCCGCCACCTCAAAGGGTGTCATATCTTCTCTTGTAATGTAATCGCTTCTGATCAAATGTGAGCCTCCCAAACTTTCCCCGAATGAATCAACCAGTTTTCAAACCTGGCTTGCGTAAATCTAATGTCTTCCTGTTCAATTGCCAGAGTGAATGTCTGGAAGGTGTTTTTGATGAAAGTGGTGTGTTTGGTGAGTTTGTATGGTTTATGAAGTGTAGTGAGATCATGAAGTTAGCATAACGGATCAATTTCAGACCAAACAGTAACAGTGTATTGTTCATTATTAAGGCAAATGTATCCTCTGTAACTTAGTGAGAATATTAATTGTGCTAGCTCAAATAATGGGGAAATAAATGGTGAAATAAAGCTCAAATAATTATTTTTTTCAGTTGATTTAGAAATAAATGAAAAAGATATTAGGGACTTATGTATCAGTTACTGTTTTTATTGTGTCACTACTGTTTAAAATGTATGCAGATTTTAATTACACCCAATTTCTAAACACTGAAATATGCTGACACATACATCATCCTAATGTATCTAAAAAAGTATCTTGTGATAGATATGAGATAAAAGTATTATAGTCTGTTATTTTTGCCATGTTGGACATCCTTACACACACGCACACACACACACACCGCATACCTGTTCTTTGAGTAGAAGTGCCATGCGGTCACACATCTGGTTGCCGTCAATGGATGTGAGGGCAATGTAGAGAAAGAGGCCGTAGAGTACAGGTTTGGGAATCCACTGCAGTGGAACAGGCAGCAGGAACACACTCACACCAATCAGGATATTCGCCAACAGTGATGTTACCCTGGTCTCCTTCACACTTACAATACTACACACACATATACACACACAAAATGAAATTCAAACTTGGGATCTGAATGTTTGTAAGTGTAGAACCGAAAGTGAAGGCTTTGTGTGAGAGAACCGCTGCTCACGTCTCATAAAGGTGTCCTCCTTCCACCCTCTCCTCCACAATGGCCAACTGCCGCACATGCAACGTCGAGTGAGGAAAAGCAGCGTGCATCCAAGGCAGACCAAGCAACGACATCAAAATATTAATCAGGCCAGATAATGTCAGGTCCCAGTGATATGCTGTACCTTTCAGTAACCTATAGCAAACACAAACACCGACCGACAGCACACGGAAAACACAAAGATTTACACAAACACAAAACACAGATATAACCACAGTCAGTTACCAGTGATACGAGGTACCCTTTAGCAACCAACAGAGCACAAACATGAAAATACAAACAGACAGGCAAACCGGATATGCAGTTATTAACACAAAAACAGGTACCATTAAATTAGATTAGATTATTATGGTATTACTTGGCATGCTATGCCCTTCAGTGACCTCTAACACATTAACATACACTCGTGAATACAAGCACACACATAAACACACCATCACATCTTAACCTTTCATAGCAAAAGCCAAATCTAAATCATCACATTACAATGTTACAGTTGCTAGTGTTGAAGTGTTTTTATGGGTGGTGTACCTGTTCTCTGGAGCATTGGTCAGGGACACCACAATATTCTGGTCAATAAAGATGAGGAGAGCAAGAAGGAAGCCTAGCCCCATGGCACATACCACACTGACTCCTGATAACTTTTCCAAAGCGGCCACGCGGAACAGCGAACCCTTGTGATAGTTAAACACGGGCACTAAAACACACATACAGTACATGGAATGCATTTACAAAATTGGTCTAGAAATCAAGTGATGTAGCATTCAGTTATAAAGATAACTCTATATAACACTATTTATGTTCTTGGTAAGTAAATGTTATTTTCTAATTGCTTATTTTGCAAAAGTATAGAAAATGGCTATTAATCCCCTCAAACTTTGCCTTTGTGACCTGGACATTGGTATTTTGAAATTTACCTATTTTCACTGAGAAAACAGGCGAATTTGCGTCTTTTCATTCACATAAAGTCAGAAATAACAACATATGAATCATATGAAACATGTATTTATACTAAGGTTATAAAAAAAATGACCACAAAAGATCTAGAGGTGAGTAGTTTTTCGACATTATTACTTGGTAGTGGCGTTCAAAGTCCAGTATATCCTGGTGGAAGCGCTGACCTTGCTCCCCTGAGTACACTCTCATGCATATTGTGCTGTAGTTCTTCACCAGAGTCTCAACCAGCTCCACATAGTTTTCGGAGTTTTGTGATTGCTCAGGAAGCCCCAAAACACTGCAACAAAGCTGTTCCAAGCTGTTTCTTCTTCCTAGTGTGCTTCTTGGGGAATTCCTTGCACTTCAGGATCTTCTTTGGATCTGTGGTCTGACAAAGACGGCTTTAAAATGAAGTCTTGAAGGTACCTGAAGGCTGCCTTCCAGGGTCCACCAGTGGCTCCCACTTGGCATTGTTTCTCACCACAGTGAACTCAATCTGTTGTGGCCAGCCCCGCTTTTGGTAGTGTGCCTTGGTGTCCCTGCTGTCCCCAGGACAAAGATAGCAGAGAAACTTGGTAAAACCTCCTTAGAGATCCATCAGGAATGCCACCATGTCTCCGATGACCTCTCAGCCGTACTCATCATACTTCCAGGCATCCAGCAATGTCTTGACGCTGTTGTAATTAGGGGTGTAACAATACATCGATATGGATCGATGCATCGTATCGTTAGAAATTTAAACTTAAAATTTCACACGTAAAATATCGATATGCGGTACCTTTATTTTGACACTCTCCACGTCCTCATTCCTCACGTAACGTTCGTCTACGATTTTCTGACAAAGCACGCATTTTCGTTTACCCCCCACACTGTCTGCCTGTGTGTCAGAAAGAATGTGAATGCGATGCAGCAATAACGCGGCTGTAGCAGCGAAAAGACAGACGCAGAAAATGTTGTGCCTGCTGTCGGACGCAAATCGGGGGTTTGGAAATATTTTGTATTTGGGAAAACAGATGGGCAGACAAAGAAAACCCTTGTTATTTACCAGTGTACCGTCCGAGCGTGCGTTTAGCGCTGCAGGTGATACTGTCCACGCAGAACGCAGTGTCCTCTCTCCTGTTGATCAGTTGATTTTTTTTAAAAGAAAAAACTCTCAAAAGAGACCACTGCAGCACTTGTTTGACTGTTAGAGCTGAAGTTGTGTGACAGATCAAATGTTAGATAAGTTTAACAGCTTTATTTTTGTATTTTTTATATTCATAATTTTTTTTATTTAATTTATTATTTTCTACAACTAGAATACCTCAGTGATTTGCACTATTGCACATTGTGGCACAAAAGACTGGAAGATGTTGACTGTTGCCATCATAAGCTTGATTGATTTCATGTGAATTCATTGATTGCGAATTCAATTTCAATTTTATTTTTGTTAGTTTGTTGTAAATGTTCCAATTGGGATAGAGAGTGTGCAATTTTCAAAGAGTTTAATTAAATGTTCATGTTATATATTTTGGTTGCATTTGTGAGTTATTAAAAATGTAACTGCTTGTGTAAACTAGGCACATAATATCAAAATATTGATAAATTAATCTAATCGAATCGTAATCGTATTGCAGAAATTTTTGAGGTATCAGCAAATATTGTATCGTAATGAACTATCCGATTTACACCCCTAGTTGTAATCCTCTTTGAGGTACACGGAGTGAGACAGCGGAAGAGAAGGGGTATTTGTTCCAGTTATGGAGAAGCACAGCTTTGAGGCTCCTGGTTGAGCTGTCAGTGAAGAGGTGCCACTCATTTGGGCTACAGGTGATACAGATTGCCTTGAACAGACTGGCCACACTGTGGCAGAAGCAGAGCCCCTCTTGATGGGTGGATGCAAAACCCTTAGTGACGCTTCCTATGGTCTGCGACTTGCACACTTTCATCCAACAAATTCCACTGCTTGAGCCTAGACATCAAAAGTTTGGCATTGGACTTGGTGAGACCAAGTTCTCTGATCAAGTCATTGAGGTCTTTTTGGTTGTGGTAGTATGGGTTTCTCTCACAGCCTCTTGATGCCATCTAATAAAAATGCTGAAATGTTTCCATTTAGGTAGCTGGAACTAAACTAAATGGGTGGGCTTAAGGTCCCTGTATTTCTACTTCTATTTATATTACTGGACAGTTCTAGAAAGTTCTAGAAAGTCTGGAAATGTTCAGGAAAATAGATCTGGAATGTTCTGAAAACTAATATATTTTGAAATTTACCTGTTTTTTCTAAATTTATGTGAACAAAAAGATGCAATTTCTCCCGTTTTCTCAATGAAAATAGGCAAATTTCAAAATGCCAACGTCCTGGTCACAAAAGCAAAGTTTGAGGGGATTAATTTTATATACTTTTTTGGTATAAATAACACTTACTACCAAGGAAAAAATAAAAAATAATTTGTTGCATAGTGTAGTTAATATTTTTTTGTGTCTACAGAACAACCTCACTCACAGCCAATGTCGCTGAAGATGTAGGAGCCAACGTAGGAGAAAATGAGCACAGAGATGGGCAGAGCGCAGTCTGACAGGATCTCCCTCATTTTTGCATGCAGGAAGGGACTGCACACACAAATGGTGTCAAAACATATCTCAGTTTTATGTCCCCCAGTATGTGCATGTTTGATCCTTACCTTCTCTTAAACTGGTAGAGTGTGTACCCGACCCACAAGGTCCCAAGCATAAGAAGGAGGCAAAGCAGTGGCCGTGCTCGTGTGCACAAAATGAAGGATTCTGGGAGCGATAGTAACCCTGCCCCTGTGAAGTTCATCTCCCCTACATTCAACCCTCCACTTATTCGATGCAACTCCTCTATGCTGCCATTGGCCAATGTAGGAGGATGGTAATACTTATGGAAGACTGTAAGGAATTTTCAAAAATACATTAGATGAGAAACCACGGTGTTTAATAGTCAATGACAGTCAAGTACATGGAAATGCAAGTACATATAAATGTATTCAAAATGCATTTTGCATCTGAGACTGTGAAAGACACAGAGACTTACTCTTGACAGTGCCTTTAACAGCATCTGCTACAAAGGCGATTGAAATGAACAGAGCTATCACCTCCTCTATTGACCTGTAGACATAAATAAGAAAACATGTATCAGCCATCTAGCGGTGTGAGGGTGAGTGAGCATGTGGGTGGGTGTGCATGTGTATGTGAGCCTGACCTCTTGAAGAGCTTAACGAGTAGACTGAGGTTGAAGACCCCTCCAATGATGAGGAACAGGCTGTTCCACAAACCAATGCAGGCATAGAACGCACTGAACTCCAGCTCATAATCGTCACAGATCCCTCTGATTACTACATACACACAACATGCATTAAACATCTTGTTAAACGCATAATTAATAAGAAACACACAAACATTATAGTTAAGAGTTTAATAGTTTTCAGTATGTATACAGTTTGTGTGTGCATGTGTTTGTTATCTAGGAGCATATACTGTGGGTTAATGTACGTACAGTATAAAACCCTTTCTATTCATAGCACTCAGATGGGAGAGAATGGTGGGAGATGGAAATACTCTATAAGTAATTATACAGAATGGTTCTCGGTTATTTCTTGGCCTCTGTGTGTTGTTGCACTTTAGTGTAGAGTTGCCTTTCTGCACGTGGACTCAAAAAATGGCATTTCTATTTTTCTAAAGCAGTCCATCACAAACCTGAATTATCTGAATAAGTCAACTGGAAATATAGAAATCAACTGTTCCAAATAAACAGCCTGGAAAACCACACCAGGGGGACTAGTGTTTTAAAACCGCTTTAAAATTCTTCTTTTAACCAATGAACAGATCAACTGCACCTCCAGAATGTAGACAAAGACTACCACAAAGAGATGCACCAGCATCACCTTTACCACAAGATGCAAACCACTGCTAACCCAAATCGGAAACAGGAAGGTTAATGGTGGCTAAGCTTGTATAGAAAGAAGAAAACGTTAATGTGTTAAAAAAGAAGGATGGTGGCTGAACTGCCAAAGCTGATGACAGTGAGTCAATCAGGATTTAGGATTTTGTTCATTTAGTAATGAATATATAAAAGTGCTATGGTTCCTTTAAGCTTATCACATTAGATCCACGTGAATTAAAGCTAAAATGTGTTTTAGCCTTATACTTAAAAATTCAGTATACTGGACTTATTTAAATTCAGTGTACTGGACTAAAAGTAAAGAAGTCTGTATGCTTGTCCACATAGTTAAGATGTGCACTGTATTTAAAACAGCCTAATTAAGACTTGAATATTCCGTTTTTATTTATTTTTGTTCTGTTTCGGATGTATGTGTTTGTGTATTTTTTTTGGAACATTTTAAATGAAGTCACAACAATCTCCCCTTTTACTTCCAAGAACAGAAACATCTTCAAGAACTCTTCCAGGAACAGTCAGATAATTCTCTCAAGTGTTTCCATTAAGTCCATCAACATAAACGCACAAGCAAAACTCTCTGATTGGGAGAGACAAACCACAAATCTTGCCCAAACAAACTGCAGAGCTCTAATTCTACACACAGACTCATTACTCACTCAGAGAAAGAAGTAAACAACTCTCACCAAAATGAGATGAGTGCGAGCGTGTGTGGGAGAGGGGCACTGTGGGTTTGTGTGGATGTGTACATCAGGTGGAAATATCCATACAACTGATAAAGATAGCTGTGTGTGTGTGTGTGTGTGTGGGGTGTGTGTGGACTATTCATACCACCGATGAAGTTGGCAGTGTGTGTGTGTGTGTTTGTGTGTAAGGAATAGCCACACCTCTGCTGAAGATAGCAATATGTGTGTGTTTGAGGAATAGCCATACCGCTGATGAAGATGGCAGTGTGTGTGTGTGTATGTATGTGTCTGTGTTTGTGTGTAAGGAATAGTCATACCGCTAATGAAGATATTAATGTGTGTGTGTGTGTGTGTGTGAAGAATAGCCATACTGCTGATGAAGATATTAATGTGTGTGTGTGTGTGTGTGTGTGTGTTTGTGTGTAAGGAATAGCCATACCGCTAATGAAGATATTAATGTGTGTGTGTGTGTGTGTGTGAAGAATAGTCATTCTGCTGATGAAGATATTAATGTGTGTGTGTGTGTGTGTAAGGAATAGCCATACCGCTGATGAAGATATTAATGTGTGTGTGTGTGTGTTTGTGTGTAAGGAATAGCCATACCACTAATGAAGATATTAATGTGTGTGTGTGTGTGTGTGTGTGTGTTTGTGTGTAAGGAATAGCCATACCACTAATGAAGATATTAATGTGTGTGTGTGTGTATGTGAAGAATAGCCATACCGC
>CM075005.1:18760954-18814400 GCA_037576675.1 Pangasius sanitwongsei
TGTGTGTAAGGAATAGCCATACCACTAATGAAGATATTAATGTGTGTGTGTGTGTATGTGAAGAATAGCCATACCGCTGATGAAGATATTAATGTGTGTGTGTGTGTGCATGTCTGTGTGTAAGGAATAGCCATACCGCTGATGAAGATATTAATGTGTGTTTGTGTGTGTATGTCTGTGTGTAAGGAATAGCCATACCACTAATGAAGATATTAATGTGTGTGTGTGTGTATGTGAAGAATAGCCATACCGCTGATGAAGATATTAATGTGTGTGTGTGTGTGTATGTCTGTGTGTAAGGAATAGCCATACCGCTGATGAAGATATTAATGTGTGTGTGTGTGTGTGTGTGAGAGGAATAGCCATACCGCTGATGAAGATATTAATGTGTGTGTGTGTGTGTGTGTGTGTGAGAGAGAGGAATAGCCATACCGCTGATGAAGATGGCGATAGGTGCAGTAGTTAGGGGAATGACCAGAGGAGAACCAGCAAACAGTGAATAGATGATTCCACCTATACTCTGCCCAATGATCGTCCTCTGAACATCTAATACACACAGATACACACTCTATAATCTACTGAAGAAAAACGTTTCTTAAATAAAAGAAAAACTAAATAAAATGGCATACAATATGAAATTTCAAAATAAAAATACTCAAATAAAAAAATACAAAAAAGAACAAATAAACGATCAAAATATGGGTGACACTGAAAAAAGTAGAAAAAGAAATAATTTGATAGAAAAACTTACATATCATGTGACAATGCTTAGTATCACTCATCCTAAAAACTAAAACTGAGCTATAAAACATAAAGATACAGTTTGTACCTATTTTGACCATAATATTTTTGCTTTATACCAGAGGGTATTTAAATTCTCGAATCTGACTGGTCAGAAGGTGTTGATTAAGTTTCTATAACAGCACAGCTCTGACAGTAGTGATGACTGTAATTCAAATCACAGGTTTATATTAATGCACTCGTTCTAATACGCTACTGTTTGTATAGTAACAACACATTTAGAGTCACTTGTATGTCGGATGCATCACATAATATTTAAGACTTATAATAAACAGATTATAAACGTGTTGTTATTTAACAAAGAAAGTGTGTAATTGTTGATACAGCTTTCTGTAAGGAGCTGTTTCTTTAACATTCATGTGAGGAGGCTCCAGTGTCAGTGATTTGTAAAGAGGTAAAGTTGTATTCCTATAGGTTTTCTGGGTTGGTACCGTTGTTGATTATTTTCCTGTAACACATGCCCCATTACATATAATATAATTATTATTAGTTTAATATAAACAATAAAAATATGTTATTATCAATAATCTGATCATAACTGTGTTGTTGTTACCTATATTTATATGGTTAGCTACAACAACTCCAGACTGTGTGTGATGTGTGTGTTTGTGTGTGTGATTCTTCGTTCTTGTCTTCACCTATTTCTCCTCTTGTGCTTTCATCATTGAGTGAGCCAAATGCAATGGCAGGAAGCAGAACGGCAATGTAGAGGAAAATAGACGTCGTCATATACTTCACTAGTGCTTTATTGTTGCCCACTATGCCTGAAACACAACCCACAAACATTTATAAACACATTTTCCTATGCATAATCATATGCATAATCATATGGACTGTGTGTATGTGCCTGTTTACGGAGATTTTACCATCAGTAAAGTCCGATATATAGAAGGGTAGGCGGCGACACAGATCCTCATAGATGCCTCTGCCCACTCTGAAAAAATCTCTACACTACAGAGGGTACAGACAGGGAGACAGTACAATTATACACACACCTTCCGAGCTAAACACAAACACACATTAAAAAAAAAAATTCTAAAAGGAGAAGCGCAGGACTAAACCACACAAGCATATAAATCAACACACACAAGACTCTTGCAGAATCACAAGCAAAATCTAAAGAAAAGCTGAATCCGTGCTAACAGAACAGTTCACACTGCAGAAGGGAGAAATACAGAGTTAAAGCAAGCAAATGAGCAAATACACGTACACACGCACTCAAAAAAACAAAAAAAACTGACAAACTCTCGATCACACATACGTATACATGTACAAAATACGCATACGCAGTCACACCAATCACACACCCAAACAAGCACACATACACAGGCATCTACACTTTTGCACACTCGCGTACAGAAGCGCAGTTGAATCTCACTCACACAGAGCCCCCTGCACAGCAGAGAGAGAGACACAAGGTGAGCAGAGACTGCAGACTGGAGAGAGAGACAGCCCAGCATTAGAAATACCCCACTACAATGTCACTACAAGGTTAAAGCAACAGAACAGCATTAGCAGAATCACTACAATGCACTGATGGACAGCATCTATCTGAACACTTGCTGAGATATAGTAATAGATGTTGATCAGTGATGTGTCTAAATCAAAAGTCTCTAGAGCATCACAAGAAGAACGCTGCTGTCAGATTTACTAAACCCAAATCTGAAGGGTTCAGTATTATTCGAAAAGCATCAAAAACTCAGTACTATTCTAATTTTATATATTAGTGATATACAGTTGTTTTTGTAATTAACACAGGACATATAAAAATGTGAATGTGAGAAAAAGAGATTTCACATTAATTCCCTTAACAGGTCAAATGTTTTATTTGTGACCTGTATCAAATCTTTGTAGAGGAATGTGTCTCGTTGTGGAATTCCATAACACGCACACACGGAGAGCCTACTTGATTCAATTCTTAAATAAAGCCACACAGGTTTTAGATTCATTACATTCTATACACAATGAACTCATTTATTATATCACTGCATGTCTGGTATGTGTGTATATGTACGTGTGTGTGTGTGTTTGTCAGAGAGAGACAGAGAGAGAGAGAGAGAGAGAGAGAGAAGGGAGAGAGGAAAGAGAATGATCTTTCGTGTGGCTGTTTCTCTGTGATGAATAGCCTTTGGTATACACACACACACACACACACACACACACTCACTGATACACACAAGAGCACACACACAAAACAATGATCCTCCACCTGGTTGCCATTCTTCATATGTGTGATAGGGTGAAAAAAATAAAATAAAAACAGAACTATTTAGCCCTCTTTTCGATTCCTTATGGAGAGGGCTTTTACAAGCGGGAAACCTCAGCCATGTGGTGGTCTGCATGGATGCATATGCACTTGTGTGTGTGTGTGTGTGCACGCAAAATAAGCAGCAAACAAGATAAATTCTCATAAGCTGATACATGCTCTGCAGTAGACAATAACAAGCCAGTCACTCAAAAAGTCAATCGTCAGCACTAGTGAAAGTGAGAGAGGAAGACCACAATGCAAGAAGGAATATTGGGATGTAAATCAAAGCAAATATAGATGCGTGTATGCAAAACATGCAAAATGAATGAAAATATCTGACACAGATGGTTAAAACCAAATATGTCCAAACCACAGCTACATACACACAACCACAGCATTATCTAAACATACCTTGAGTGGTTTGTGGCTGTGTGGGTCAGTCTCTTCCTCCTCAACAGCGGTAGTTTTTCGCTTGGCAGCAGTCAGGTGGTACCTCTGAATGACCAGTGCCTCTTTAAACTCCTCTGGAGTCTTACTCTCCAGCAGCTTCTGCCTGAATGAGATGTCTGAGAACATGCTCGCAAACGTCCGGCCTAGCTCCATGGCTGTCTTAGTGCTTTTCTGAAGGAGAGGAGAGGAGAGTAGAGGAGAAATGAAGAGAGAAGATTAGAAGAGAGGAGAGGAGAAGAGAGGAGGAGAGAGGAGAAGGGTGGAGGGAACAAGAGAGGAGAGGAGAGGAGAGAAGAGAAGAGAAGAAGAGAGGAGAGGAGAGCAGAGGAGAGGAGAGGAGAGGAGAGAAGAGGAAAGGAGAGAAGAGGAGAGGGGAGGAGGGAACAAGAGAGGAGAGGAGAAAAAAGGAGAGCAGAGGAGAGGAGAAGAAAGGAAAGGAGAGCACAGGAGAGGGGAGGAGAGGAGAGAAGAGGAGAGCAGAGGAGAGAAGAGAAGAGAAGAGAAGAGAAGAGCAGAGCAGAGGAGAGGAGAGGAGAAGGGTGGAGGGAACAAGAGAGGAGAGGAGAAAAGAGGAAAGGAGAGCAGAGGAGAGGGGAGGAGAGGAGAGGAGAGCAGAGGAGAGGAGAGCAGAGGAGGGGAGAGAAGAGGAGAAGGGTGGAGGGAACAAGAGAGGAGAGGAGAAAAGAAGAAAGGAGAGCAGAGGAGAGGGGAGGAGAGGAGAGCAGAGGAGAGGGGAGGAGAGGAGAGCAGAGGAGAGGAGAGAAGAGGAGAAGGGTGGAGGGAACAAGAGAGGAGAAAAGAGGAAAGGAGAGCAGAGGAGAGGGGAGGAGAGCAGAGGAGAGGAGAGAAGAGGAGAAGTGAGGAGAGAGAAGGGTCAGAGAATAGTATGTAATAGATAAGACACTTACATTATCTATGGTATAACTGATGTTAAATACCCATTATACTTATTTTCTTATGCTCAATTATAATTATTGGTTACATGTTATATAACTAAATTAACTAAGCACTACTGAAAATATGCCAATGCAATTATTTGACAGTGTTTTAATCATTTAACATTTCTGACTGAGGGACTAATCCTTTGGGGTCCTGTGAGCATATGAACACGAGAAATGTGCAATCTAATTCTTCTGGATTACATCTAAGGATAAGAACATTTATTTTTGTTGCATAGTTACATAATGTTTGTTTTGCTTCAGTTTAATACACACAATGTGCAGAGAGATAAATCTGTAAAAGCAAGCAATCCTGCTTTTAGTGAAATGAGTAAATGAGCACACAAACGTGCCTCTGTATGTGTGTGATAGAGAAAGTGAGTGGCATCTGCTGTGTGGAGTAGCACATAATAGGAGAGAGATGATAAGGTGATTACAGTACAGTCTAAACACAAACACCCAGATTTATAGTTCAAATATAGTCCCTGGAACAGCAGGAATGCTTCAGGGGATAGAAATGTAGAAGGTCAGGGTAGACAGTGTGTGTGTGTGTGTGTGTGTGTGTGTGTGTGTATGTATTACCATCTTAAGAGGTGCAAGTATAAGGATGACGTAGCGGACCTCGGCACAGTTCTCCCCCCAGTTCTGAGGCCGGTCCAACCGAGAGATGCAAACATGCCGCCTTTGTAAGTTCTTCACATTGCAGCTGTTAAAAGTCGTACAGTGTTAGAGAGAATGATCATTTTATGTGTCTATACATAACACATACATACATACATACAATAACACTTCATTATATTATATGGGGAAAAAAAAACAAACATTAAAGTCAAATATCAACAAAGCTAGTAATTGTGATCTGGAAGAAGAACCTGAGTTGTAACCTAATTATGTAGTGGCTTTGAAATATTATTACAATATGTATGTGAGGTTTTTATTTCCACTTCATGGTTTAGTATTACTGTCATTTTAGCAATATGTACTTTTAACATAATAGTGATTGTTTATACATAAAGTTTAAATATACACTCAAATTCTGCCACATCAGCATTTTTGTTAGTCCGTAAAGGGCCATAACCAAAGGCTTTTCATTTTTAACATATTATTATTATTATTATTATTATTATTATTATTATTATTATTATTATCCTTTCTGTTGTTTAATCATTATTTATTGGCTAGCAGTTTCTATGGTGAGAGAGACAGCCATCAGAATCATGCATTTTTCCATTTTTGAATGAAAGCTGGCAGCTAACTACACTATGTGCACAGAAAGAGATTTATGCAAGAGAAGTAAAGGAAGTGTAGATCTGATTTTATAATATAATTTTCTCCTATTAACATGTTATTTTAGTCATTAATTCCTGGCAACACCACTGCCAACACCCAACTTTTTGATTTGTTTTATGACGCAGGTCTGATTTGCATCACGGGCCTTGAGTTTGATATGTGCCATAGTAATAGCTATGGTATAGTAATGTAATGCTATATTAATAAGCACTCATAAAAAAAATGCATATTCAATATGAAAATGTTGAGAAGCATCTAGTGGACTCACAGGATGCAGAGCCAAGACTGCTGGTACTGGATGCCCGTGGCGGTAGCTGTCACACACTGCAGGGTTTCAGACAGCAGGTGCACTGCACAGTGGGGAAAGGTTGGGGTTAAACAAGGAGAGGGGTCTGGACTGGGACAGGTGACTGAGGCAGAGGCTTAGGAACATACACATGGTCAGACAAGGCAAAGGTTTCCAGAAGAGTACGGAAACATGTTCACATGGAATTTGGTTTTAGACCTTCTGCCCCAACGTCCCCAGCAAAACCAAGTAATGAAAACTAAAAACGTTGAAATAAAGATGACGTGCAATAACAAAAAAACTATTTATCACCACGTAATCTTTTATCACATTAAACTGAATGAAAAGTCAACACAGACCACTGAATGAAAGAAGAAGCAGATTGAAAGCAGCAAGACATTAGAGGCCAGTGCACAACACTGCAGCCGAACTGAGTGACAATGAAGACCTTTCCGAAGACAGCAGTAAATGTTTAATTCAAATTAATCAATCTGCATGTGTGTGTGTGTGCTCTATCCTCTCTCATATGAAGGTATGCACTGTCTAGCATACTAAGCAAGAGGGCTATGGGAGCACGCGTGCAAGTATGTCTGAGTGAGTGTGTGTGTGCGTGTGTCCTCTGGCAGAGGTGACAGGTGTGAGCTGTTCAGAATGGCCAGCAGGAGCTGTGTGCGTGCCTGCGTATGTGGGTGTGTGCAAGCGCATGTGTGTGTGTGAGCTGTTTAGTGAGCGGGATGGATTTCTCTGGCACACAGTCACACTGTCTCATCAATAAGACATCACACACTCACATCCAAGACTGATGGGTATCACCATGACAACACACTCAGTACCATCGAGAAAGAGGGAAAGAGGGCCAAAGAAAAAGTGCAGGAGAAAGTAAGAAAGGTAGAATGAATAGGAGGGAAAAGGACAAAAGATGATGAAGGGTGAGGATGACATTGGTGTAAGGAATACAGCTCCTGATGTTATTTACAAATTAGTCCATAGAGAGCACTCTGATCACATGTGCAGGTTCTGTGACCTAACACACATAGGTACAGATATAGATACAACACACATAACACACACACACACGCATAGAGAGCTTGTCACTGACATTTGGGCTAACCATCACACAATAGTATAAATGTGCATGCCTCAGATCGCTCTTCTTTCACCATGACCCCAAAGATGTTAACCAAAGTTCTTATGTGCATTTTTACATGCATAACCCCAGCACCCCCCCCCCCCCCCATTTTGGCTATTTTAGTTTTCTAAATAAAAACTGTGTTTTCTGTAAGAACAAAACAAACAAACAAAAAAGCCAGCCAAATGTCCCCACAAGGTCAAAACAGTTAGATATTCCAATCCATGTGGGCACATTTGGTCCCCACCAAGATACAAAAACCACAGACACATGAAGTATAGCAGCTCACATAATAATCTGTATGTAAATGTGCATGTGTGTCTGGGGACATCATGGACATTTTCTCTGTCGCGGTGTAAACACTTCAGTTTGTAAAAGCTGATACATTCAACAATAAATCATGTTTCTTTTGATCAGTTACATCTGTCAGTCAAATCCAACAGAAAGATGGACACAGAGCGTAAGAAGCAGATGGAGTGAGATATATGTCACAGTGATGATGGAGGCAGGTCACATCTGTTCACATGCCCTTACCCTTATCATAGAAAAGGAAATTGGGAGACCTGTCTGCATGAAAGAATCAGAGACATAGACATTTTCAGAGTTCAAAGTTCACACAGGGGAGGAAAGGGTTAAGGTTAGACACAGAAAAATGTGATAAAGTGAAACACAAATTCAGATCCATATATGCTGACACTCATATATATATACAAACACTCTTTCTGTAATTGAAACTGGACTGTCAGGCAGATGCTGAGGTCTGTGTCACCCCAACCCCGATATGATTTTCCTTCATAACTCGTCATTGCACTTGTGTCTTGGTTGAATGAGATGTGATGGAGCTCACAAATTTAACTTCATTCTCATTTCACTATAATTTCATCTACTGCTGCCTGATATGACTGTGCGTTGTGTGTGTGTGTGTTCGTACATGAGTGCAGTGGAAACATTTCTCACACGTAAACACATAACATGCAGTAAAAGCCTCACAATCAGCTTCCATTCATCGCATCACCACAGAATATCATCATACATTATCATATTCATGATGGTCACATTCCACAATCCAATCACACTTCAGCTCATTTGCATGCTCTCAGACCCATGTCATTAATGTGAGCTTTGTATCCTAGCAACAAGGGAGAGGAGAAATGGATCTTCCATGTGGTTCTGAAACAAGTTAAACAACCAATCATCATCTATGTTTTAACACCTTAATATTTATTTATCTATGGCTGATAATTTTTTTGCACTAATAGAAAGGCCTTCTAAGAATTCAGGAATCAGCCATCTAGAGTGAAGTGCTAGATAAAATCCTAGAAACTGTTACTATCAAAAAGATCAGAGGAATATGACTTCATATACACACAGCATGAGGGACTGGATAAGCTAAATTTACATATTACAGGGTCCCTGGAGGGACTAGTGGTTAGGCCATGGGCCGGGTTCGATTCCCGGCCAGGGAACCTACCCCAGCCACTTGGGTTGCACATGACAGTGCACTCCCAGTACCGGTCCCAAGCCCAGATAGAACTGGGGAGGGTTGCATCAGGAAGGGCATCCAGTGTAAAAACTGTGCCAAATCAAATATGCGGAGGAGTGATCTACTGTGGAGACCCCTAATGGGAGCAGCTGACAGAAGAAGAACAACAACACACTACTTGACGAATTTTACTCTAGTTTTAGGGACATGTAGGAGCGATTAGGCAAATTAATGAACATTCCCCCAAAGAGACAGAGGAGGAATGAAGGAAAAATGAGCAGAGTCTGGAAAAAAGCAGACACAAACACACATACAAGCACACACAAGCACACACACACACACACACTCCATTAACTTACTGCAGCTTATTAATTCTATGCCTACTCCTAACCTTAACCTTCACATAAGTAACTTAAAATAAATCTTTTGGCTAATTTAGAGTTTGTTTTTTTAAATAATAGGTTAAGTTTGTGTAAAAAAACATTTAAATGTCACCATAAGGTCGAAACTGCTACATATTCCTATCATTATTGGGACATTTGGTCCCCATTAAAGAGATAAAAACACGACCACACGCACTCACATCACACACAAACAAACACACCCCCACACCAACCACATCCCCACACACAGAAATACACACACACCCCCACACAGCTGTCAGAACCATCTGTCATCAGGTGGTACAAATTTCTGCAAAAAGGAGGTAATGTAGAAAGCAGAGCTGAAAAACTCAGAAAGCACTCTCAATCTAAATGTCTTTTTCCTACCTCTGTGAAGTTGGCACCCCATATAAATAAATTGTCACCAAAACTATACCGTTCGTTTGTGCTCGATTTGTGCTGGTTTGTGCCATTAAAACAAACCCTGTAATTACTTTCCTTCCCGAGATATAACAAGAAGAATTTTGGGAGCAGAGGCGTCACTCTCCACCCCATGTCGTTTAAATCACCCCAAACAGGTGGCGTTCGATTGTGCTCGATTTGTGCTGCTTATAAAAATTTTAAACAAAATATTTATATGCAAATTTAAAACAAATTACACTTTAATCTTCTCGAGCAAACGTTTGTTACAACGCAGTCACTCAACTTCCTTAGTAGTGTACCATTTGTTTGGAATCAAATTAAAAACACTGGGATAAGAAATGATAATAAATACTTGGTACTTTGGTGTATACGCCGATGGGTCTGCGCAGCGCCGCCATCTTGACGTCTAAACATAGCTAATGTCTAAAGATGGGAACAAGTTATGCTACTTCTTTCTACGGCACAAAACAGCACAAATCGAGCACAAACGAACGTCCCCAGTTAGAAGCGATTTAGACGTCGTGGGATGGAGAGTGACGTCAGCGCTCCCGAAAACGTTCTTCTTGTATCTCATGAAGGGAAGTTACATCGGTTGTTTAATGGCACAAACCGGAACAAATCGAACACAAACGAACAGCACCAGTTTGGAGCGATTTGGACGACATGGGGTAGAGAATGACGTAACGGCACCTGAAGGAAGGTTAGTTGTTTGTTATATTTGAGAAAAAATCCTTGTAACCGCGTTTCTTTTAACAGCACAAACGGGCACAATTTCGAGCACAAACGAACGCCACCTGTTTGGGTGATTTAAACGACATGGGGTGGAGAGTCACGTCACTGCCCCGAATAATACGTGTTATTTCCAAGTCAGGGAAAAACATACAGTGATCATTTTAGCTGCACAAAACAGCACAAATCGAGCACAAACGAACGGCACCAATTTGATATGATTTGGACGCCAGGGGGTGGAGAGTGACGTCACACAGCCAAAAAAAAGAATGTTTAATATCTTGAATGCCAAACCAGCACAAACGTTCGTTTTTACGGCACAAATCAGCACAAACGAATGGTATAGTTTTGGTGACAATTTATTTATATGGGGTGCCAACTTCACAGAGGTCTTTTTCCTCACTGTTCTTTAAATAAGAAAATACAAAGAATAACTTAAAAACATAGCAAAATGCATTTGTTGGTTAATTTTTCTTTTCTTACATTTAATTGACTATAAAACAACTATGACAACTGCTACTTCCACTGTGTGGCAAAATTCCATTATACAGAGATGTAATAACTGGCAAACTATCAGCTTTTTCTACACTCACTAAAAACGTCTTATAATATTATTTGAGACAAGCCGGAATGACAAAATAGCACAGTGGTAAAGTTCGAGTCATTAAGCACAGGGTTAGTTGATACAAATTCTTCTTGGCGCATCAAAAGCCATAAAGCTCTAAAGATGCACAGGGTAATTTGCCTTCTCCTTTAAGCATGTGCATATCAAGAGTCTGAATTAAAACTTCCGGTCAATAGTACCAGGTAAAATAGGCAATTAATTGTATTTAAAATGTAACCTTCTTTAACAGAATAGCTCCTTTTGGTTTTAGTTGGCTTGCTTTGCCGTGGTGTAATTCTAGAATTAGTCTTTACTCACATATCATAAGTGGAGTGAATGCAGGACGGGGCTAACTAGAGCTCATGTCCTGGCATGTAGGCTGGTGTCCTCTGGGAGGCTATGACAGTTGCAGTGAGTGGTGATGTGTAAATGCGTGGACACAAGTGAGCTATTATCACCTGACTGCTCTGTCACAGTTTGTTCAGAGTCAGGCCTGACCTCTGACCCCTCCCTAACACATGCCAGATTGAGATTTTTGGGAAAAGGATGGTTGAATTTATTGCTGTCAGCATGATGCTGCGCATCCTCCAAGTCTATTTCCTCTTAATTTTTCTCCTTACATCTCTATTTCCACCTCTCTTTTGTGCTACTCCTCTTTCAAATGTTAACTTATGCTCATTGAAAAGCTACAAAATGAGGTGCTGCTGATCACAAAGAAGGAAGAGGGTGAATGATAGCTGTCAAGAGGGCTGTGGTTAGCATCCCCAGTGTGTCAATCACTCCAGCACTGTGTGCTAATGCCCTGGTGAGCTAACCTTTTTAATGCTTTATTCCAAAAGCTCACATACACTTTTTCTCCTTCCCTCCCTTACCATTGACCTCCTGTGAGCCGGCATCGGTGAAGAGCGAGCTCATGATCTCCTCAAAGTTGCAACCAGGCTCGGCCGTGTGCGGGTCCTGCGAGACGTGCCGGAGCATCGTCTTAAGCACGTCGTCCAGCGACGCCTCGTCCTCGTGCAGCAGAATACTCGCCCTCTCCAGAAAGCCATCCAGATCCCTGTGAGCCCTCACCTCCTCCTCAAAGTTCATCAGCTTTACATACTAGTAACACACACATAGACATACACATAAACATACATGCATACAGACATGTGAAGATAAAGATAACAGCCACTGATTACAGGAGCAACATAAAAAAAAATTAAATTGTCAGTATAACTCTGCATGTATTTGTAAACTGTTAAAAGTCTGTAATTGTAATTAAAAAAAAAAGGTCTTACTCTACGTGATGTATTGAGCAAGACACAGCCATGGACATCAGAATCTAGAAGTGCAGAGAGCACGTAAGAAAGTGGCACAGTGAGAATAACCATAACAAATGACAATTTGAACACTCAGACATACAGAGCACGTGCATGTAAATGTGTGCATATGCCTGTGTATGGATGCTCACATACACATATTTTTCACTGATTGCTTGTTTGTTCAGTATAGTGTTCAGGTTCATCCAGGGTGCAATTTAAAACTATGACAGGATGGCTGCACACATATTATATGAGATTGTACGAGAGATTATATGGTGCAGGCCTTTTATCACAAAGAAATCTTCCACTTTTGCATGCTCTCTGAGCAGGAAGACCTGCCTACCGAGAGACATTTAGCCCGGATTAGCATGGCTCACCGCTAACTCCTTTCTGCCTCCGCTCTCAGATTAGACAGCTGCTGCAATGGTTTAGGATTAAAAGGGGAACTTTGAGAATGAATGGCCTGGTTTAAAAGCAGAACTTTGTATCAGAAAGATTTTAATGAGCAGCAAATCTGTGGGTTAAATTAATAGGGTTATGTACCTTTGAGCCATTTTTAATCGCTAACATTTTAAAATGCAGATTTTGGTAGATCACTGAATAAGGACAAACCGCAAATATCGTTTCAGACATTTCTAGTTTACAGCCTGCTTTCCTTGGTTTGAAATAATACCGATTCATGATTTTACAATTAGTGAAAGACAAACTGCAGACAAATTCAACATTACTTAATCCAACTCAATTGATTACCCATCAGATAATCAGATTAGGTAAACTGGGGTGTGGGAAACTGATTAACAGCATTCTGAAAATAGCAGCAATTTTCCTGTCCAGCAGATATGATCACCCCTAGATAAATAACTTATATCCTGTCATCACAGAAACACACATGCACAAACACACTTTGCCCTGTTTGGCTGCAGTATGTCGGACGAGTTGAGTGGGTTTTTAATCCAGATGAGTGCTGACGGGTATGTGTTTGGGGGCGAACGAGCGTCGGCTTGGATGAGACAACGTGAGAACAATCCCTGCTCGCGCTGATATGAGCATATCTAATGCTGTGCAGGACTCGCTGGGGCAGAAAAATGAATATTTAATTGAAACTGAGTATATTTGTTTGAACAGGGCTGGACGGACAGGTACACACCCTGTCCACTGACATTAATTAAAAGACATCACTTTTGTTTGAGTTTAAGTTTTGTAAAAGAAATATTAGTTTCACATGTTGACAGATAGAATATTTTGTAACTCATGAATTAATGCTGGAGAAAATAGATGTGCAGCAAGATATTTGAAAAGAACAAGACCGTATTTGGCATTGCTGTAACTTCTCCTGGCTGTGTTTGGTCATGGCACGGCCACCAGCGGCATCACACAGCAGCTGCATTACTTATTTCTTAATTAGCTTGAAAAAGAAGCACTAATAATGGTGAAATAACTGTAAAAACTTAACAACGAATTAATTCACTATTGCTGATTAGTAAATAAAACATACGAACAGTCAGGTCCTGAAGCAATTGGACAGTGACACAATTTTCGTCATTTTGCCTCTGTACTCCACCACAGTGGATTTGAAATGAAGCAATCAAGATGTGATTGAAGTGTAGACTTTCAGCTTTAATTCAAGGGGTTTAACAAAAATATTATATTAACTGTTTAGGAATTACAGCCATTTTTTACAGAGTACCTCCATTTTCACAGGCTCCAAAGTCATTGGACAAACTAACAATCATAAATAATTAGGATTATTTTTAATACTTGGATGCAAATCCTCTTCAGTCAATGACTGCCTGAAGTTGGTCACCCATGGACATCACCAAATGCTGAGTTTCCTCCCTTGAGATGCTTTTAGGCCTTTACTGCTGCCGCCTTTCTTTCTGCCTTCAGTTTCGTCTTCAGTAAGTGAAAAGCATGCTCTATTGGGTTGAGATCATCGGACATTTAAGAACATTTAATTCTTTGCCTTAAGAAGCTCTTGGGCTGCTTTCACAGTAAGTTTTGGGTCATTATCCATCTGTATTAAGAAGAGTTGTCCTATCAGTTTTGTAGCATTTGGATGAATGTGAGCAGAGAGTATAGCCCTATACACTTTGGAATTCATCCTGCTACTTCTGTCAGCAGTCACATCATCAATAAACACCAGTGAGCCCGTTCCATTGGCAGCCATACATGCCCATGCCATAACACTTCCTCCACCATGTTTGACAGATGATGTGGTATGCTTTGGGTCATGAGCTGTTCATTTCTTTCTCCATACTTTTCTCTTCCCATCATTCTGGTACAAGTTAATCTTGCATCAGAACTGGTCAGGCTTTTTTTTTTTTTTCAGCAAAGTCTAATCTGATCTTCCTATTCTTGAGTGTTACCAATGGTTTGCCTCTTCAGATAAACCGTCTATATTTACATCAATGAAGGTGACTCTTGATTGTAGACTTTGACAATGATACAATTACCTCCTTGAGAGTGTTATGACTTGGCTAGATGTTGTGAAGGGGTTTTTCTTCACCAAGGAAAGGATTCTACGATCATCCACTTTAGTTGTCTTCCATGGTCTTCCAGGCCTTTTGGTGTTGCTGAGTTCGCAGTGCATTCCTTCTTTTTAAGAATGTACCAAATTGTTGATTTGGCCACTCTTAATGTTGCTGCTATCTATCTGATAGGTCTGTTTTGTTTTTATAGCCTAACGATGGCCTCCTTCACTTGCATTGCCACCTCTTTGGACCACATATTGAGAGTTCCCATGTACAACTACCAAAAGCAAATTCAACGCCTGGAATCAACTCCAGACCTTTTATCTCCTTAATTTGTCATGAAATACGGAGGATACAGGCCACACCTGGCCATGAAACTGCTTATCTGTTAATTGTCCTATTACATTTGAGCCTGTCAAAATGGAGGGACTCTGTAAAAAAATGGCCGTAATTCCTAAATGATTAATGCAATACTTCCGTTAAATGCCTTGAATTAAAGCTGAAAGTCTCACTTCAATTACATATTGATTGTTTCATTTCAAATCCATTGTGGTGGTGTACAGAGGCAAAATTAGCAAAATTGTGACACTGTCCAAATACTTATGGACCTGACTGTATTTGTGGCCATAAAAGGCCTCTCTTCTTTTTTCCATTTCTGGTTTTCTACTTTCCTTTTTTTTTCTTTAATATAGGTGGGCTGAGTGATGGCAGCTGACCTGTCACCATATGTGGGTTTAAGGGTGTCACCACCTAATCGTAATGCACCTGAGAATGTTGCCTTGGCAACAACTGACCTGCTAACCTGAGCATCTCTGGAGCTAATCAACAGCTCTGGGTCCGACTCGATTATACTCACACTCACACATACTTATTCTCTCTCTCTCTCTCTCACACACACACACACACACACACACTGACCTGTCCCTCCTTGGTGTGTCTGGTTGCCGTAGAGATGAATGTCATCTCCTGATGGGATAGGAGAGTCCTGACCCTCCTCCCGATCTTCACTCCCTTCCTCCTGCTCGTCTCGCTCCCTCTGCTCTGAGAACATGTACACACACAGACAACATGTACTCCATTACACCAAGAAGGCATATGTAAATACACTGAATACCCCCCAAACTGAAGACAACACATTAACACTGGTCAGTTCACACACAATGACGAGTCTTAATAAATAATAATAATATCATAGTGATGATCAGATTTTGGTCTTCAAAATAAATTACACTGGAAATGAAATATTGTTTATTTATCAGAAATATCAAACACAGTTGCCTGTAACTTCCTGTTATTTTGTTACAGACATATAAATGCACACATCTTATTGTTATAGTTCTGTATATTTATACCAAGACAAAATAGACATATGTAGATGCCTTGGCAAATAAAACAGGTTGTGATTTCAAGTAATAAACACTGCAAATACTCAATCATCAATGAGGTACTGGTATACTTAACTAGAATATTTTAATATATATCCACAATTTTGATCATCAATAAGGTACTGATATACTTAACTAGAATATTTTAATATATACATACAATTTTGTACTGATGACTTGGCTCATTTGTTATCATTCACTGATTGCAAACTATTTGAACTATATATAAATATGAAGTAAATCAAAAATCTGGTGTAATACAGAAAGAATTGCTACATTTCATTCAGTTTCATAAAGCTGCACTGACATAATTTAAGGCAACATTGCTATGCCTTTATAAAACTATATAAAGTACAGTAAGCACTAACAGGGAGGTGAGTTGCCTCCTTCTCTGACCTGCACAGATTCATTGTTGCATGAAAAGAAAAACAAAATATTTTGTTCACATAGGAGAAATACTTAGTACATAATGTTTTTATGTGTTCACTGTTTTATATAAAAATGTATTGCTTTTTTTTCTAGAGTTCTTACAGTGAATCAGTAGTGGAAGCAATGCCAATGTTAGATTTAAGCCTTTTGAATAGATTCCAGCACAATCATTATTTAACTAGAAGTTGAAATTCTCATTTGTTTTCCATGGTAAACCTTTTTTTTTTTTTTTGGTAATTTATATAGGTTATACGGACATGTTAGCAGTGAATCAAATAAAAAGCTCGGTCACAACTTGATATTCCAATGATGTGAGCACACAGCATTACTAAAATCTCCCTCTATTCTGACATGGCTGGGCTCTGTACTGTGGCTCTGAACATGGATATCAGCCTCATATCTGTCCATGCATTTATTCATGTATTCAATAAACCATTCTCTCTATTATTCTATATGGAAAGCTGGAGAGGAATAGAGGGAGTGCTAATCCTTATCCATGAAAAGTGACTATGCTTCACACATGGAGGTTTTTTCCCACCACACCGGCAATTGCTCTTTCACTCTCTTTCTCTTTCACTCTTTTTCCATCTCAAAGTTTCAAAATATCTGTGAATGATCACATTCAAAACTTTAGCTCATTCATGAACAAATTAACAGCTTTAGAGAAATGTCTCTTCAGAATATTAATTAAAAGGTATGTGCAAATCAATCAGATGATGCAAATACCACTTTGAGATTTGATTTGAATGTGTATAAATGGACTTGAGTAATTAACTCGTGTACAGCTGCAAAACAGCCAATGAAACAGACTTGCACAATATTAACTAAATTTGCTGTTAAAGTTTATTCATTGAAGGAAATGAATTTTTAAGCAATAATCTTTCCTTCCACACAGCAAATAGAGATGGATGTAGGTACAACACTGATCTGTGTTTTAGGATGAATTATAGCAAAGCTACTGCATGAATGTGACAGTGTTTCCTAACACAGGTCCTAAAAACTACAATGAAGAATTATTAAATTAAAACAAAATTGAGATATAAAATAGAAATTAAAATGCAGTTTTTAAGGATATTGACTACAAAAATTTTAATTTATACCGAATCTGATGGTTCAGAATGTGTTGATTAATTTTCTGTAACAGCACAGCTCTGACTGAAATTCACATCACAGGTTCATATTAATGCATTCATTCTAATATATTATCATTTCTGTACTAACAACATGGTTAACTTGTACAGTGGATGTTCCACACAAACTAACTTAAAACAAGAACTATTTTGCTGCATTAGTAGTCAGCTTGTGCAAGTTCATGGTACAGCTACACTCTGTCAGAGGAGCTCCTAATATTCAGGCACTCTCATTTTCCATGCATTTTGTGGCTATAGTGAGGTACATGACTATGAGCAACTAACAATAACAAAAACCATAGAAAATAGTAATGTTACATACACTGCCCGGCCAAAAAAAAAAAGTTGCTGTTTAGATTTTAAGATTTTAACACATGAATTGGCACCTCAAGAGGTGCATCAACTTTTGGTCAAGATCTTGTACTGACAATGAAAGAGGTGAGCACTCTGTAAAGTCTCCTCCAGCACATCCCAAAGACTTTCACTGAGGTTAAGGTCAGGACTCAGAGGTGCCAATTCATGTGTGAAAATGATTCTGCTCTCTGGAATATGGCCATGATACGTCTTTCTACATGGTTATTAAAGAACTAAAAAGCTACACACCTCATCTTTTAAGATTAAAAGAACTGCTGCCAAACATATAACATGCTAGAAACATTATAATCACTCTAATAATGATCCATTCATAGACTCTTATGTATTTGCCTGTTAAAATCTATACAGTGACTTTTTTTTGGCCGGGCAGTGTATAAAATAATAACAATGTTATAATGTGTTATACAAAATATTTGGGAACTATTTTCTGTTGCCAGTGCTCATTTTTCGAGCGCATTCGTCCTTCTCCCTATGGAACTACTGATGTACTTCTAATGTACAGCACATCCTCAAGTGGCCGAATGGGGCTGGTAAATAAACATACTTCAAATCGTTATTTTATGTTGCCAAAGATATGTGGTGACACTTTGAATGTTCTTTTAGCTCCCTCTGTTTATAACTGACCTGTGCTCAAATAATTAGCAAGGAGCCACGTGCAGCTTGCTCTCTTCTTTATCATGAGCTGAAAACATTGATCTAAAATAGTTACTGATGATTTTTGCTGCAATCACTTGTTTTCACTCTTACATGGTTTTGTGCTGTAATACTTGTATAGTTACACCTTTACCTGGACTACATCATGGTTGGAAGGCTTGTACTATTTCAGTTTTGTGAAACATTCAGTGTACTAGATTAACCTTAATTTACACCGATCAGGCATAACATTAAAACCACTGACAGGTAAAATGAATAACATTAGGTGCATCCCAAATCGCATACTTATGCACTATTCATATCCATTTTGTAGGAGTAGTGTGTTCACACTGAAAATTCCAACAAGAAGAAGTGCACTTCAAGTACCCGGATGATGCACTTATTAACTGAAAAAACGAAGTGTGGAATGTCGGACACTTCATGCAATTAACGGTCACAGGTTTTCTTATGTAGCAGAAGAGGGGAGGGGCTACCAGGTGCTGATGCTGGATGAGAAAAATTTTCAAGATAGCCAATGACATTTTGGTGGACAAGACATCACAGAAATGTGAGTTGAATTCTTTTAAATTAGTCCACATTGCATGATTTATTTTTCAACATTTTAAAAATTCACTGTATGCGTTTGACATCATTTGTCATCGACTGGGAAATAGCTTATACTTCCGGTTAGTAAAAAAACCATTAGTGTTCCATTTGAGATGATACTACCCTTCTAAAATTCATACACTAGACGGTAGAGTACATAGTGCATAGTATATAGTACATCATTTGGGACACAACTTCAGATTATCTCGTTACAGTGGCACCTGTCATGGGGTGGGATATGTTAGGCAGCAAGTGAACAGTCAGTTCTCAAAGTTGATGTGTTGGAAGCAGGAAAAATGGGCAAGCATAAGGATCTGAGCGACTCTGTCAAGGGCCAAATTGTGATAGCTAGAAGACTGGGTCAGACCATCTCCAAAATGGCAGGTCTTGTGGGGTGTTTCCGGTATGCAGTGGTTAGTACCTACCAAAAGTGGTCCAAGGAAGGACAACTAATGACCTGGAGAAAGGGTCATGGGCATCCAAGGCTCACTGGGAAGGCACGTGGGGAGTGAAGGCTACCCCACTTGGCCCGATCCCACAAAAGAGCTATTGTAGCACAAATTGCTGAAAAAGTTAATGTTGGCTATGATAGAATGGTATCAGTACATCACAGCTTGCTGTGCATGGGGCTGCATAGCCACAGACAGGTCAGAGTGCCCATGCTGACCACTGTCCACTGCTGACAGCACCTACAATGAGCATGTGAGCATCAGAACTGGACCATGGAGCAAGGGAAGAAGACCTGGTCTGATGAATCAAATTTTCTTTTACATCATGTGGACGGCCAGGTGCTTGTGCGTCACCTACCTGGGGAAGATATGGCACCAGGATGCACTATGGGAAGAAGGCAAGCCAGCAGAGGCAGTGTGATGCTCTGGGCAATGTTCTGCTGGGAAACCTTGGGTCCTGGCATTCATGTCGATTTGTTACTTTGACACATACCACCTACCTAAACATTGTTGCAGACCAAGTACACCCCTTCATAGCAACAATATTCCCTAATGCCAATGGCCTCTTTAAGCAGGATAATCTGCACAGCCACACTGCAAAAATTGTTCAGGAATGGTTTGAGGAACATGACAAAGTGTTAAAGATCTCAATAAGATTGAGCATCTATGGGATGGAGGCCCCACCTCATGACATAGGGGATCTGCTGCTAACGTCTTGGTGTCAGATACCACAGCACACCTTCAGAGGTCTTGTGGAGTCCATGCCTCAACGGGTCAGAGCTGTTTTGGCAGTACAATGTGGACCTACACAATATTAGGCAGGTGGTTTTAATGTTATGGCTGATCGGTGTGTGTGTGTATACATACATATATGTGTGTGTATATATATATATATATACACACACACACACACACACACACATATATATATATATATGTATGTATGTATATATAAGTGCAGTTGAAAAATATATTTTACATATTATATTTTACAATGTATATTTTATTCTATGCCATGTATTATTGGTGGTGGTATTAGCAGCAGTAGTGATATTATTAAATGTATTACAAACATGTTAGTAAGTTCCTGCCCCCATACCTCCCACACCCGAAGTACATTCTTCACTGCTTATGACTAAACCACACTGCATACAGTTTTTATTCCAACATTCACCTGTAACTGTTATTGATGATGATGATGATGATGAAGTGAGATGAAACAAATGTTTAATTGTCTGTTGATAAACTACATTTATATGATACTGCTCTTGCTTCTCTTTCACATTTCATTTATTTCTTTCATACATACTCTGTTTAATAGTGGGGAGCACAGGTTAGGGCTAGGGTACAAAACTTGATGGGTGGTTTACTGCAAAAAAGAAGGTTTCAAAGGTCTTTAATTCAATCAGAGCCACACACCACACTGACCAATCCTGAATGATGATGTTTGACATCTTTGTGCCATTTCACAAGGTGCAATAAAGACTTATGTATATGTTCCCAACAATTATAGTAAATATCCGTAAGAAAGAGCAAGGGACAAAATTATAATACAGTCAGAAACCTTCGTCTATTACACACACACGCACACACACACACACACTCACCCATTTCCTGATAGAAGTATCCATTCTTGGCCATGACCGTGGAAGGAGCCTCTGTAATTCAAAAATAAACAAAAACATAACAATCATACACACCTCAATAATAATAAAAATGTCAAAAAAATCATGTGTGATACCTAGGAAACTATATGCATATAATTTTTTTTACACTAAGTTTATATATGAGTTAAAAACAAGACTTTTTTTATCCTATTAATGTTATAGAAAATTATAAATATGCATAGATATGTGACGTCATTCCATTTCTATTTTTTTGTAAAATAACAGTTCTACAATTCTATTGTACAACAAGAGTGCTGTTGTACCGAATATCAGATTCAACGAGTGCCACACGATTGTGCTGATATTCAGTACAACAGCATGAGTATGAGTGTAATATTGCTTTTATATAACAGTTTAAAATCGAGTAGCTGACATTTCAGTCACAAATTTGGCCAAATTTTGCTCCGTCAGCGAACATAGATGCTGGATATCGTGCCATGCAACTGACTGACAGCCCGTAGTAAGTGCAGTTTTCAGTGTAATGAACTATCATTAGAATTGAAATTTTATGTAGTGAACCCAAACAAGTGGAATGATACAAACAGAGAAACCTACCAGTCCTGTTTTACTAAATATCAGCACTCTTAGAACGGCGCTTGTGCAATCAAATTAGTGGAATGGAGCTTACATTGTATAATTCAGAATAATGATCCACTTTACAATTACAAAGCATTCAATAATTAAAAAGACATAGAATGTCACAGTAAAACTACAAAAAAAAAACTCTTTTGCATTTAATTAATAATTTAATATTTTTCTCTTTTTTTTTATCTCTTCAAAAGCCTTATCGTATCTGACCCATAAACAGCATAACTAGTATAATGTGTGGCCTCAAGCCACACATCCTGCTGAATAGCAAATTAGAAGTTTACATCATTGCCTGTGGGCACCCAAACCCACCCACACACACACACACACACACACACATACACACCTTGTTATATATACACCTGAAACAAGCAGACCTGAAGCTGGACTGTAAAAAAGAATAATGCTCTCTCTCTCTCTCTCACACACACACACACACACCAGTGCATTGAAATGTACATGCACAGACAGACAAACACCACACACACTTACACACCTGTGCCCTACATTCATTTGGTGCTGCTTAAGGGGATATTTATGAGGTGAAGTCAGCCGTGACTGAGGTTTCTCTCCCTCCAGTTTCTAACTCCCTAATTGTCAGGCATGTCTTTTTCCAGCTTCTTCTGCCTCTCTCCATCTAAACAGAAACACACGTTCCTCAAAACATGCTCACCGAGCCTCGACACACACACCCTGCTATAAAACTACGTATCAAAAACACTTATGGGCAAACACAAATTACCTTGCCATTTCTCTAGTACAGCGGTTCTGCTGCCACTCGGGGTTAAGTGCCTCTCTCACAGGCGCAATGCCAGTGTCAAGTGGAAAGGCAAGGGCGATAAAACCATCATGTACATGGTCCAAATCCCCCGGAGTTCCAGCATGGACTCGAACCAGCAACTCCTGATGGTTAACAGCAAACCTCCATCAGGATCATGATGCCTGTGGGAAGGCCACCTTTTGGTAGTACAACCACAAATGCCTTTAAATGACAGGCTTACAAGACCACAGCCACACACACACAAAAAAAAGATACTGACGTTAACCTCTGTTCTGGCCTCCATACATAAACTTGGACAAAATATTGGTTGTGTTTCGACGGAGCGATATTCCAACTCAATTCAAAAGCATTATTAATATAAATCCTACTATTTGTGGCAGAAACTGCTGTAAACATCGCATGATGTAAGTCTCGTTTTGGCAACTCCTGACACATATCATCCTTATTACCACTCATACAAAAATGCAAAAAAAAAAAAAAACAAAAAAAAAAAAACAGACAACCGTTAACTGTTCCAAGTAATTAAAACACACACAAACATATGCATTTACAGACACACACATTCATACATACACATATCAGACCACTGATATAACACTTGTCTACTGATCATTTATAATCACTGAGCCGCCAGCACTAAAACCGAATAATGAAAAACAAACATCAGGTCCTGCCATGAAATAATAATTTCCCTCAGTGGCATCATGCATGCTCTGCTATGTCAGGCTGAAGGCAATATGATTGGTTTTTGTGCCACTGCAGACTGTGGCTGGTCCAGCTAATGAACAATCTCTATCAGTCCATCAGTGTTTTATTTCCTAAATCCAACGTCTTACACACGACTTTAGGAGGAAGCATCAAACAGGAAACAAAAGACATAAATGACAAGGCAATGCAGTCATTCTTAAGTAAAGGCTGCAAAGATTTTTTTAATCTGGATTAATTTGGCTGTTTATAAGTACACCTTTAGAACAACAAATTACAAGATAACAGGTAATATTGTCCTAAGATCATTATGTAAACTTGGGTTCACTCTAGCATTTATAACTACAACTATAAAGTGTGTTTGACATGTTTACTGAATATCTGTTTCTTGCTAGATTTTGTTACCCTTATCACCCAAAAAGGCCAGAGAAAGTGTAAACATAGTTCTATGGGCTGGGATTCACTTTGAGTGGCAGTTATGGTGGAGAGGAACCTGTTCATAGTTCAGACTAGAAGGTCACATCCTCACAGGGTGGACAACCCTGCCTCAGAAACAGGGTGGCATGTGAAAGTCCTTCTACACATGCACACATATAAATATTAACTTTTTTGTGCAGGTGCAACTTGTTTTAAAGATGCTGGTGTACTGATAATTTAGTTTGATGTAATTTTTTCATGTTTTCATCCAGCTGCTTTTATGTGTTGAAACTGTGCTTTGTCATATGACAGAGTCGGAGACAGATGCCACTGCAGTTGAGAATTTTATTTAAAAAACTGGCAGACAAATCCAAAACATGAAGCAATCTCAAAAACAGGAACAGGCAAAAGGTCAGACAATCAGCAAACAGTAATTCAGAGACAAAATCCAAAATACGAAAACCAGGAAGCAAAAGCGAGATCAAAAGGCCAGGACAGCAAACGCATAAACTGAGGCTGGTTAAGTCAGGTGAATGAACTTCGCAAAGAGTCATTGTGAGCATCTGTCTATATATAGGCTGAGGGTGTGACTGGAAACAGGTGTGACTTAGCATTCGGGTGAGTGTGAACGTGCCGGTGGGAGGGGTGTTGGGGACTGTAGTCCGTGGCGGCCATGCTGCGTTGTGTTCTGGGAAATGGAGTTCTCGGTGGATTCCCCAAAGAAGAGCTCATTTTCTCTTTCTTGGTCTACCTTGGGGCGAGGGGCTGGTCATTCAGTGTGCTTGGCATGGAATTCTTGGTAGATCAAGGGGTAGAGAACGTTGTGTGCTGGAATCGAACACTGCTCTTTGGGGCCGTAGCCCTCCCACTCCATGAGATACTCCAACTTTCCATTTTTATGAACATGCCGGTGGAGAGAGATGTTGGGGATTATAGTCCGCGGCAGCCATATTTGTATGCCATGATGTTTTCTGGAAAGTGGAGTTCTCGGTGGATTCTGGCGTTGGCGTGACAGTACTGGTGTGGGTGGAGCAGCAAAACAGGGGTGTGACAGTCAAAATCTGCTGGTTCAGCAGGATTTTCAAACCTACTGCAGGTCAATATTGCACTATTGTTATGGCCTCTGAAACATTCTCTAAGTGCAAATGTAAGGCCAAGCAAAAATCTGTCACTTTTTCTTTACAACTTGATTTTGTGGCTCTACTCTTTTTATGTCATTCATCTTTAATAATAAGTTATGCCCCAAATACTAACTAAATACGATGAAATACGCTGAAAAAAGTAACATATGTAGCACTGCAATGATTAGTCCGAATAATCAATACTGTTGCTTATGTAAGGAATGACACACGACAGACCGTGCTGAAAATAATGCACACCGGGGGGGAGTGATGCGGCACAACACGCAAGCGGAAATCAACCATGCTGTGGTATAAGAAAAACTATCAGCATAGATTTTTATATTCGACTAGTTGTTTACTTAACAAAAACAGAGACATGTTAAAATGTAATTCTTTAGTGAAGCCACTGGGTGCAGCAGCATCGCTGTTACTATTACAATAAATAGCATTGCGCAAAACTGTTTTCAGGCCCAACACTAAGGCCATTTTTAAAAAACACACACACAAAAAAAAAACAGATCAACAGTTTTCACTTGCAAAAGGCTTCTTGCTTAGATAACCAGAAGGCTCTAACTGAGCCGTCAGACTAAACACAGAAAGAAGGTTTGTCGCTTCGCACCGAGTTCATGTAAACAGAAGTGATAGAAAACACGGCCACACACTCTCTCTCTCACACACACACACACACATAACTTTTTAAATAATGGAGAGAGGAGTCAAAAAGGGCAAAACCTAAAACGTAAAGTTTCACACTAAACAGTAAACACTGTTATAGCATCATATTACATATTGGGGCATATTTTTTTTCGGTGTAGCAGTAAGTAGTAAGATGTAGTAGTGAAAATATGAATATGTGCAAAGATGTGATGAAGAGTTAGAAAGATCAAATTTAAAATCCACAAATTTCAAGCATCTTGTGCTTTTATTTAAAATACCACGGCACTGTTGAATGGTCTGTTTGGTCAGAAGATGTCCATTATTTTCGTATATAACAGCACGGCTTGGACAGTAGCTCTGGCTGTAACATGATTAATGCGCTCGTTTGAACGCTTTTTTTTTCTTTCTTCGAATTTTTTTCTCTAGTAACAGCTCATACACAGGGACATGTATGGTGGACACCCCACATAATCTAAGAAACAGATAAACAGATTTAAATGATAAACAGATTTAAAAACATGTTCTTGTTTAACAAAATAAAATGTACTGGATAATCGTTGATGTGGTGACATTTTTTATTAGGAGGTATTTATTTAACATTTATGGAAGGAGTCTCGGTTGTAAGTGCTTTGTAACAGTCAAAGTTTCCCAGCTCAAGAAAATCTTCAGGACAGAGGAGTTTATGCTTTCCCATTTCTTGGTAAAATGACAGGCTGTGCTTACATAACATAAGCGATATCAAGAGATAACTTGTCTCTTGGATGTTCCAAAGCATTAAATCTAAATATAAACTGCTAAAATGCGTTTTGGGGTGGGGTTGGTTGGGTAGTGGCACTCTACGCTGCACATCATGCTGTATCACACCCCCCAGTGTGCATTATTTTCCTGTAACAGCACAGTCTGTCATGTGTTCCTTATTTTTGCAATTCCTTAGTTGTAAATTCCATTCCTTGGTAATGTATATTGCTTATTGTTATAGTAACAGGGAATAACCATTAGATTAGTCCTAGAGGAGAAATTCAGTAGAGTAACAAAAAGTTAAATGTTAAGCTGTTCCTCACAGTTTTGTTTCAGCCATCCTCATTTATAATGATTTAACTGTCGATTCATTCACATGAATAATCTATTATTAAAATATTTGGTTTTTGTAGCCCTGGCAGTCGGCGAAAACCTGTCAAATATCACTGTGCTGGAATTCTGACAGTCAAAAATGATGTTTGGGGTTTTTTTTTGTTTGTTTTGCCTATACCATACCTTTACATCTCTGCTTTACGAAAACAACTATATTTTCTCAGAATGATGTAGAAATGTTCGTTCAAAACTTGTCTAGGCTTTCTACAAAGATTACTTTAGATAAATAACAACCCAGTTTAACAAATACAGCTATAATTATATTTCGACAATTCTAGTTTCATGTTTGTATAGTAATAATGTTTATTTATTATGTTTATTTTGTGTTTATTACATGTTAAATAAACGTTAAATCAATATAGATACTTTTAGACAATCATGCACTGGTGTCTTTCAGTGGAATTGAAAGCGAATCTTTAAATGCAGTTTCCTCCCTTTTTTATTTTTAGTGGTAACAAGACTTTGCTTTGATTGAGAAATGTGCAATAGTGAAAAAACTGTCAGTCCAGGAATGTCTGCAGTTTTCAGAACTGTACATAGGAAGGTCAAAATTTTCAAACAACACACAACTTAGTTTTGTTCACAAGGTTACCACCATGGCCACACAGGCCAACGCTGTGATCCTGCACATTATTTTTATGTTTGTGCTTCTTCACAAAAGTAAGGTAGGACAATTGCATTCAATCAGTGATAATCTTTCACATTCAATGGCAAAAAGAATTCTTCACCTTTATAAAACCTGTACATTCAGCCTGGCCTAGATTTGGAGAAACAGGAAACAGTACCTGTCGGTCTTTCGGTGTACCAGCTGTGTCTCTCGTTCAAAGGAGTGGCAGCGATGCAATGTGTTCTGTATGCAGTGCAGACTAAGGCCTTATGTGCTGCTGTTCCAACTCACCTGTAGCCCCTGAAGCCTTCCCTCAGGTCTTGTGAGTACTCTGCTTACTCCACCTAAAATACCTTTCAGTGGAAACTGTGCTGCTGCCTGAGGCTCTGTGTATCATGTAATCATCTCTCAGAAACTTTCAGTCCAGATACTTCAGGTAATGAGTGTTGTTCTGATGCCATTGTTCTCTATGTGTTCACCACCATCACAGACTCTGATATGAAAGAAAAAGTGGCGCACACACAAGCTGCAGGAAGTAGGCACAACTAATCACTGATGGAGGAAGTAGTACTGTGGCAGTTTCAGCGTTAAATCACCCAGCAGGGATGAGCGTGACTGCAGCCATCACGCTTCCTGATCTGGGATTATTGTACAGCAAACGGGCTGCAGGGCTCACGTCTCACTGTACTACACAACACAGTGCACACGCTAGAGCACGACTTGTATTATTGGGATCACACGAGACAAAGGCTAAGCTCATACTCAAATACACATTTGATTCACACATAGCACACAACTAAACACACACACACATAACTAATCATAACTAATTCATCTTCTTCATTCTTTATTAAACTGTGAGGATATTTATTATGCAATCAGACACAGATAAGCTACCTCTGTCTCTTTCCTGTTCCAGAATTTTCGATGTATTGTTTAGTCACATACACAGTAAACAGTGCAGACACTCCATGATCAAAGCCAGATCGAGAGAGAGAGAGAGAGAGAGAGAGACTGACTGCATTGTAAATTGTACTCAATTGAAAACTGATGCAAAACCATTTCTTTCACAATAAAGGAAAGTGTATGTCTTTATATTTGGACATATAGCAATATCTGGGGGAAAAAAAAGAATGTTAAACCCATTTTGGACTAAACTGTGTACTTTGTGTTTTCACAGGCGCTGTGGGCAGGTATGGTAGGGATGCCTTTTGTGCTGCATTATTCACACAGGACAAGGTCTTTCACAAACAGGAAGTGAGAACTCGCAAAGCAGATCATTGTGTGTGTGTGTGTGTGTGTTTATGTTATTAGATGCTAAACCCATGTGCTCATATGTCTTTGTATGTGTGTTGCATACTGATAAGATTGATTTTTGCATGATTGGGTGTTTAACATTTTCATTTGTTCTTCAGATAAACGTGAGAATGAAGTTGATGCTTGTGGGCTTCAAAAAGCTCAATCTTTTGATTACACACAAACAATCATTTCAGTGCAAAAATAAAAGAAACAGAAAAGGGGGTAATGAGAGAAAAACTTACATGAACTTGGTTTAAAACCAGTCACCCCATTATTGAGCAACAGTCATAAATGTGGTTTGCCTGCTTCTAAACCACAAGTCCATTTGCATATCGTTTGATGCTCTGTTTCCTGCTGCAGGCCGAGCTGAAATGAGAAGCACCAAATGCAAAATGTCTCTGCCTCATAATCTCTCTCTGCATCTCTGACAGTACTGAACATACGAGATGAACACAGGAGGGCCAGGCGTGCGCAGTACTGTACACATTCTCTCTGTCTCTGACAATAATAATGAAAATTTACAGCTCCAGGCTTAACAACCACGAAAGAGAAACAAGAGAGGCAAAGACAAAGAGAATGAGAGAATGACAGGAGTAAGGGCGGAATGCGCAGCTGGAGTTATGTACATGCATTTTTGCACTTAACAGTTTTCAATCTAAGATTATCATCTCTCTCTCTCTCTCTATACCTCATTAGAGATGTTGTGCAGGTCCTATGCAGCTAAAACATCACAGCTGCACTGAGAATAAAGGCATGCTAGACTACACAGTGCGCACAAATACTGCTGCAGTACTGTTATTGTATAAATCACCATTAGAACCGCATTATCAACTAGCCTGCCATATGAACAAAAAACAGAGTATGGATTTCACACCACAAAAATACCCATAAAGTGTATTACACATGTAGAGAAAAACCCCATGGTCCATAAGAATCTTTTTGTTTTCTTGGATTTAAGCTTGGTCATCCACCATAACCCTGACCAGGATAAAAGTGGTTGCTAAGATGAAAAGATGAATGAATGAATGAATGAATGAATTTTGTTTTAAATATTCTGAGTTTTATTTTGTCTGTTTTTTTTTTATTCCCATTTTCTCCCCAATTTGGCCTTGCTCATTCCGACCCACTATCTTAACCCCACCCCCACCCCATCCCGCCTTCCCACCCCCCAACCACATCTACTAACTGGAAAGGGTGTGACAAACATATGCTTCCTCTGAAGCCAACATCCACATCCACAACTGCTGCTGCTGCTGCTGCTGCTGCGTCACAGGGCAGCATAACACACTCGGAGGAAAGTGCTATCTGCCCTTATCTGCAGACCTGAGTGTACTCTTGTGGTCATCTCTTGTGGACTCCCCTCTTCAGCTCACCCCATAGGTTTACATTGTTGTTTAGGTCAGGAGAACGGGAGGGCCATGCCAAAAGCTTGATTCTGTGGTTACTGAACCATTTTTACATGGATCTGGATGCATGCTTTAGATCAATGTCCTGATGGAACATCCATTATGACTCAATTGTTACTTCTTGGCAGAGGCAGCCAGATTTTGATTTAAAAACCTTCTGGTACTTCATGGAGCCCATAATGCCATGGTTTATGGTAACAAGGTTTGCAGCACCTTCATAGGTCCATAACATCAGAAATCCTCCATCATACTTAGTATGGATTAGGTTCTTTGATGTAAAAACATCCTTATTTTTTTTACACCTTGAGTGTTTGTTGCCTAAAAGCTCTTTTTGTCTCATCTGAACGTAGAACACGGTTCCAGTCAAAGTTCCATTAGCATCTAGTGAACGTAAATTTGTGTTAAATTTTCTTTAAATGAAAGAAAAGTCTTTCTTCTGGCACACCATTCAAATAGTTTGTTGGCACAGAGGTGGCGTCTAATTGTAGATTTGGAGATTTGATGAAGCCAAAATGTTACCATCTTCTGAAATCTCCAACTGTGACCCTTGCAGCGATTCCTGCCTCATTAACTACCCTCTTCTGTGTGCATGGGGGCAAAAAACACTTCCTCTTCCAGGCAGGTTCATTATGGCTCTTGTGTTCTAAACTTTATTAACAGTGAATATGGGCATTTCAGGCACGTAGCTATTTTTTTTTTATATAGCCATTGTCTTATTTATGAAGGTCAACACACTTTCAGGTATGAAAGTATATTAAGCTTCCCCATGTTGATGAATGAAGGAATGTTAACCACAAAGTCTTTCTTAAGGTTTTCTTAACCTTTTTACCAATCTTTACCAAGGGTGCCAATAATTCTAGTGCTAACTGTAACTATTTGACTTGCTAGCTATTATTTTGGCCATACGTGGTTCCTCAAGATTGAAGTGGATGGTTAAGTGTTCTAGCTTTCCAAAGCTCTTCTACCTGGAACCTTTTCTGACAGAGAAACCCTCTACTGCAGTGTTCGACATAGATTCTTTAAGGCTAAACAAACCAAAAAGCCATTTAGGATACCAGAGGGAACCATTTTCTGTAAGTGAGCTTATACCTGAACTGACATACTGTAGGGCTGTTCAGGAAGTCTGGATTTAAAGGTGTGCTGCACATATGCAGTGATTTACAAATGATATACATAATACATTTCTGGGAAACACTGAAAAATCTGAGAATATGCTCAGAACTCTTATGTCTGATTCTCATTAAAAAAAAAATTGCTTAGGTACAGGATCAGGTTCCTTAACTACCTTTAATTAATCAAGCACTGGGATAATGTATATAAACATATATAAATGGTTATTTAGTCATGCTCAGGGTCCCTGAAGGATTAGTGGTTAGGCCACGGCGCTCTCACTGCCGAGGCCCGGGTTCGATTCCCGGCCAGGGAACCAACCCCAGCCACTGGGATTTCACACGACTGTGCACTCCAAGTGCTGGTCGCAAGCCCAGATAAAACGGGGGAGGGTTGCATCAGGAAGGGCATCCAGTGTAAAAACTGTGCCAAATCAAATATGCGGAACAATGATCTGCTGTGGCGACCCCTAACGGGAGCAGCCGAAAGAAGTACAGCATTTAGTCATGCTCATCTTTTGTGTTTCTCCATATTGTAATGGATGAAAAGATTTTTCCAGTCATTGCCACTTGTTGTAATGTGGCACATAGTGTGGTATTTATTTGAAGGAAAAAAAAATCAGCTTCATTAATTTTTGAAAGAGAGGATAAAATCTTGCATGATATTTTATCTTATTTTGTCAAGTTCAGATGGCACAACACCTTATCTGTCCCGTTTGCTTCCTAACATTTTACCTAACTTTTCTTGTGACATGCTACACTGCAGTCAAAAGCAAGAACTCACATCATTCCAATATGACTTATAAAATTACATCTCTAATGTTCTGCACAAGAGTTTGGAGAATATTTTAGTGCTGCTTTAGAGATTCACAAAGCAATTTTGCTGTCTCATAATATGCCCAGTGGGAATCCTGTGGGAGACAATTGCTGCACTGGTAATTTTATAATTTTTAACTTAAAAGCACTGATAAACAACATACTATAAATTATATTTTAAAACCATGCTTTTAAACAAAATACTGCTATATTCCTTTAAACTAGGGCTCTTGCTTTAACATTATCATATCTATGACTCCTTGACTTTAGGACACCTGGACTGACATTTTTTAAAGATCTAAACACAAGTCAAATTCTCACTGCTTCTCAGTAGTGGAACATGTTTATTTCTAGCCCTAACTAGAGCCGGGGACCAAACTTGGAACCCAAAAAATATCCAGCCCTACACCTTAAGACTTACCTCTTCAGGTTGCACCATTTTTTCCCTCCATTTTCTCCCCAATTTGGTCACCTGCCAATTCCCTTCCCCCAGCCAGCTCTCGCCTATTACATGACAGCTACCAACCAGGGAGGGTGAAGGCTATCACGTGCTTCCTCTGAGACAGGTGAAGCCAGCCAAGTGCATCTTTTGAAACTGCTGCTCATGCTGCATCAGAATGCTTTTCTGTTGCATCAAACGAGAGCCCAGGCTTACATGAATTCTTCATAGCCAGAGGTAGGAAGAAGTCCCAAGTAAAGTCCTAAAAGAAGTCCTACATCAACTTACACTATATGGCCAAAAGTTTGTGGACACCTGACCATCACACCCATATTCTTTACCACACACGAAACTGTTGCCACAAAGTTGGAAACACAATTCTATAGGGTGTCTTTGTACGCTGTAGCATTACAATTTTCTTTCACTGGAACTAAGGGGCCTAAACCTGTGCCAGCATGACAATGTCCCTGTGCATAAAGTGAGGTCCACAAAGACATGGTCTGCCAAAATTGGAGTGAAGAACTCAAGTGTCCTGCACAGAGCCCTGACCTCAACCCCAATAAACACCTTTGGGATAAACTAGAATACTGACTGAGCCCCAGACCTCCTCACCCAACATCAGTGCCTGGCCTAACTAATGCTCTTGCAGCTGAATGGGCAGAAATCTCCACAGCCATGGTGAAATATCTAGTGGAAAGCCTTCCTAGAGGAGTGGAGATTATTACAACAGTAGAGGGGGAATGGGATGTTCAAAAAGCACATACATTCACAGAGCACTTTATTAGGAACACCTGTACACCTACTCATTCATGCAATTATCTAATAAGCCAATCATGTAACTGTAGTGCAATGCATAAAATCATGCAGATACTGGCCAGCAGCTTCAGGTAATGTTGACACCAACCATCTGAATGGGGGGAAAATGTGATCTCAGTGATTTTAATCACTGATTGTTGATATTTCTATAACTGCTGATCACCTGGAATTTTCATGTACAATAGTCTCTAGAGTTTACACAGACTGGTGCAGTAAAGAAAAAACATCCAGTGAGTGGCAGGTCTGTGGACGGAAACGCCTTGTTGATGAGAGTGCTCAACAGAGAATGGCCAGACTGGTTCTAGCTGAGAGAAAGGCTACAGTAATAACCACTCCGTACAGTTGTGGTGAGCATCTCAGAATGCACAACACGTCGAACCTTGAGGGAGAACACCACATTGGGCTCCACTTCTGTCAGCCAAGAACAGAAAGCTGAGGCTGCATTGGGTACAGGCTCACCAAAACACTTGAAAACTGGAAAAACGTAGCCTGGTCTGATGAATCTCGATTTCTGCTGAGGCACACAGATGGTAGGATCAGAATTTGGCACCAAGAGCATGAACCCATGGACCCAACCTACCTTGTGTCAACAGTACAGGCTGGTGGAGGTGATGTAATGGTGAGGCAAATGTTTTCTTGGCACACTTTGGGCCGTTAATACCAATCAATCATCGCTTGAATGCCACAGCAGGTCAGAGTACTGTTGCTGACCATGTGCATCCCTTCATGACCACAGTTTACCCATCTTCTAACAGCTACTTCCAGCATAATAATGCACCATGTCACAAAGCAAAAGTCATCTCAAACTGGTTTCATGAACATGAAAATGAATTCAGTGTTCTTCAGTGGCCTTCCCAGTCACCGAATCTGAATCTAATAGAACACCTTTGGGATGTGGTAGAACATTCGCATTTCATTCACAGCATGAAAGTGAATCTTTCAGGAATCTGCAGGAATTTCGGGTTACAATCATGTCAACATGGACCAGAATCTCAAAGGAATGTTCGGAATTGTCTTGTGGAATTAATGCTACAAAGAATTGAAGCTGTTTTGAGAGCAAACGGAGGCCCTATCCAGTATTAGTATAGTGTTTTTAATAAAGTGCTTCATGAGTGTATGAGTGTGATGGTCAGGTGTCCACAAACCTTTGGCCTTACAGTTTATAAACAAGTGAGAATGCATTCCTCACTAAAATTAGTACCATTTTTAAATTTCATTTTATATAATTAAAATATATTTTTTTCAATTCTGTCATCTAATTAATTACTCGAATCTGACCTGAATCTACATTTCAATTCAAAGCAATACAATGTGTTTAAGTAAGTACTTTTGGTAATATAAATGAACACCCTATGGATGGTTATGCTTCAGGCAGTGCGAAACTGTTCAGTACAGTCTTGGTCTAATGACTATACACATTACTGCATATAAGTACTGTATTGCAACATAAAATAGGCAGATTACACAACAGCTTAAAACAAATCAAATAAGTGGTCTCTGCAGAGCTGTTTTTTTTTCTGGCCATTAGGCATTAAGCTCTGTCTCAACAAAAAGTTAATCCCCTTTCTTACACATGGACATTGTCCTACAGAATATGAGCAGCAGAAGCAAAGTGCTACATGTGGCCTTCAGTAATAAACATGCATGGACCAGTCACGTGCATGGCTTTTATGAGCAATACCTTTTATATAAAATATTTATGGCTGTGATGTCACAACTCATTATGGATAGTGAAACATATGGATGTAATGTAGGTGAGAGATGTGTCACCAGTGCTGTTACATTACAGCTTTTCAGACTTCTGCGTCTGGGCTTGTGGAGATGCTCCAGTCTTCATATGACTGTGAGCATAACAAAGATCTAGAGAGAACAAGAGCATGGGAGTAGAGCATGACGTTTCAGTTCTTGTCTAACAGCCCGTAGCAAAAGACCTTTAGCACATGCAACACCTCTTCACTGCACAACGGAGCACAGAGAGCAACGGAGAGACACAAGAGAAAGGTGCTCCCCACTGCATTCGACTGTCACTTGCAGCAGCCGAAAGAGAGAGAGAGAGAGAGAGGAAGACAGAGAGAAGAGAGTTTGTTGTCTAAATCTGCCTGGAGGGTTTTTGGCACCCATCCCCCCTGACTCTGTGAATTCATAATGAGAAAGGGAATTCCTTCTGATGACCAGTAATGACACACTTACACACACATGCAGGTTGTTATGGCAGTAACAGGAGGCTCTAATGTGGAATTGAGATCTCTAGAACGTTCTCTTTAACAGACCTTTTCAAACAAAAACAAATCCTGTAACAGTTTTGCCATTATTTCAATGAATATAAAATACACATGTAAATATTATGTGGTGTTAATCCTGTACTGTAATAACAGAGAGACAATGTATAAACACACTCCAACTTACACCATAGCTGCCTGACTAGGACGATTACTGCTCAACATTCTTTGGTAGTTTGTAAAGCAGCCTGCTCAGGAGGTTGCAAATGTGGTTTACATCGTCTACTTACAAGTTTCACAAAGTATCGCACACAATTCAAAACAGGCCCTGTTTCTGCCTGAACTGTGAGAATAGCTGCAGTACATGTAGGACTGAACAGACATTCCAGAGGATGGTACAGCTTTTCCCCCCCAAAAAAATAAAAAATAAATAAAAATCCAGCCGTGGTCTACACTTAATAATAAGGTGAAATATGATTGCAATAATATAAGCTATTTACGTGACTTATTATATGCAAATTGGTTCACTCATCCTGATATTGCTTTCAAGTGGTTCCCCACTCTCCTGCACTGTGCTCTATCAGTCCGACAGTAACACTGTCACTGGACGACCTTGAGCATGATCTACACATACCTGAACCGCTCAGTGACACAACACAGACATATATGAGTGCGTCTCTTCCGTACATTAATTCCTGCTCTCTCTTTCGTTGCCATTGGTTCTCTGAAAATGTGAATCGGAAAACACAGCAGCATAAAAAAACAAACAAAAAAAAGCTGCAGCTAGAAAACAATCTGTTAATTACACCGCATAGATCTTTCTCTTAGCAAAAGCAAGAATGCCTCCTTTGGCTGTATAAATGTCCTCGCAAGCACAACAGACGCACTGAGAGTACAGTGAAAAACTCGGTCCAGTCACCGCAGTCCCAACGTGTTTCAACACGACAGCCGTCTTTAATCAAACAGCACCAGGAAAACACAGGAACACTGAGTGCTTCAGTGTGCCTGTGTGGACACTGTCGTCCTGCATATCAAGGGAATACAGATCTCCCTTTCCCTTCACACTCCGTTGTTTAATCTCTTTCTCTCTTTCTGTCTCACTCTCTTGCTCTCGGCTCGTGCTGCTCTGGTTTCATGTGCACTCTGCTGGGGGATTCCTGCTAATTGCTTGCACATTCCCGTCTTCCTCTATTAAAGCCAGGTCACCAATCCCCTTCCCATTCACAGTATTGCCACAAGACAGAGGACGACAGAAACAGAGAGAGACACACAGACAGAAAGAGTGAGACGGACATCCTTTGGAACAATATGAGATCAGTGTACAGGATATTGGTATTCACTCTGAAACACAGATTTGAAAATACTGTACAACAGGCACAAGGGAGGGAAACGGGGTGACTGTGCATGATTACACATGATCTAATTAAGGCTAATAAAGAGCTGGTCTCAATTTACACTATAAGACTGTATGTGCGAGTTTGATTACATGAGCCTATGTACATAAATGCATGTGCTTGTATATAAATGTGTACTCAGTGTGAGATTTCTCCTCACATATGCACATGCGCAGCTTCACAATCAAAGGTCGGAATTTAGCAACACTGGCATCCTCCGACATCTTGAAGCAATCTCAACTTTGCTGGGGGGTGGTTATACGCCTAAGTGTGTATTTTTGCATGTATATCTGTGTGAACGTGTGTGAAGGAAGTTTATGACATGCAGTATTAAGGACAGAGTAGAAAATTCCGGGTGAAAAAAACTGTGGTAAATACACAAGCAGTACATTTGGGATGATTTCTGTATGCTATATTTATTCCATTACAAAGAGGCAATGGCATGTTTTTCTGCTTTATCTATTGTGATGGCTGAGATGCTAGTATATTCCACTGTGCCACAGTCCCCCCACCACCACCCTCACCTCAAAGTACATACACAACACCATTCCTTCTCTTTTTAACATAGAAAAATGCACATTTTTAACCCTTTTGAATAAAGCACACTCAGACATGGAACTACACTCAGAGCATTGCAGTGAAACACAATAAATTAACAGGCGCAGGGAAATGAAGCCCTGCGTGATCCAAATGTTTGTCTCGGCAGTTCCTCTACTCACAGACACTGATTCTGTTTTTTGTATGAGGGCATGTCTTCATTGGCGATTTATAGCACACCATAAAAACACAGAGCATCCACTGAAGAGTGCATGATTCTAATTTCCTCTGTACAGTGTCATTTGCACTACTGGACAACTACAGGGTCACACATTTTGTTAATGCAATAACCTACTTAGTTGATGACCAATTCACTAATCTCACACACGCACACACAGATGAAGCTCCCCAGAAAGACCATAGTTATTTACACTGCACCATCTGTGCCTACAAATGAGAAGTGTAAGTTTAATGAGAAAATAGTAAATAAAGGAATCCAGAGACAGACCTTTCATATGTGTGTAATGAAAGACGAACAGGCGATCACGTTGCTCGTTAGAGAAAGGCAGTCATAAAGGCAGGGACATTCTTCATTACATGAGCCTTCACGCATGCTAAAACATTAATCTCGTTAATCCTGTTCTCCTCTGCCATGCTGCTGCTCCAAAACTCACTTCCATCATGCATCAGCCTGCCTGTTCCCTCATGTACAGTCAAGGAGTCAAGGACAGAAATGAATTTGATTTCCAATAGCTGGGCCTTCAAATCTACCCTGTGTGTGCAACATGTGTGTGTGTTGGGGGGGATATTAGGAGCAAAAATGGATCACAAATGCAAAGTCATTTTCGAGCAAAAACAAGTGTACTGACAGACCATCAAACCAAGTAGTTGATTTTGCGGAAGGAAAAAAAAACCACGTAATTTGCCAAAATACATCACATGAGCAAATCATCACTGTCTTTCAATCACCTAAGTTTACTCTGCTTGTTATTATTAACACGTAATAAATTTGATGGAGACATTAGCCGCTCTTTCACTTTCTGCTGAACCTGAGGACAAAATATGCAAAGTAGTGTATATGTGTATCTGTATGTGTGTGTGCACGCACAGATAGTGTGTGTATATTCTGAGACAATGTGACTGTGTGTACACTATGTTCCCATTCCAATGATTTTTAAGACAGATGAGTGTGTTTCTAAGAAAAGGTGAAAGCAGGATGTGTGTCTGTTAAAACAGGAATGTGTGTATGTGTATGTGTTTGTGTGTGTGTGTGTGTGTGTGTGTGTATGTGCTGCAGGATGAATAAGAGTGTACGGCAGCATCACACCTACAAAAAAAAGCTCTAGTGTCCCAGAGCATCGTCCTGTTCTACAGGTATTTCATGCGAGCTGTGTCTCTCCTTCTCTTTCTACACCTCGCTCCACTGTTTGTGTACACATTAGTACATAATAGTGTGAATGTATGCGCATTTAATTTTGCATATGTGGTTCTATGAAAGGGCATGATATTGTTTTCCTTTTTTTCCCTTGTTTGTTCGGCAAAGATTAACGACATAAAAAGCATTTACGGCACATTCCAGAAGACTAGCCCAAAAAGCCTGTCTGCATTCCAGTGTAACGCACCCCCAAAAAAACAGCACCAGATCTCGGGAAAAACACTCCGCAGACCTGCAGGATTCAGCCAGAAGAAAACTTAAAGCAACACACGCTCACACTCACAAACACACACGCTTACACGCAGCTTGTCTGCAGCACATTTTTTTTGCACACACAATCTTGGGGTTTAGGGAACCCTTGGATGCATTGTCGTGACAGTGCAGAAGCATGCATGTGTGTGCGCGTGTGTGTATGTGTGTGTTTGCGTGTGTATGTGGGCATGTGTGTTTGACTGCATGTGGGGTTCTTACCGGACGGCACAAAATGAAGAACTTTGTTTGGTTCCATGATTGCTTTCTCAACCCATCATTTTCCCGTAGTCCAGTCACTAATGAGGGGAAGATCACCTATACTCTGCTCTCCTCCTATCTCCTCCTTTCTCCCCCTCTACCTCTCTCCCTCTCTCTCTCTCTCTTGCTCCCTCTCAGACAGTTTCAGTGAGTCAGCCTCGCTCTGCCTTGCCACAGCTGTGACTCAGGGTCCTAAAGCCTGCCCCTCTGTTTCCCGCTGTCTTTCTATCTACCTGCTGCCTGCAGTCATAACTATATTATACTCCATATTGCATGTCTGTGTGTGTTTGGGCTGGGAGTGAAGTCTGATTACGAGCATCAGTGTAATGTGTGTGAAATGGAGGGTTTGGGCAGCTGTAATAATCAGAATGCTTTATAAGAATAAGTAATAATACAAACGACACAACCACAGACTAAGTATTGTGGAGTGCTTGGCTTTTTAGAGAACATCTGAAGTGACCACACCGCAATATTTCTGTATGTCTTTTGTGTTAGATTCCCAATCTTTCAACTACCTGCAGCTAGTTTATTCCTTACAATTACATTAAACTGCATTATATTTAATGTATCAGATCCTATTTATCTGATTAGTTTTTGGACATCACTTTGCTCTTCTGGTTTCAGAGAGTGCATCCTCAGTTCAGCTATAGCTGATATTCAGACACGGCTAAATTTTCTGGCTGGATATCAGGATTTTGAAGTCAATACTCCAATGTCCAGTCATTTTTCTGATCACTGAACACTGGAGCATTAACTCGTGGTTATTTGGCTGAAGTCTGAAAGTACTTCTTTACCATGGCTGATTATTTATTTGTTTATGTAATTGTTTTTGTTTTTCCTCGACAGCAGGATAGGGAGGATTTGCAGGGTCTGGGTTTTATTTCTGCCCACACTATGACTCTTATAAAAAGAGTAGAATTATTCTCTGCTCTACTCATTTAGTTGGCATCAAAGGATCTTTCCACAGCACACACCTGTTGGCTGCAAAAGCGTTTTTAGAAGCATACATATGGAAGTGAGCGAGCGAGATGAGTGTATTCACTGGGTGGCAAAGGATGTTGATCATTTTACACATCACTGTGAGTGTTTATATAAGAATCAGTGTTGGTTTGGCATTGCTTTGTGGGGAGGCTACAGCTCATGTGTTGCGTGTAGAAACTGCAATATCATTATTCACTAAACCACAACTGTGACTGCTGTCATGAAACTGATTGTACACATGACCAAAAGTTTGTGGACACTTGGTTAATCACACTCATATGTGCTTTTTGAATATACCATTCCAAATTTAGTCCCCGTTCACTGTTATAATAACTTCCACTGTTCTGGGAAGTCTTTCCACTACATTTTGGAGTGTGGCTGTGTGGATTTACTCATTCAGCCAGAAGAGCATTAGTGAGTTCAGGCACTAATGTCGGGTGAGGAGGCCTGGTGCATTTTGTCATTCCAGTTATTCACAAAGGTGCTCAGTGGGGTTGAGGTCAGGGCTCTGTGCAGGACACTCAATTTCTTCCACTCCAACCTGGCAAACCATGTCTTCATGGACCTCACTTTTTTGTGCACATGTTTGGGAACAGGTTTGGGGCTCTTAGTTCCAGTGAAGAAAAACTGTAACACTACAGCATACAAAGACATTCTATACAAGTGTGTGCTTCCAACTTTGTGGCAACAGTTTGCTGAAGGTCCACATATGGGTGTGATGGTCAGGTGTCCGCATTCTTTTGGCCATATAGTGTATATTAAATCCTGCAGCCAGGCAAGAAGCTTCTCAGCTATTCTTAAAAAGCTTAGCCACCCACACAGCAAACACTGTATCACCCAGTTAAGTCTATGTTTGTAGATGTATAATGTTACAAACCTGTCTTCCTGTCCATCCATGAGCATCTATTAGTCTCACTTTGACCCAGCATGGGCCAAGCACAAATAAACAATCTCACCTAGGAGGAATCTGAAACTCTTCTAAAAGGAGTAAATTTTGCCAACTTTCAAATATGTTCCAACATACACATACGCATAAGAACCAAATAAAGATGTCCTTTAGGAGGACTGCAGCAGTATCTAGATCTGAACATGTTATTCAGTAAAAGTTCAGCGAATGGTGAATTCGTGGTGCGAGTACAGGATGCCAGGGGCACTCTGAGAGAAAACTCACCTTCAACTTTGACCTTGCCATTGTCTGTGATTTGGACACAGATGTTCAAAGGAACTGTTTGGGCTGAAAGGGGTGCACCATGTTTCAAAAAAACCCACACACTCAGAGAGGTTTAGCATGAGGCACTGCCCCCTAGTGATGCTTTCAATAATTTGCAAACCTCATCATCTCCAAAAAAGGAGTACTGTTCAAGATGAACAATTCTCAGTTATGTACCTCACTTATAAAAACACAACCCCACATATGCACTAGTTTCCTTTAATAATGTGTCACTTATTATTTTATTGTGTCACTGTAGTGTTTGTCTTCTTACCTCACTTCCTCTCAGTGCTAAACAGTGATAGACCAATCACCAGCTTAAAAGGGAATGTTTATCTTTCTGTTCACCCTGGGGATTTAGGTAATGGATGCTGACAGTGGTAGTTTGGGCCAAACAGAACAAGCTCAAAAAGTGATCATTCAACATCACTCCACATGTACCTGTGCATTTTTCATTTTGCACTTTTTTTCCTACTCAAAAAACACACATTCACTTATACACTCAATGTCTTTTTTTTTTGTTCTTTTTCTTGTGCTCTCTCTTGCTCTCACACACACACACACACACACATACACTACAGCTGCAGGAAGAGGCAGCAGAGTTACTGAACAACAGAGGGTGGACCTTCCTTCCCCTGGATGCTCACCTCCAAGTTATATGTCAGTTTGTCTGTATGTGTGTGAGGCTTTGTGGTTTGTGAAAGCGAACGAGAGCCTGCTTGGCATACTTAACTAAATCTAATACGAGCCATGGCAATTGGCAACCTCCAATACTTGCAATTCACCAAATTTCAAAGTAGAATAATTTATTGATTACTTGCCAAATGCAGACAAGAAATTTGGCTTCTCTTTGGTACATCATACAGAGCTCTTCGAAAGCACTTTACCTAAAACTGTTGGCCAGGACACATAATCAAATGATAAAACTACAAGGCCAGGACAGAACATGACAGCAAATAATAACCTAGCTCTTCTTGTCTATAAGCATCTTTCAGGAATTATTTGGTAATTCAAGTCTAATGAGTACAATTAGAAATTGTACAATGATTTTCAGATTTCCAATTGTAAACATCATTTATGACTGTTTATGTACGGAGTAACATTTAATTTACCCACTACTACCTCCACTTCGCACTGGGCTGTATAACACCACGCTGGCACAGGTTATTTCTGTTGAACATCACGGTCAGAAATGTGTTACTCCACATATATCACAGCGATTTCCCAAATATTACAATTTTTCAGTTATTAATGAACAACCCATCATGGTTTTAACTGTTTATATTTACATTTAATGTTATGGAAGTTCCTTTATAGCAATATAAATTATAGCAGTTACAAACAGTCGTTCCTTCACCAGCTTTTCTATTCCTCTCTCGATGTTAATAATTCTCAATAAATGCACATTGTCATTCTACTGAGAATCCAGAAAGCACAAAGTCCTCTGTCCTGAACACTCTCCCATGCTGTGAATCTACTGACTATTACAAAGTGCTGACACCTGAAATTTATCCTAATAGAAAACCTACTTTTTTTCTTTGTTAAACACGTTTTTTAAAATCTGTTTACTGTGAGCCTTAGATTATGTGGACCATCTACCACTTTCAAGTCCCTCTGAATGAGCTGCTGCTATAGAAATGGTAATGTATTAGAGCTAGCACATTAATATAAACCTATGAGTTATGTTACCTCTACTGTCAGAGCCGTGCTGTTATAGAAAATGAATCAACACCTTCTGGTTCAAGAATTCAGCAGTGCTGTGGTATAAAATGTGTGTGTATAGTCTGTTTATAGATAGATATAGATAGACTTTAGATCAATCCAGTGATAGCTGTTCATCCTGCACTCTGGCGTTCATTGCTCTTAAAACATGACCTTGGCCAGCCTTAAGCTCATCTCTTTTATACAGCAAGGTGAAAGAGATGCTCAATCTTGCATCTTTATTCAGGCTGTGCAATACAAACCAGGATTGGGAAACAAGCTTATACTGCTTCTCAAATTTACTTGAAATTCTTCTAATACTCCTAATTCTTTTTCATTGTGTATCATGCTGATCGGTTCAGTTTGTAAAGTCCTCATGGAGTTATCTAAATTCAGTGGTAAGAAGTAATGCAGACTGATCCTGAGGAATGACACCTCACAGATTCAGTTTGTTTTAACTTTTATTACAGTAAAAGGCATTTCAAAATCTCAATCTAATAGCAATATATTTAGCAATATATCTGAGCCATTCACTTATACCTAAGTCAGTAAACATTTCCAGTATTTAATGGATTATACAGTGTTAAATTGATACCTACAGTGTTGAATTCACTTCATTCGTGCTGTGTTGTATATATGTAGTATATAAAAGGGTTAAATTACATCTTGTGTTAACTGTATTGAGCTGTACGTACATTGTAAGATTAGCATTTCACTATTTGTTCGCTATGTAGCCTCCATGGACAGCAAAATTCAGTAGCCTGTGCTTTGGGAACCAGGATGCTGCCGTTAGACTCACTACACTTAGTGAGAGGACGATGTCCATGTTTAAAACTCAAGGTAACGGTTTTTCATTTTCAGGTACTTCACCTCACACGTTCATGGTCGAAGTTCTTACCTTCCACGAATCTGTTAACGGTCACTCCCCTCATGTCTCTTCCGTCCCTGTCAGTTTTCATCTTCTCTTCAGTTTTGGAAATATTTTTTTTTTTCTCCAAGGAAAAGTTCCAGGAAAAGTTTTTCCCTCAAATCTTTCTTCAAAACATCCTCTTAACAAACATTTAACTGCCCTCTGCGTCACCCACCCTCTTCCCCTCAGTGTGAGCACAGCGAGGGCGCGCGGGTGTTTCGCAGGTGTGCGTGACAGCACGCGCCCCCCCACCCCCAGTGCAAGGCGAAAAAAAGGCTGCGTCTCAAACCACATTCTACCACACAGGAAAGTGTGCAGGCAGCAGTAAACTTACCAGCGGTATATGCACTTTTTAGTAGGTTAGTACGTGATTGTGGACGTAGCTTTAGGCCTGTGGCTTGAACCAGTCTGTCACCCACCAGCTCTAGACGAGGTGATAAACTGGATGTGCTCAATCTTAATTTTGCTGATGGGAAAAAACAAACCGTCTGAATGGAGAAAACAGTCCTATAGTTACACGGTGTCGGGTTGTTTGACTTCCCAAAGGGTCCAAAAAAAAAAAAAAAAGAGAAAAATGCCAGAATATCAACCGCACTCTATTTTAAAGGTGATATACACCGATCAGCCTTAACATTAAAGCAACCTGCCTAATATTGAATAGGTCTCCTTGTCCATGCCTCGATGGCTCAGAGCTGTTTTGGTGGCACAAAGGGGACCTATACAATATTAGGCAGGTGGTTTAAATATTATGGTATCTCCTGGTTTTATGCCATTAAATAATTAATCAGCATATTTCTGCTCAGGTTTGAAACAGCACAAGTTTACAAAAGACTGATTTCAAAGTAGATGGCTGCTTGTATTGAAATGTCATTCTTCTCCCTTCATTGCACCTGATATAACCTAGCTATTTCACCAGCATAAGCAAATGAGTCAATTAGTGATGTGTTGTTCATGATTAAGTTGACTCTTTGAGCTAGTTCTTTTAGGTGAACGCTAGTCGACTCTCGTGTCTAAACAGCTGTAATATCCTTTTGCTGAAAATCCCAATTGTGTTGGATGGAGGCACCTTGCTCCTTTTAGAAAGTTAGTAATAAGCATATGAGACCCCAGGGAGACGCCATCCACACTGTTGTGGGACGCTGCGATGGCTGTGACATACACCTTTTAGATGGGAACATGGCCCTGCCTTACAGTCCCAGAAGAAAATTTAGTATTTTGGGAATTAAGCAATGAACTAGATCCAGCTGATGAAGTGAACACCATTCACAGAACAGGTTACAACTAAAGGCATACAAGGTATGTATGCTGGGGGCCCTTGTGTTTAGAAGTGGTTCCTGGACCGCTAGATTGCAGTTCAGTCCAAGGGGCCTGCCCCACAGATGCAGGTGACCTGGATAAGAGTGCCAAAGCAGGGGAAGAGGCCCCAGGGTATTCCAGCCACTAACAAAAGCAGTAATGGAAGCCAAGGTCTTGCCAGTCAGGTCAGGGTCATGAGCAGGACTCATGCAGTGTGGGAAGAATCAGTGGTAAAGGAGGAAATGCATATAATACATACAGTTGTATGCAAATGTTTGGGCACCCCATACAAATCAAGTATTTTTTTTATTTTTGAAGTGAAGATAAGTAAACACAACCTCTGCAGCAAACTATATCAAAAAATAACATTTCTTGCAAATGTTATTTTTAATATTGCACTACAGCTAAAGCAAACTAGTGTTTGGGCTTCTCTCACTGAGAAGGACACCTGTCTATAGCCTTAAGGGTCCAACCATAGGTTGCAGAGATCACCTCAAATTTTGTAGCTCCAGCAAGGCCAAAGGAATCACAGCTGTGGCTGCCATCATCTGTCTTGCCATCCTCAATAGATGCCAAAACTGCACATGGTAGCCTGGTTGAATCTGATTGGCAAGCATAACATATGCCACACATTGGGCTGATGACCCTCATACCCATCTTGATGCCACTGGCCATCAGGGTCATTGTGCAAAAAGACAGTAGGCTTGCACTGCTAAACAACCCAAGGGCAGATACTGCACTACATTTGGTCCTAAGCCGGTGAAGTGTACATTTGTTGTCTGGGTTGTATGAGAAAAGTTTTTCAACTTCTCTGTTAAATGTTGCCTGGACCATCTGAAAGGGCCCATGGAGCAGTCATGGAAACACTGATCTAGAATGACGGTGTCTTGAGCCTCTTTTTGTCATAAAAACTGTTATTGCCCGGTTTCTACATAATTACCTGAACTACACAAGACTTAGGTTTTGAAATGGCAATGTGGAAAAATGAGAGGTGAGTGCCACCACAGAGTAACAACACTGAGCAGTAGTAGCTGAGTGAAGCTAATGAGGTTGTGAGTTAAGCTAACAAGGTTAACAACACTATTGATGGGAACACAAACTTAACCACCTGTTAAATCTATTGTCAGCATTGGAGGACAGGATACCTGTAGCACCGACCATAGTCATAATTTGTTTTGCAGAATGCTCCATATGATGCAGGTACACAAGAAGGTATCACCGTCCCTGGGTCACTCAGGTGAATGAGAGGATGGGCCAGAGGATGAGCGCAGGACATACTCATGTGAGGTCACAAGTTGATGACTTTGCTATTAATACTTGGCAAGGAAACCAGCACACCTCAATACTCAAGTAATTCCAATGGAAACCACCCTGACTGTCTTCCACTCAGTCATAGAGCATAGAGTATGCAACTTTCTCTACCAGAGAAAGCACTGAAAGACTACTTAGGTTTATTTTGGGGTGGATATATAGCTATATCATTACATAATAAAACAAGATGTTATATATATGCTTGCAACCAATTAATAATAGTCATTAAGGGCTGTATTCAGTTGAGTTAAGTGGTGAGGATTTAATACTGAAATTGCAGACACTGGTATACAGGCCTCAGCTGTAACTCTGGACTTAAGGGCTATTCAGAAGTTGCATGAGAGTAACGCATGTGGGGTGGAGTTTGAGTAAAACAGAGGCATTTTCTGATGTAAATTTATGTTTTCAGGCTGTAAATACACTCAAAATAGTATGGAATGCCATCTGGGACCAATATTGAATGTATAAATATAACACTATTAATTAATGGTATCATGGAGGAGGCTGCATTTTAATCAGAGACATAGCTTATCTTGAGGACTATTTTATGGAGAAATTATAAATGTCACTTAAAGTGAGCTGTAGTTTTGTGCAAAATAATAGTAATGATGTGCTGGATCAAATGCTATTTACAAGCTGCCAAACAATGAGGGTGGAAGCCATATTGTAAAATTAAACCAAATTTGCAGTTATTAATGTGATAATTACTACTAAGATTATTCAGGCAGCAAAATTTTGACAATATACCTGACTCCTATTAGAAGCCTATTTCAGTGCTTGCCATCTTATTCATATATCATATTAGTCTTTTTAATTTTATATTTGACAACAAAGAAAAAATCTATGTCCTTTTTCTGTCCACATTTTCTATCCTGAATTTTCTGTTTCTCTCTTTTTTTATTGATTGATTGATTGATTTATTTATTTATTGGGTTTAAAGCAGGTGCTTGTGTTTGAAGGTGGTGGTCTAGATACTACTGAACAACCCCATCTCCAGGTGATTTGCATATTCTGTATGGGGAGCCAAGAAAATCAACTTAAGCAGGTGTGTAGCCCATCTCTGAATATGAATAGTAGTGTCCCTAAGTAACCTCTTGTTTCTTAAGCCACTTTTCATCTTATCTGTCTATCTTATGATACCATGTATGTACTGACCTGTTGACTACAATAATAGACCTGGTTTAAGCATACAGAGAGTATCGAGACCTTATAATCATAATAATAAAAAAAATCAACTAATCATTGGCTACTTATACAGTCCTACATGAAGCACATTAATAACCAGGTTTTCCTGGAGTGCAGACTAAGTTACCTAGTGATTGATTATTTTCCTAGTAGATGTGCACATAGCAACACGTATAAACATGCAGACCACAAAAATGTTCAAAACCTGTCCAGTGTACACAAGTTAGCCCACAAAGCATGCAAAGGCATATAGTGGTATAATATGAAATTGCAGGAGACCCCTGCTTGTGTTTAGGATACAGGACAGGAGTAGGCGAATGTAATGCCCAGAGTAGAAAGGGAAAAGTAAATAAACCCCTCACTGAGGCCATATTGGCAGGCAGTTGGTAGGTAATTTGTTCAGTGTTAATTTAGCCTTCTAGAGTGTTGTATGTGAGAAGACCCTTGAGGACCCCAGGCAGGCTGACTAACATAGTCTCTGAGTCACTGAGGACAGTGTTTAAGAGTAGAAGCTCTATGTATAGAAATAAGAATTGATATGTTTTCATGCACAGATACAGTATCCATCAAGGTCATGATTACTCTGGGTATTAGTGATTATATTTACTAAAGTACAGCAGTAGGAAGACTGGGGATAGCATGTTTCAGAAGAAACAAATTTCACCGTCCTTGTGTTAAGTGGGAGTTCCTTGTGTTCAGACCTGCCCACACTTGGCTTACTTTTTAAATTTTGCTTTGTGCACACTTGTGGCAGAATATTTTAGAATGCATTAAAGACAAATACCTACTGTAGTCATATGTTTGCGTGCACATTTCTTTACACTCTTATCTTTAACATGCCACCCTTGTCACCCTTTCCAACATCCACTAACACCCCCTCCCTCCGCCGCCTTCCCTTTTAGCTCATTGGCTCTTCTGTTAAGCCCAAATATATTTTTAGGCTGTTATTCTTTCTGAGGGGTGGATACGGCAAGTGAGGGGATAGATATATACAGAACCCCCCTACAACAGAGAACAAAAGTTGTGAATGTTACTCATCTCTCTGTTCTTTATGTCCTGTGTTAATTGGCAATTGAGGATTAATATACCTGCACTGTCTTGGAGAGAGCAGCTAATTTAAAGTAAGATCCTGAGCTTACCTAAAAATCATATGTTCTTTTGTTTTTCTATATTTTTTGAAGTGTATTGCATTATTTCTATGCTTAACCAAAAGTGTTCAATAAAATGTTTTACACAGATGTTCAAATATATCTAGCTAGCCTAACTTCAGAAACTCTGTCTTTATGCAATTATGTACACTCAAACAGCAAGATGACAGATGTCATGGTTCAGAAGTTCTCCTTCCCTTTTTCTTGCTCACCATGCCATGCCCAAGCTGATGAACAGCCGGTCGCAGAGCAGAGATCTCACCAAGGCATTGAACAACTGGAACAAGGAACACTAATAGCAGCAAAGAACCCAAATAATAACCCAAACCAAAACAACTCAAAGCTGGAGTATGAGGACATGATGTCTGCACCCAAGGTCAGAGAAGCACAAGCTTCCAGCACAGATCCTGACCTCCAGAACACAGATATGGTCTACTCTGCAAATGGCAGTCCTCATTCAGAGCCTGTAGCGAGCACAAATGGCACCATTAAAACCTATCTGACTTCTGATAAACAGGACCGGTCTTCATCATCAGTGGAGAATAGCCAATCTAAAGGCAAGGTTTCCTACAAGACTGTGTTTGAGAAATGGGCAAGCCTGCAATATGAAGAACAACGGCCTAGTACAAAGCGTCAGCTTTCTGCAGAGAGTGCAGCAAAGTGTGTGACTGTAAGGAAGAGGAGCACAGTGGCAAGCAATAAAGAAGAGCCAGCAAAGCCTCTCTCGCACACCAATCCTGGAACACAGCCCAGGAAAGCTGGTCTACCCATACGCTCCCCCTGTCAGAGGCAGCCAAGAAGACAGCTGTTCAGCAGCACTGAGGTCTTCCACAAAGTGGACACACATGTAATTAGCAAAGGGAGGGAGGTAACACACACACACACACACACACAACAGAAATCAATCAAGATGTTTCTAAATAATATCTGGTAGCCAAATGCTAGAATACATTAAACTATGTATATCAGTACACTGTAATATTGTTGTATTTGACCTAAAACAATACAGAAAATTTCACGATGTGATGGTCATATCATGGTCAGGGTCACGATAGTTCCAGAGCCCATCCCGTGCACACTCGATGCAAGCAGGAGAATTCACCCAGGATGGGACACTCATTCACACCTAGGTGCAATTTAGCATAGGCAATCCACCTACCTGCATGTTTTGGACAATGGGAGGAACCTTTGGGAAGTAAACACTGGGAAAACCCACTATGCCACCCTACCTAACTATACAGAGATCAATACTACCACATCAGTTGAGCGATTAGAATCCTTTACTCCAATCCAACATTCTGAATTACTTTCATTGATCTCCTCTTCTAAATCATCAACTTAAGTACTATATTCACTACCTATGCATTTTCTTAAGGAAGTACTACTAGAGGTGATCAAACCTCAAAATAATAAACTCCTCCCTTAGCAGTGGCTGAGGGGCCAATACCTTGGAGGAGGTTGTACCTCAGCAGCTGAACTCATTGTTGCATAGGAATCGTATACATTAAATATTTTGCTCCTGATTTAGGCCTCATCACAGTACTGAGACAGCAGTGGGTAAAGTAGTAAATTACCTTTTATTGGCCTCTGATCGGAGTTGTGTCTCTATGACATCACAAGAGGTTTTTTTGTTGTTGTTTTTTTTGCATCTCTAGATCAAACATTTTGTTGGTGCTTAAGGATCACCTCTGAGCCGAGCATCATCAATTTGTAAACATCAATGGTGATATCTCTATTCATACAAAAGTTTGGTGTTCCACAAGGCTCTGTTCTAGATACTGCTTTTTTTTTCATTATATGCTACTTCTGGGTACAATTATTTCTAAATATTCATAAATATAAGCTTTCCCTGCTATGCTCATGACATGCAGTGAGAGCCACCAGCTTAATACATTTCAGGAATGTGTAAAGGACATTAGACATTGGATTGCTAAGGGAGTAACTTCCTCCTACTTCACTTTGGCAAGACAGAAGTTTACTAGTGCCACAGGCAGCTAGAAGTAGGCTTTTTAATTATGTAGTAACACTTGACGACCTTTCAGTTACATCATGCGCAGCAGGGAAAGAGCGTGGTGTGATAATTGAATCCAGTCTCTCGGTTAAAGCTCATGTAGATGATATTACTAGGATAGCTCTTATTATCTCTAGGTTGGACTATTGTAATGCTTGACTCTCTGGATCTTCCAGTAAGTGCATATCTAAATATATGCATACATTGTGTGCATATAAAGCACTGGTTGGCCTTGGCTCACAGTACCTGAGTGAACATTGGTCAATTACGTTCTGCCACATCTTCTTCAATCAAAAGGCACAGGTACTTTCTTGTTAAATAGCTTTTTTCTTAGGCAAAGGTCCAAGTTCATGGCATAGAGAGTTCCAGTAAACTGCATTGTTTTGATGCTGTTTCCACCCACTCTCTAAAGCAATCTCTCAGGTCTCTTTGTGGACGGTGGAGTGGCCAGACAGTGATGTTCCAGAGGGCCCTTGTGTATGTGATATCTTCTGGCCCTCCCTTTTAGTTGTGATGTCATAGCTAGACCTGACAGAGTTCCTACTTGGATTTACACTTACAAGAAAACTTGTGCCTTAGACTCACCTTCTTGCTGCAGTGAATAATCTGACTTGGCTACCACAGATTTACACTTCTTAAACTCTTGATATGATTATAGATACTGCACATCCCAGGACTCTGTTCATGATATGATCACACCAAACATCCTTCAACATGTGTAGTACTATTTGCCTTTTTTATGTAACTGTTTACTGTAATGATCAAATTCCAACTACCCCTTTTATGTCTCCAGGTTTCTTTCTCACGTCATCTTGGAGAATTATTCCTTGCCACTGTCTCCTCTTTGTTATTCATTAAAATCTAGATCTACATCAAGATTTCTGTGACAATGTCTATTGTTATAAAATAAAATGTATTTAAATTGTGTTTAGTTTTGTGTTCAAATCTGTGTACTCTTCTCAACCCAGTGCTGCTGTGCCTGATACACTCATCCTAGCACATACAGTCCCCTCTGAAAGTACTGAAAGTATTTTTTTTATATATATATATATACAATGAAGACATTTGGGTTTGGAATCAAGAGATGAATATGAGACGATTAATCAGAATTTCAGCTTTCATTTCCTGATATTTACATCTAGATGTGTTAAACAGCTTAGAACATGGCACCTTTTGTTTGAACCCACCCATTTGTTCAAGTGATCAAAAATAATGGAACATGGATTGTTTAGATTGTTGGATTGTTTAAACAATTAGTAGTAGGTCTGAATGTCCGTTCTTGGTTTGAGCCCTGGGTTTTAGCTGTGAAGACTACATTTGTTGTTAAAAAGGATAAAGCAAAATGAAGACCAGAGAGCTGTCTATGGGAGAAAAGCAAGCCATTTTGAAGCTGAGAAAAGAGAGAAAATCCATTCCACAAGCATCAAGAGCCATTCCACAAGCAATGGGCATAGCCAATACAACAATTTGAATTGTCCTGAAAAGATAGAAACCACTGGTGTACCAACAACCAGACATCAGACAGGTCAGCCAAGGAACACAACAGCAGCTGATGACAGAATCATTGTGAGAGCTGTAAGAAAAACCCAAAAACAACACTCAGTGTCATCACCAACAACCTCCACAGGGCAAGAATGAAAGTATCACAATCCACCATTTGAAGAAGACTTCGAGAGCAGATATATAGAGGCCATACCACAAGATCAGCAGTAAGAACCATTCATCAGCAGTAAGAATCAGAAGGTCTGATATGAATTCACAAAGAAATACAGTGATGATCCAGAAGAGTTCTGGAACCAAGATTAACCTCTATCAAAGTGAAGGAAGGGCCAAAGTGTGGAGAAAGAAAGGAACTCCTTATGATCCAAAACATCTTGAACATTGATCAAGCACAGTGGAGGTAGTGTCATGGCTTGGGCTTTTTCTGGAATGGGCTCACTAATCGTTATTGATGATGTAAATCGATGGCAGCAGCAGAATGAGTTCAGAAGTCTGCAGAAACATTCCTTCTGCCAATTTACAGAGAAATGCATCCAGTCGAATTGCAGTAAGACAATAACCCAAACACACTGCCAACACAAAAATGACTTCATCTGTGGAAAAAGTGGAAGGATTTAGACTGGCCAAGTCATTCACCAGACCTTAACTCAACTGAGCATGCATTTCACCTCCTGAACAGGAGACTGAAGGGAGAAACCCCCACCCAAAACAAACAACTGAAAGAAGCTGTCGTACAAGTTTGGAAAAGCATCACAAAAAAAGAATGCAGCAGTTTGGTGGCATAAGTGGGTCGCTGGCTTGATGCTGGCACTGCAAGCAAGGGATATGCAACTAAATATTAGGGGTTGTCATGTTGTCGTGCTGGGGTTGTTTTTCAGGGGTTGGGCTTGGCCCCTTAGTTCCAGTGAAAGGAACACTTAATGCTTCAGCATACCAAGACATTTTGGACAATTTCATGCTCCCAACTTTGTGGGAACAGTTTGGGGATGGCCC